>OY292527.1:7587986-8187986 GCA_958496365.1 Subacronicta megacephala | reverse complement strand
TATGGCGACATGAAGAATATTTTGCATCCCTTTCTCTCTGTTTGAAAAAATGTCAACAATACTGCCAGAAAAAGTAAATAGAAGTTTGCTTTGTATAAGAATAATGTATAATTATGCTTGGATTTTTGGGATAAATGGATTCTTTTTAGGTAAAGAAAACTGACTTCAAGCAATTTTGCAACCGATCTTAAGAACCTGCGAAAAACTAACCTTTATATGGAGCGGTAACTGTTGGAAAACTTTAAGATGTGTCACATTAGGGCTCTATTAAACCAACATACTAAGAAAAAGCAAATATATGTAGGTACGTAGTTTCATTTAAGAAAGACATTTAAGTACGATACAATTATTAAACATTGCTGAAGTCAGAATCACAAAATTTAACCTCCAAAATATCACCGAACATTTACCATATAAAGATAGTATTGGATTTTAAACTTTTTATATTAGAACATAGATAAAGGTTTCGAAAAACAGAAACATTAGGCCTGGTTTTGTTTGTCCGCTGTTCTTATACTGACAGCGCGATTGGTGCAGTGGCGAGCAATCATGCTGCTGTGCCTGAGGCTACGGATTCATTCCCCGCATGGAACAAATAGCCTACAAATATGTGTTTATAAAAAACGTTTTTTTTTTAAAGTTCCACCAATATGTGTGAATTTTCCGATACACTGTTTTTTGTTAGCAAAGAGATTGTAACATAATCTCCAAGCAGATAAACAGGACGATAAAAACGTTCAATTTCAGAAATATCTCGCTACCTGTCAACGCATCATAGCAGCCGTCATTTCATCAACTTTTAGAGCTGTGAATCCCTATCCCACTTGGAAAACTTATCATTCAAGCGCACTCGAACTTCCCTTACTCTCGCAGGTATCTCTTCAAAGTTAGCACGTAGCGTTTTACACAAATGTGTACCTTAGTCCCATTGAAATAAAGTCTGACTAGAAGGGGAATTATCAGTACTTTTTTCAAATTGCTATCTTAATACTTTCATAACTGCACGAGTCATCATTTAGTTTAGGTACTATTCGAGTGACGTTTGCACTTTTCAAGTTCTCAACTGAATACATTGTTTTTATCTTTTAAGTTATTACAATATCTGTTTTTTTTTGAGAAAATAAAAAGCTTTGGAAACCGTTAGTAATTCCATACCTAATTTTAACGTCAATTTTCGTATGTTCAGCGGCGAAATTGAAATGTCTATTGATGTACAAAAAATTGTCTAGTTTTGTACATTGCCTTGTTAGATTTTTAAAACAATTGTCTCTAAACTCAGATCAAATAAAAAGTTAAGATGGAACTTTTAGTTTTAGCCGGCCTCACTTCTTTGTTCGCAAAGATAGATCTTAAATTTTTATTTGATCTGAGTTTCTAAAGAAACACATTTATATTTTAGTTTGCCTATGGTGCATATTGTGACACCTTCAAACGTGCATTTAATACAATGTATAATATTTTTTTTAAATAAACAATTAAACACATGCTACAATAACGTGTGTCCTAATAAATAAATAACAGAGACCTGTATTCAACAGTGAAAAAGATAAAGAAATTCAGATATTTTAAACTGTAACTGATTCTGAAAACAATCACAGATTATTAATACTCTTCTAGTAAACGTACATCCATACGGCGTATTCCGATTCGAATCGTGAAGTTGGTAGCACGTTGTAATTCCGATGCACTTCCAAGATAACTTTCTAGATCGTGTGGGGGCCAAACGACCTGACAAAGTTCCGCCACCTCGTCCCTCAGATTGTAACATTGTATTTAAGCGTTCAAATATTCCACCAATCTTTGAAATTAAAGGTATCCCGCTACTATCCTCTTTGATTTTACGTAGAACAATTTTGCAGGTATGGACAAGACTTGCGTGCCTTAAATGCCATAGTACTTCTCCTTAATTAATTTGTGAATTGGTATGTTCGTTGGGAATCTAGTAGTTTTTCATATCTTATTTTTTGGAAACGTTCCAGTTCGTATATTTCCATCTTCTTTGATCTTTAGTTGTTTGTGGAATGCTTTATAAATATGTATCTTATGTAGGTATATATGTTGCTTTTTCATGTTTACATGAAGAATTAAACGTCCTAAAATAGTCTATACAAGCGTGCCAGTTTTTATAGGCTTCATTAGAATACCTATAAAAACTGGCACGTTTTTCTTTTTGGCGTTACTAGTAGAATCCACAGTGGCCTACCGTCTCCGGTCGTATGATTGTAGAAGCAATATAATACCGCAATTAAATTAATCATTAAATCACCATTAAATTATTAACCGAGATAATTATATTATTATAGCTATCAGAATATCAGATTACTGACTAAGATTGTCCCATTCTGATATCGCCCAAGATAATCTTGATTGATTTTGTTGTTTAATATTTTGTATTGTGTTTGACTCTCAGAAGAAACTGATTGCCGAAATTTTCAGTGTTTTCCAAGTGCGCCCCACAAAATGTCTAACAAGAACGTTGCACAACGAAGCGCGACAAGACAGGCTTGACACTTAGTGCAAAGACTGGCCATGTTAGTGGAAATTAGAGAGACAACCCCATTTTGTAGCGCTAAAAGTAAACATTTTTATCGTTACTAGCGTGAAGTATTCCATTGCTATGAACAAGCAACATGAGAGATACCTTTTCGGAATATTTCTTTATAAAACACGTAAAAATACCAGCACGCCTGTATTACCCGAGGGGTTTGAGGTGTACTAATGTACAACCACAGTTCATCGCTATGATTAGTTTCCATGTAATAGGGGGCAAGCTTACTGCTATTACACGGACACGATCCAGACTCCGAACTGTTACTGAAAATTTCATAGAAAAATCCTAACACTGCTCAACCTGGGAATAGAATCCAGGACCTTTAGTATAGCAGCATTTAGAACTACAAGACTAAAGAGCCAGCCTTAATCTTATTATATTCACAAGTATATTAACTACTTACAGTTATAACCTACGGGTACAATAATAATAGTCTAGGAACTAAGCTTCACTCCAATAAAATTGTAATCTAGTGCACTTTGGACCATTTTTCTGCCGGGGGAAGGCCTTAATCTAAAATTTTCAAGGTAAGTAATCTAAAATTGATTTTTTTTTTTTTAAACTAAAAACTGCTCTAATATACTGACGGATTATTTCTTTTTACCAGTGCATGAACTGTCGTATTATAACTAATATGAACTGTGCAACAAATTTTAGAACTTTCAAAAGTACTCAAAACATTTGGCTTCGACATAGTCTTGAAAGTTTCAAAAAGGTTAAATACGGAAAATTGAAACACGAAACGTCGATACTGACTAATAAAGCATCACCCTTTAACTTAAACTCAACTTAATAAACGTCATCCATAGTATCTTTAAAAAACAAATCGACCCGACAATAAGTCCACTTAGTCTTAGAATCAGTGGCACTTGTGTTACGACAATTGTTTCTCTCGCACATCGTACTCTATTGCTAAGTCGAGACGACTGCATAAGCCGCAGCTGACAACTCGTCGGTCCCTTTCCAATTTGCGTTCGAATAAATGGAAACGCTCGAATCGCATAAATGAAAACGGTGGAACAAATTGATTTCTCACTCAAACAGAACCGTGCACAGAACAACCTATTACACTTTCTATTTTTTATATTGTATTCTAAAAACGTTTTGCAATAATAAGTTCGTGGTATCAATCTGCGCTGAAAAGTTACAGCGAATTTTATTGTAGATTTTTTTATGAATAAAAATTTGGTGCTCGAAAATTTGTGACTTTTAGTCATTTTATCTGTTATCTATCTATTCTATAATACTTATGCAGATTTTGCTGAAAGGGACGTGCAGAGTGCAAGTAACAGTAAATTTTTATTACCTCAAACTCATGTAGGTATATATATTAGAGATGTGATATTTTTGTAAAGTTTCCTACGTGTAGAAAATAAAATGGCAACTTGTTTCAGACGGTACGGCTTCGGTTCATTAGAAATTTTTGTCCCTCCGCATTCTGTACCCAGTCTAGCCGCTCAATACATTTTGCCTGACGAATTCTCTATCGTTTACGACCCTTTGCCTTATATATGTCTGTATATACATCAATACAAAGGGTAAGGACTTAAGATATGTAGATCTAATAGTACACAAGAACACGACGAAACTATTTTCCCAAGGTCCCGGCCGCACTCCGGTTAGGGACAGTAATTCCCTATTTACAAAACTTATACAACAACCGATAATTTTGGCAATAAATCAGACAACTTGTTAACTGAACTGTCACAAGAAAATACGTCCGAAATTCTCCCTCAGTAGGTACATAATGTAAAAATAAGGGGTGCCTTTGTCGTTACGTGATCGTCAGGCAAGCACCACGCACGAACCGGCCGCAACCAACGAAGCGTTGACAAATGCCTAATTGAATTTTCAGCCACGATATTGTGTCCTTGTCAAAAAGATTTATACTTATAGATTCTGCGGCTGCCATTATATTCCGGTATATGTCAAATATATTAAAGAAAATATTGTACTTAAAACGAACCGGGCCTAAAGCTTGCTGAATTTAGAATTAATTGTTGTAACTGCTTTCAATCTCATTCAAATTTATTATAATTATGATGAGCCGATGGAGTCCCACTGCAGGCCTCCCTTTTCTTCTTTCCACAAAAACTTATCGATAGCTGTCCCTGAATAGCCGAATGAAAAATAAAATCAATCTCAATCCTATAAGTAAAACGTGACATTTTGGCTCATAAGACAACATGTCAGGTTAATAAAAATGATTTCGGGGTTTTCTTTGTCATCTACTTTTAATAGCGGCTTGGAATTTTAATTTGAGCTCAGTTAATCAACCGGGCTCACTAGGAAGTGCTAATAGGAATTTCATAGAAAAACCTAATATCACTTTGCTCGACCTGGGAATCGAACCCAAGACCTCTAGCGTAGCAGTCGCGCTGAGGACCACTAGATTAATGAGGCATTCATTAATACTATAAATACGGAAAGGTATTAATATGAACGACACTAATACTTACATAAGTCCATTGCCGATAAATAGGAATTATTTGATTCAAGAATCAAGACTGAGTTCGGTCGTTATTACTTGAAGGCTCCGTCCATTCATCCAAGTCCGTTATGATAGCTCTTTTTTGTGCCGTTTCTCTGCAAAGTGGACTATACAGAATGAATGATTGCTAAAGGAATGGCTGTATATGTGTCATAGTCGTACTATTTTGTGATCACAAAATAGAAAAATTATTGAGACCAGTACGTGGAAAAGTTTTTTTTTACTTTTCACTTGACATTTCCAATAATAACCGCGCCATAAGGGAGCGTAGAGTTTTCTCGGAAACTTTGTGTCTACCACAGAATCCGTTAGGCGTTTACCTCGATTTTGATAAGTCTGGGTTTGCCACTAGGGTTGGGGTCTCCGATTAATAATCCTACTTTAAGACTTAAGTTGAAATTTAAACTCGGTTATTGACAATAGGTTCGCCTCCTATTACATGTGACCTAAACACACCGGAGAACTGTCGGTGTATATTAGTCCTCTGCCAAACCTTTCGGGAAAAACAAGCGTGATGGTATGTTAATGTTAGCTAATACAAATTAATATTGATCTTTGAAGAGTGCCACACTTTAGTAGCAGTACTTTTATGGCCATACAAGCTTATTATTTGATGTTTAAGTTCATAATAAAATGACAAACATATGTTTCGTTCTGAACTTGTACAGTAGCAAAAATATGTCATGGCTATTTAGGCCGCATACACATAATACGCACAGATATTCACTACAATAATACCTACGTGTAATTTCGCTGCACGTTATACGAAGATTTATGCGAACAGGAATAAATAATGTGCGCAGAGCACACGAATTAATTCGCTGTAAACGCATTCGCGAATATGTATTCTCTCTCTTTTTTTAATTATACTTGTATTTCAAATTTTGAATTATTTTAGTTGATAAAGACTTTAATGGATGAGTCATATTTCTATACCTAATTTCCAACATATATTAGCTTACGTAGTCTAGCCGAACACAAGTGAAAAGATGGCAACATAAGCGTAAAATATTGAATAATTTACAGTTAAAAAACTGTAAATTATTCAATATTTTACGACTGTATCAAGGCATATATTACAGCAAAAATTTAACATCTTAAGCCCAGAAAAATCAAATTTACCGCCTAAATAAACACACCATCCGCCAATGAGCGTGCTCGTATTCGCTCCAAATTTCCCGAACGCAGACAAAAACGAATCGACAAATGTTCAGTCATGTATAAAACCACATTATTACTTGTCAATTCAAGTAACGGGATTCCGCTTAAAAGCGATGTTCGGAACAATTCAAGGCTGACCCGAATTTCTGTATGAGGAAGGCCTAGCCTCTCGAAAGCCTGAGGAGGCTTCACTTAATTGAAAGAGATCGCCCCACACTACTTCACGTCGAGGGTGAACAAACTATCTGATGCCACTTCGGTAGGATGTGTGTAATAAGCTTTAAAAGATCAGTCTTTTATTGTATTTTATGTAGGCGTAAGTATTTTTTTAAAGTACGTAATAATGTACATTTAAATTAAGAACGTCACTCAGATGCAATACGCACAAGTACTAATTTGCATAAAATATAAATATTTATTGCAATTATAATAATTCTTATAATTGACTTTTATCCAGATGTTTCTGTAGTCTGAAATGTTAAACTTAAGACTATTTGCGTAATTACTATATACTTAGGACGGTCTATGATTCATCAATTTATAATACACAATGTACTTAATACGTGTTTTATTACAATCATTTATTTATACATTATAGCCAAAAAATAAGAAATTTTACTGGAAATTAACTTGTGGTCGGCAAATAAAATTGGATTGTATGTATATACATATTGTCAATTTACTCACCTACAACCTTTAAAAGGATGATTCTGGCTACAGTAATTAACAACTTTTCCTACGAAATCCATACTAAATTCGTAAAAAGTAATTTTACAAAAAAAATTACAGGGCTTGTATGAAAAGTCGTGTTTTCATGAAAAAATTTTAACATGCCATTTCACCTTTATATCTCAAAGGGTTAGGACCACAAAAAATTAACGACTATTTTATGGATTTCATTGATCACCTTTAATAATCACTTCTTTCAGCTACCGAATGTATTTCAATATTGAAGTTATTTAACATAACATCACGCCTATAGTCCCCGAAGGGTTAGGCAGAGGCGTACTAATGTACACCCACATTTCGCCGGTATGTTTAGGTCCCATGTAATAGGGGGCGCGCCTATTGCCATTAACAGGGCACAAATCCAGACTCCGAGCTGCTACTGAGAATTTCATGGAAAAACCCAATAACATCTTGCTCGACCTGGGGATCGAACCCAGTACCTCTAGCTTAGCAGTCGCGCTTAGGACCACTAGACTAATGAGGCAGTTATTTGAAGTTATTTATTTTAAATAATAAGTATTTACATTAAATTTTGTGGTGAAATTTAACATAGAAAATTAAGTATCAAAGAGCTTCAACTTACTTATTATTTTACTTTACTTAGTATTAAATAAGTTATTTTGAAGTAAAGTGTTTTTGTAGCTTTTTACGAAAAACACGTAATAAAAGCATTATTATTAAAAGGTACGAATTTTGTAGCACGTTTTAAATTAAATTCGCATAGAAGCTATTTAAAGTTTAAAGCCACTTAGTAATCGCTCAATGTTGTTATCAAAGGAAAACAATTACCTTTATTTTCGAAGAATTTCACTATCGTGTTTGTTCTATAGGAGCTGTAAATGGCTTTTTTCTTGTAAATTTTAGCATTGTCATCATTAAACATAAACATTACATACACGCACTAGCGTGTAGGCCTCGAACGGTTCGGCAGAGGTGTACTAAAGTAACTATACCCACAGTTCGCCGGTACGTGTAAGTTCTTGTAATATGGAAAGAGGCTATTGCTATTATTTTCCAAGTAGTAGTAATGTCTTGCTATAAATGGGGAACATGACCGGGGAAGTACTAGCCTCTAGTAGTATCGACGTGAAGTAGCAATATGCATACCTACTTTAGAGTTTCAATTTCCTCCTCAAACCCTTTCTTCTCCTTTTCACCTTAAGGGCTAGCAATGCATCAGCAACACTAGAGGAGTTGCTGATGTATTGCCACCCTTGGTGTGGTCATGGGCGGCGAAGACCACTTACCATCAGGTGGCTCGTCTGCTCGGTGGTGTCTAAATATAAAAAAATCGGGCAAAAATTCAAACTCCGAGCTGCTATGAGAACTTCATAGAAACATCCAATGACACTTGCTCAACCTGGGAATGGAAACCAGGACCTCTAGCGTAGCAGGCGCGCTTCGGACCACTAGACGGAAGAGCCTTACCGTAAAAATAAAAAATAAAATTCACCCCTCTTTTTATCTTAAGGTCCCCAATTCAGTGACTAAAATAAATTACAAAAGACGAAACATTGTGAAGATTACGTAACCAAAACAATTTTTACATAACCTTGCAATTTCCTTTGAATAAAACTAAATGTGCTACAAAAATTTGAGTGTCTCATTCATATTTACGATTACATCAGATCGCATTACATACCTCAATATTTTCTTGTTCCAATATTATTTTATCAGAGGGAGGCGCTTCCTGTGGAGACGCTTATTCTTTAGCCTGTTTCGAGAGCTGGTCGTAAAGTTTATGAACGTGAATGACAGCACCGGGGTCAAACGGTCTGGGCTCCAAACGGGAATTCCGTTTATAACACTATTCTGTTCTAAGATAAGGTAACTCCCGTAAGCCTCACTATGGCCTCGTCTCTAAGGTGCGCACGTTACCTTCGGTTATAGTGTGGAGATGGAACATTAATCTTTGTGAGATATTGGAGCCACTAGCCCCTGGCAAATGGTATTGCTATTATAAAGAGACGAAGCTCATTTGCGTGCCTTGGCTTGTGTATACATCTTTCGATTCAGTTTATTCTTTTCGCAGCTAGTAAAAATGTGAGTAAAGAGGTTTTATTTTTTTATATTATTAACATAGTAATATAGATCAACTATCGAGATAGAAGATTAAAATTTGGAATATTGTATGAATATATAATACCCAAATATACTCGGTAAGGAGCCATACTTCTTAATTTTTAAATGTTCGAAAGATTTTCAAAAGAAGAATGTTCAGCAAAAAAAAAAAGACTTCCTCCTTTCGTTCTTCACGTCAGAATCATTATTATGCGTATTTCTAAGTTCTTATTGTTATTACCGACAGGTCCCGTACGTCCATTAGGGTTACAAATTGTTTTTTTTCGAGTACATTAAGCAAATAACCGGTATTCTGCTCACGCAATCTGCTCCTAATGGCGCGTTAAGATGTGACTTAAACAACTCGATGACTTGATACAATTTGCTTCGAATCCGCTCCGATTTGACAACTGCGATGATACGGAGGTTTTGTGTTTCAAATTGATTGCTTGTACGTAAATTTATAGCCATTTAGGAATTTATTTCCTAAGGTACTATGATATGTTAATTCTTTTACAATTTATTAGACTGTTTAAGCGGTAGCAATACTGATTGTAATGGGAAAATTACTGTGTCATATTAAAATTACATAAAATATAATTACGCCTGTAATCCCCGGACGTTTAGGCAGAGGTGTACCTACTTAATGTACATCTACAGTTCGCCGGTGAAAATTTCATAGAAAAACCCTATAACACTTTGCTCGACATGGGAATCGAACACAAGGCCTCTCAAATCAATCAATCAAATCAAATCAAAATGTTTTTATTTCAAATAAGCTTTTACAAGCGTTTATGAAACGTAACGTAGCTTTACCTCTCTATACCTCTAGCATAGTATGGTTAAAACTTTTGAAAAATGAATAAAATAATCAGTTGTTTCATATAAAAATTCATGAAAATATATGAATCAGCTGTTTTTTCGGACATTTTAGTGTTGATCTCATAGTGAAAGTTGTTTATAGATTACTTTCGTATTCTGAAAGGAAAACAGCGAATAAAAATCATTGATAAATTTGTGCATACCAATATTACGTCTCAATAAAGTGACGTAACAATCTCTAATCGTGTATACAGTGAGACAAGCTCATATTGCTCGCTCATTCATCGCGGAGTACAGTTTGCTGTAAGTGTTGATGGGAAAAGTTTGGTTATTGTACTTATTGTGGGCTTTCTGTAACGTGTGTGTGAATCTGAACACCTGGCTGCGGGATTTGAGAAAGTTTCGCGTGCTTTGCAAACAATTTCTTTTGGTAAAACAAGGTAATGTTTGCGTAGTGACTATTTGATGGTTTGAAATGTGTGTTTTATTGTACACTGTGACAAACATTTGGCGTAAAGAAACAAAGAGCATTTGCTTAGAACGAACGCACACACGTAAAATGAAAAAAAAAAGTAGCTACTTAATATAATCGTACAAATATACCTACTTGTTTCGTATGGGGTTCGAACTCACAATCTGTCGTAGCGCACACACCTATCGCACGACTAAAGCGCTAATCGAGCTATCAAATCCATAATGGAGTTTCTATAAACTAGATTGTAAATAAATTTTAAAAACCCCCGACATTTGCATTATATCCCGATCGATTTTCATCAAACATAACTAAGAACACTCCCGACTAATTCAACTTTCAAACAAACAAAACTAAATCAAAATTGGTTCATCCGTTCGAGAGCTACGATGCCACAGACAGACACACACACACACACACACAGACACGTCGAAACTTATAACACCTCGTCGTTATTGCGGCGGGGTTAAAAAAAAAGTGAACTAAAATTCGATATTTAAAATACATGACTGGTTAATCGCCAAAATGTTGAGGTGAAAATGGGTTTACTTTAAAAAATATTTTGCCCCCGAAATTTTTAATGCAACCATGTATGTAATAAACAGACCGTATTGCTCGCTAAGCTCTCGAGGGATTTAAATTTTTAAGTCCTATAAACAACCCTAACAGATTACTGTAGTTGTAGATCCGATAATCCCTTCACGTGGGGCGGGGTGATACCTGCAAAACTTTATTTCTGACGTGTAGGCAACAAATCGATTTGCAAGACTTTGTGCACACGAACGATTTTATCGTATGATCACATGAAAGTCTTTTCGTCCTCTGGTAATGTTAATTTTATTATATAATTTAATTATTATTTTTTATATAGGTACCTACCTTATAACATAGTATAGTAACTGACGACCGCCTCATTAGACTAGTGGTCCAAGCGCGACTGCTACGCTAGACACCCGGATTTAATTCCCAGGTCGAGGGAAGTGTTATTGAGATTTTCTATGAAATTCTCAGTAGCAGCTCGGGGTCGGGATTTCACTCCGTTGACGGCAATAGGCTCGCTCCCTATAACATGCGATTAGTACCTATAGGTCCACCTCTGTCCAACATTTTGTTGAAAAATACTTAATAGTTGATTAATAACTGGATATCGAACCCCGCCCGAGCAAGACAGATGAAGCAGTGAATGTCACAAAAAAAAGTTCAACTTTTTCATAACTATTTTGTTGGATACACAGTTCACGTACGACTTAAAGAGCGTGTAATTTATAGAGCTATCATCATAATAAACACCTGAAAAATATCAATTTACTAAAACTGAACTTGAACTTACTCATATAGACTTGCCCCTAACAACCCGGTCGTAACTAATAGTCCTCAGGGAAATATGGAAGAGAGGTATCACTAACTTATTTTCTCTACCATTGCAATAGATTTCCGCCCTTTTTCTTATCTCCCCTTTGTCGTGCGATTAGTCGTAGGTGCGATCAAAGCACTTACGAGTAGTCGTCGATTTGCAGTGGACAGCTCGATGCAAGTGATTGATATTAATTGTTTTATCCATTGCTTTATTATTGTTGATCTTAATATTATTTTATCAATTCAAATTAGATATTATTAATCATCTTTTATTACAGTGAAGGTTAAAACGAGTCTATTTTTTAAGTTTTGTTAAAAGACAATTCTGGGAGACTAGTCTATTTATCAAACATTTATTTGTAGCAGACCATATTCCCTAGTTCATTTGTATGGTTTTAATTAACAATAAGAACCTTAAAAATTGCAGAATCTATAAGTTGATTAATTTCAAAATAAGGTCTTAAATAACTGAATTAAATTTAAAAATGCGTGACATTTTTCTGAAATATTGTAATGTTTTCTCCTTTCTTACTAATCTCATCTAATCGCATCAGTCGTCAATTTGTAGCAGACTTAACCCCCCTAATGCGGTTGGTTGGTATTAATTGTGAAAGTTACTCGGTTGTTAGCTACACCAACTAATCTGGGCGGTACGTGTGCCTCCGTGTGCCACGCAACAGTGACGCACGGAAACTTCTTCCTGATTGTCTGGAAACTGGAAATTATTTGGGGGAAGCATAATTTTAGCGATAGTATCTTATGATGTGGGTTAGCGAGTATCATTTCTTTTTTGTTTAAACCTAATCCAGATTCGACAGACACATTTTACATACATACACTCACGCCTTTTTCCTATAGGGGTAGGCAGAAACTACAGGACGCCATCTGCTTCGATTCTTGCATACTTCTTTTGCTTCGTCCACATTCATACATCTTGAAAGACACATTTTGTTGCATTATTTACAATCAGCAGCAACAAAAATGTTGATGTAATAATCTTTGCGATAATTTTCGCAATAGAAGGGTATCAGCTGTCTTTTATATGTAGTTACTTGATTTCATTATTTTCAATTCAAAAATGTATTTACAAGCCTTCAAATATGATGAAATGAAATTTGAGCTATAAATATTTTCAAAATTTTGCTTTTCTACAATGTCGCTTTCACAAGGAGATTGTAATGCAGCGTCGATTTAACAATCCAATTTTTATCAAAAATCTGTAATAGTTTTCAGCCAAGCACTTTGACAAAATAATTAAATATTTTTAAAAGAATCGTGTTATATGACTGCGATAGATCCCATATCTATCATCATCATCAGCCCGTTTTCGATCACTGCTGGGCGTAAGCCTCTTTATACGAACTTAAACTTAAGTATAAGGGATTTACAAGGGTACAACATTGAAGTTGTCGGTATTTACAGCAGTAAGTTACTGGCAGCAACATTGCAATTTTGCACATTAGACAGTTTTCATTTGTAGCTGCACTCACTCCGACACTAGTAAGCAAGAACATCGATGTGACTATTTTTATAGAATTACATCGATTCAATAAGATATTTTTAACGATGCTCTGATAGACTGGTTTGACCAAAGCCTGTAAGGTCTACAACACAATAGATTAAAATTAATTTAATTTCATACCTTAAGGCTTATAGGCTGATTTATTATATTTTAAAACATTATAAGTGTAGAAAATTGAATATAAAATTGATTGGGTAAACTTTGAATCGGTCGTAATCGTAACTGAAATAGGTTTTACAAATACATTTTCTATAATATCAGAACAGACAGGCGAAATAATATAATTGTCATTTTGATTGGACACCTTAATTGCTTATTGAACCGTGTTTATTAACTGTTATTTGATATATCGAGTCGTTAAAAGAAATAAAGTCTTAATTTGAGAAATAAATCCAGCTCTCAATATCGTTTATCAAGATAAAACGAGATTGCATTCTAGACTACAAATACTTGTATTATTACTTGATATTAAAAAGGCTTTGAAAGCAGTTTGTATTTCAAAGCTCAATCCTATTCGTTACTACACTGATATACAAGATACAATTACAAAGAGTCTAGAGTGGAATATTTTTTTACTGGCTTAAAAAACAAGGTGTAGGTTCATCTGTATATTTTTATTAAGTTCTAAGTAAAAAGTATTTTTTAGAGTATTTCGCTATGTCATATTAATTTGTGCGTCGCAAACAGGATATTATTTTTTTAGAATTTTCTGAGCTACCCCTATAAATTGGGTAATCGGTTTAGTAAGTTAACTTAATTTTATCGATTGCTTTCGCCTGTTAACAAACCTGTAGGCCAAGTAATTGTTCTGTGTGGGAATCGAACCCGATACTGGTACACAAGTCAATAATTTAGCCACGCTGAAAAATGTAGTGTAAGGATATTAGAAAATAGATTGTATTAAAGATTTTTCATAGTGAGAGAGATGTCGTTATTGAAATCAAACTTGCCAGTAATGATATTTCGCAATAGCACCTACTACGTTGCTGACTTGTACGGTTGTGCGACCCCACGGAAGTTTTTAATCCAACCCACAAAACTTCCAGAGACACGTTAATGAGAAAATAACACCTCATTACCTACCCCTATTTCGTTCTCAAAGTTAGATTGAATAAAAGGTTGTATACCTGTATAAGTGTCAAAACTTTATGATTTAATTTCATTGCATTTGGTCCTGGTTTTAAATTAAATCGCTGCGTTTAGTTATTTTTTTTTGTGTAAAGTAAATAAATATAGGTACATAACATTTTTTCGTTGGAAGTTGACCTAATTTAATTTTCACGGCAATTTTCATTCTTTATTAAACCATGAACTAGGCGATTACGAATTTAACGCTGTGATTTTATTATAAGCTTCAAGCTGGGTGAAGCGAAGTCCCATAGGAATGGTTTTACTTTCATCACACCTGATAATAGAAGAAGGTTATTGTCTATTCAGGATATTGAAAATCATTAGGACAGAAGTAGTCTTTAAAAGGAAATGGGTGATCGCTTCATCTGAATTTAATTATTTATAAAACGTATAAGCGCACGTTTTATAAATAATTAAATTCAGATGAAGCGATCACCCATTTCCTTTTAAAGACTACTTCTGTCCTAATGATTTTACACAATTTAGACCTTATCTTTTTGTCTCACACCATTGTTGTCTTTCATATGTATGGTTGAAGACTTGGCTGTATCTATTTCATCATCATCATCATCATATTATATTACCTATTGCTTGACCATTAATACATATTCACCATTTCAAAAAACCTCAGTCATTCATGACACAAAATAAATGAAAGTTATATAATTTAAAATGCTATTCCTTTAGAAACAATGCTGCGCCAATTGACTTTAAATTAATAATTACAATATTGATCCTTAAAACCATACCATAAAAACCAATTAACTAATCATACCCTCACCTTCCATTTTATTAATAATGAGAAAATTGCTCCAGCCAAATGAGTAGATTCAACATTGTTCCGCCACCCAATTTCAGTGTGGAACGTACTTCTACAATTTATGATAGGACACGTGTGAAGCGGCCCGCGGTTTTAATATCTGCTGTAAATTAGACTGAGCGAGTGGATACTGCACAAATTGGCTCGTACTATGCTCTTATTTACTTTATTGTTTTAAAAACTATTTTGATGTTATTGTTGTTATTTATGGGCTGGCAGAGTAATGTGATTAATTTTTTTTTTTAAACTTGTTAACAATGGAGGTCGCACACTACTACTATTCTTGTTAACCCCTCGTGATAAGCTAAATGCTTGTGATACGAGTGGGTCCACATTGGTAGTGCAATGGGTGGGTTTCTAACCGCCAACCATATGATCGCAAGTCCGACGCCCTAGCCGACGGCTACGGATTTGTGTTTTTTTGTAACAGCCTCATTAGTCTAGTGGTCGGAGCTGCGAGTGATGACCTCGAGGTCCTTGCTTTCAATTCCAAGGTAGAGCAGTATTCAAAAACACTATTGAAAATTAGTAAGTTACCGGTTCGGAGCTTAGATTTGTCTCGGTTAATGTTAAAAGGCTCGCCCTCTATTACACGGGACGTTAACACAAGGGCGACTTGTGGGTGCTACAATCAGTAAGTACATGTCATTGGGTTACACACAGAGCGTTAGCCTAGTTAACACAGACGAAGGTGCCGCGACGAGCCAGACTCTTACTAAAAACTGGGACGCTCAAACATACTAAACGTCTCAAGAATCAGTATTTTTAGCAATCGATTCTAAGTTCCAGAATATTTCAGCACCTGTCAAATTCGACCTTTTACTTATATTACGATAGGTGTTGTTATTAAATGCATTATAAGCAGAGATGTATTCATTTTATAGTGCGATAAAACAACACAGCAGCAAATCTGGAGGATCATACTGTATAGTCAGGACTGATTAGCTAACTATGCTGGCTAGCGTTGGATTAGTTAATGCAACTGGGTAGGTGCTATTGAAAAATCAACCATAGTAATAAATTTATACGTCTGATATTGAACAATCATACGTGCGATTTCATTGTCAATTTTGCTTGAGCGTTAAGTACCTAGCGGTCTTTATGACACACCAGTTTTTGAGCTAAATAACTCTTTTATCTGGAAATCAAACACACCCTTAGTAGGCAACCTAATATTCAATTATTGTAATGTCTACCAAATGCATCAAAGAGGCTAACTGTTTGACTTTTTTTGGACATGGGCCGCAGAATTTAGGTCTCTTGCGCACGTACTAAGAGGAAGCTTCCCCCTTTAACACAGTATATTATAACCTATTTTAAGGACAAAATAAATTCGGCATAATGTTTTCCAAGCTTCACTAGGCAAGCGTGATGGAGTTTACTGATCTGTCTCATCCTGACCGGAGCCTCAATATCCGGGTGCGTACGTGTAGTTATCTGTCTTTCACTTAAGACAATCGTTGGTGGCAGTGGAAGGCCTTACCTATGGACCATCGGTATGGCCCAGAAATAGGTGTTTGGTGGTCGGATGGCACTCGCTGCGTGTAAAATACTGATTATTATTCAACGGCATCAGGTTCCAATAGAAAACTACCGAATGATGAATGAGGCGTGATCATGATATTTCTGGGTTCCAAATAGAATTTAATAACAAAAAACCGGTCAAGTCCGAGTCGGATTCTGTACCATTACGATTTATGACGTATTAAAAAAACGATTTACTAGATCTCGTCCAAACCAATTTTCGGTGGAAGTTTACATGGCAATCTACATCATATATTTTTTTTAGTTTTATCGATCTCTAATTTTAGAAGTTACAGGGGGGGGGGGGACACATTTTACCACTTTGGAAGTGTCTCTCTGAAGACCTATCCATAGATATATATTTTGAGTTTCAGTTCGAAGTATGGGGAACCCCCAAAATGTATTGTTTCTTTTCTATTTTTGTGTGAAAATCTTAATGCGGTTCATAGAATACATCTACTTACCAAGTTTCAACAGCATAGTTCTTATAGTTTCGAAAAAAAAGGCTGTCACACGATCGGACAGACAGACAGACATGACAAATCTTTAAGGGTTCCGTTTTTTGCCATTTGGCTACGGAACCCTAAAAAATGGCGATGATCTTATTCTATTTCCCGAGCTCACAAGTGTATAAACTATACTTTTCATGACCCTTATCTCCATAATGATTATGCATCCCACCAACAAAAGGAGACAAACAACATTTTGTTACTATATCTATTGTGCACTTTATACCCAAACAGCTAACAACGTCATGCATAAACTGCTCCTACCCAGTGACCCGTCCAAAGCCGGCCGCTAATCTAAATGAAGCCGTGTTTTGAAGAACAAAAGGTGTGTTATCATTTGGTCGGATGGCCACGTCAACTCTTATTAAGTTCGCCTGGTAAGCTTCTTATCAGGCAGTGTATGGTAAAGATAAAGCGAACGCCAATGCCCGCTGTCTGCCGGAATGCAGTCAGTGTAATCGTGTACAGCGGTGATTTCACTTTATTTATCATATGTCCTGCTTTAATAGAAGATGTCTCATTGTTTTGTATGAGGTTTTGAGATTTTTTCAGTCTTGAGGTAAGCAAATAGTATATTTTTAGTCTATTGGGGGTAAGCGCTGCTACGATGGAGGTCCTATATATTGGTCGTAGTTGAGCATTATTATCAAAAGTTTTTATAAAGAAATTGTCAGTCGCAGCTCGTAGTTAGACTTGTGCCCGGTTTATATAAATTGGCATGCCTTTTTACATGGGACGTAACTACTCCTTCCTCCTCCTAAATAGTTTTTTTTTACAATTGGCAGACGAGCACGCGGCCCACCTGATGGTAAGTGGGAACCACTGGTCCGCCCATAAACTGGCTGTTTTCTCTTAGCGTCTTAAAAACGTGAATAAAACATAGCCAAGGCCACCGTTTACTATCTTACATAAAGGACAAGGAAGAAAAGGAGAACAAAAGGGACTGAGAAAGGAATTACGCCTAGCTGTGGGTATCCATTAGTACTTCGCCCTAATCTTTCGAGGAATACCAGGTACATTGGATGATAAACTGTTTTTCAACCGACTTCTAAAAGGTGGAGTTTCTAAATTCGTCTGTATGTTGTTTTTATTTGTCAGGCCAGATTAAATATTAAACATATTTAAATGTTTTCTTACCATTTGGTACATACAACCAAATAAATTTATTTTATTATCGCTTCTAAAATATTGTCATAAACAAAACAAACAACAAGAGTTATGCCTGCATCTGTACCTGTCCAGGCGAGTAAGGCGAAGACCATTTCTGGGGCTTTACTGCATAAAATTTGACAGCACCTCCTTCCCCCTCGCCGCTAGCACTTCTCACCCCAATATTATTAAGCTGGCTTTTATCGTGCCCACCTTGCCGTAAATTAATAGAGGTAATTGTGGCGTACATTTTAAATGAATAAAAACTGCTCGGAACATTCAATTATTCGGTTCGGTTGAGGAAATATGGTGGAAGGGTGAGCGCTAAAAACGAATTCGGTTTTAGTTTTGATTGCGTGATAATTTGTGATGAATTGTTTTTCGTGTTTTGTTTTAATTACTTATTTCAGTTTAATGAGTTTGGGACGTAAGATTTCGGGTTCCTAGATTAGTTATTGTTAATTATAGCGGAAATAAAGTAATCTTTTTTTTTTACCCTTATCACTGCATATTATAAAACTAAGTACCATGCTGCGTTTTTCTGTCTGTCTGTTCGCGATAAACTCAAAAACTACTTATCATGTGGTTTTCACCAATAGACACAGTAATTCATGAGGAAGATTAAGGTGCATGATTTGTTAAGGTTTAAGTATATTAAACTACTTACTAAATTTCACTGGTCAATGCTATGTACACCGTAAGTGTCATACATATCAGATGTAATACTCTGTGATATAAACTTAAATATTATATTAAATTGTCAGTAATTTAACACAGTTCCGTGGTGTAGGAGCAGCCTAAAAAGAGTTGCATAGCGAAATCTATTACAAGAATCTAAATTCTAAAGCATAAAATGATTTAAAGGTCACTCATTTAACCTTTAGACTTAAAAACCTAATGTTTTGGAATAAAATAATTTATCTCAACTAAACATTAATTAAATCTATTCTAAACCTTCTATAAAAAGTTTCTGTCAATTTGTAAGCACTTGAGTAATGTAATTTTGTAAGTTAATTTCAATGCTTCTACGCTGCTGTAATTCATTTAAACTGGGAACGCTACTGAAGAATGTTATCGGGATTATATGAATATTCAAACCAAGTAATGAAGTAATCACGTTGGCGTAAATACGGTTTATACGAGTCTACTTTATTATGTAATTCTGGCAATTTTGGTTTCAAGCAAATATCAGTCTACCTACTGGTTTCTGACACTTCGTGAATATCAGACAGTTATACGAGTATGTAAAGAATGCTCGGGCATTACATTGTCCTACTGCTGGGCACAGGACTACTCTCATGATTTGCTTTACCATTCAAGCGCGTGATGATAAAATTATTAATACGCACATGATTTCGAAAAGTCAGAGGTGCGTGCCTAGGATTCGAACACGAGACCTTTGACTGGGCAGTCCAATGGTCATATCACGAGGATATCACTGCAAATCATCATGATAGATCGCCTAGTGATAAATATGTCCATTGCCAGAGGCCCAATTCCTCCTTTAGTCGCCTTCGTTCTCCTTTTCTCCTACCCCTTCTTTTCCTTTTTTAGGGTCAGCAACACGTGAGTGATACCCCTGGTGTTGCAAACGTCCATAGGCTGCGGTAACTGGTTGCCATCACGCTGGCGGTATGCCTGTTTTCCACCTTAATTGTTTAAAAAATAATTCACAAGTTTCGTGCTCGAGCCAAGGTTCGCACATCTGACTATTAGTGATCATGTGCGTATTAATAATGACTTAGGACTTAGGAAAAAGACGTGAGGAAGCCTGCATGTCTAAAAGATTTTCCCGATCGCGTGTGAAATGAAATGATGAAATGATATTTATTTTCTGTAAATAGATCTTTTAAGACACTTTCACAAGTCGTTTTTTTACATATTTTTTTTAACTAGATGGCGTCGACGTTTCCTATCTGACGACCTCTGAGAAGAGACGTCGAAACAAACTCAGAGAATCTTGGTCTCTTTTAAAGTCCAGACAATAGTTATATTATATGCGAGTTCAATGTAGGGCAAAATCTGAACAGGCCTTTTGAAGAAAGAAGCATACCAGCTTTGAGTTGACCTGTCCTAACTGACGGAACGCATACATCAGTCATCGTGTAGCTCAACCATTTTTTAAGTCTGCCAACCCGCAGTAGATCTTTGAAAGGAGACCCGAGCCCATCAATGGGTGGGTTTCTTAAAAAAATCAACGTTTTACCGTCCTACTCTTTGATGTCTGTTAATATACCTACAGTTCTCGATGAGCTACTTGAGATTTGAGAGTTGATGCGGTTTGAGATTGGCTTCGAATAGGATTCTGTGCCAAGACCAAGGTCTGTGGTGTTCTGACCAAGATCTAGAAGATTCGCAGTTTATACTTGGGTTACGATAGCCTTCCAAAGCATGCCGTATGATTAGTTAGCAAGATTCTGTGGAAGACTGCGGTGTGTATCTTACGAATAAAAACGGAAGTAGTTTTCGAGCCAAAATAAAATAAAATTGATCATTATTACGACACGTGTTCGACCATTATACAATACGGTAATATTTAAAATAGTAACTCAGTACTTAGAGTATTATCTTTTCATTTTATCTTTTGAAGTAGTCCTGTTATTTTATCATTACAAAACTGTTTCTTAACTTAATACGTAAAATTTAATGTGAATTTAAAAAGTTTTTTAATTAAGGTAAGACGTTATTACGAAGATATCTTTTGTATCCCAGTCTCTTTATGAGATACGTAGAGTAACGCTCCTGTCTGCTAACATTATTAACCAAGGTGAATTGTCATGACGCCTGTACTCTTTGAAAGTTAGTCAAATATGTACTACTGGCTACTTTTGATGAATTACAATATCGAGGTCAAATGATTTTATTTTAAATACGCTTTTATAAGCGTCTATTTATAAGAAGAAGTTGTCAGAAGTCTAAACTATAGATTTATCAGAGGGCGATGGAGTCCCGCATCCTCAATATCAAGCTCACTGATCGAGTCCGCAATAGCCCATTTCGCCCAAGAACGGGAATCACAGACATAACAAATATGCGAACTTAAAGTGAGAGTGAGCGGGACACGTCATTAGGATGCATCCGGAAAGGTCAAGGTCAGGACAGTCACGGAGTGGTTTCTTAAGTTAAGTCGTCTACACCAGGACAGAACGAGAAAGCGCTAGCGAGAAGATCTATATGCGGTTGACTTGCCGGAAAAACCACGGAGAGAACGATGTAGAATGTTAGGCTACTGGGCAAAGTTCTCCCCTGTCCTCCCCGGGTCGTCCCCCTGTCCCGACAGTATACTTAGGTAAAAAAGCTTTTGTGGCTGCATGGTTCCAAAAAGTTGATCCTCTGGTAAACTACTCCATGGAAACTCTTTTAAAGTAAAATATGATTCACAAACACAAATAAAAGAATAAATGTTTGACATTCAAACTCATATAAGATGTAACAGGGGAAATAAACAAGGAAATGAAAGATGTCGTTTCTGTTACAAGTGCCATTTTCATGATATTCAGTGTTATGATAATGTTTTGTAGTAAATAAATAGAGAAAACAGTATGTATATTATGCCAGAAGGAAATAGTTTCATTGTTTATCATATGATTACGTAGGTACTATGTTATGATTTGTATTTTTCTTGTGGTACGATCTAATGATTTGCCTGGCTAGCTCATATAAAACTGACGCTAAACAAAAGTATTCCTATGTGTAGTTACGAGGGCCGGAGTTTGAAAGGTTTATTTTAAATCACGTTCTCTATGTTGAACCCTGTTCTTGTTTATCCTGATGTAGAGGGGCCAAAGGCATTTTTTTAAGGCTTATTAGCAATTTGGGTCGCGCATTAGTATTACTAACCCCTCGTGCTAAGCTAAATGCTTGTGTTACGAATGGGTTCACGCCGGTAGTGCCATGGGTGAGTTTTGAACCGGCAACCACATGATTGCAAGTCCGACGCCCTAGCCATTAGGCTACCGCCGATTCATCAATTGAAGTCAATTTACAAAAAAAGCCTGAATTATAAAATATTCTTGGCATTTTTTTATTGTTAATGTAGTTGGTATGCCTAGAATTATATCTAAGTGTAAGTGAACTGTTTCCTGCATTTAGAATTTATGAGTTGACGAACGATAGACTTCATAATTATTTGACGTAATTCCTGCAGTGTTCAAAAACCTCATCAAGCAAGCTTTCGAAATAAACTAAAAGAAACTAAATAAAATACTGAAATTATCGTCATTTGAATAACAAACCAAGAACAATAAAGAATTATAAGATCCAATGGAAATTAAACTTTTTTTTAGGCACAACCATTCTGGGTAAGTTTAGGGTTGCCAACGTGGATTATAGTAGGTATTTTTCAGAATATTTTTTTTATTTGATAATATTGTACCTACCTGCATTGCACAAAAAAATGAATAGATATATGTTTGTCTATGTATATTGGTGATATATTTATTTTTATAAAATTTTGTTAATTTTTCATCTAACAGAAATATAGTATTAATTCAACAATACGAAGAACTGAATATAGTACACATGGCAACACTATATATATAACCCAATAAGCTGACCTCAGTGAGATCTCTTTCCGTACGGTGAGACGGTTCAGAGCGTAAATTGGAAAAATATACAGCAATATTACATTATGTTAGGTACGGTTGGCAGCCCTAGGTAAGTCATAAACTTTTTGGAACTTCTAAAGGGAAACATTTGGAATCTGTACAAAGGCGACTTGATAATAACGCGGCAACTCCATTCAGTGTACTGTAATCATCTCCTATTCCCAATTTCTGAAACTTTTTTCATCTTTGTTCCCATCTGTTTGGGCGCTTTGCTTGCCATCTTTTGATTTTCGTGACGGTACTAAGACATTTTGTATACGAAATTACTTTACAAAATACATGTGCCTATTTCTCTTAATTTTTCGTGAGACTACGCTATCGTTGCGGTATCTGCAGAGATACTGGTAACAAATGACTTTGTATAACTGAGCACAAATGACCTTAAATCCGTAATTTTGTATTGAAAACAGTACCAATAATAATATTTATTTCTTATGCAAATAAAAATTATTGTATTGTTTTTAGGCACACCTAGCTAGGTGTAAAAACGGAATTTATTTTTTTAATAAAGCATAGAGTTTATTATTATATTCTTGACACATTAAGGTCACATTCTAACTACAATGTAATCAATGTTACCAGTAAGAAATTCTGTTATTTGACAAGCAATAACGTCACTTCATTATACAATAGCTTGCAAGCAGCAGCAGACTGGCGTGCCAAAGTTTAATAGTTTTTGTTCAAGAATTGGCGAGTATGAAAGAGAATCGCTTCTCTTGTTCACGACAAATTGATAACAGATTTGACATACTTAAGTTGTAATAGGTATTATACACATTTTCGTTATTTTTTTTGTTGGTGGGAGACAAGTTAAGTTTTTGACCCTATGTAATAACTTGCTTAAGCCTAATAGGTTTGATAGCCTTATTAAAAGTTGAACATAAATAGAAGCATCATCATCATAATCTTCCTATCCTTTTCCCAATTTATTTGCACGTCCTTTTCTTCCATACATCCCTGTTAGTCGTCAACTCATCATTAAATCCCTATTCCATCACATCTACATCCATTTTTTTTTGTCTCCCTCTACCTCTCCATTCCCTCACATTCATATTCATCATTCTTTTATTCACATGAGTTTCATCCCTCATCATCATATGCCCATGCTAAGTCAAACGATTCCCTTTCAACTTTTCTGTCACTTGCGCCACTTTCATAAAGAACTGATAAACTAAAACAAAATAAATGTGTAAAAAAACATTTTGTTTAATCCTGCTCAGGGCTGGGTAGTATGCTGGTCGATTTGGTCCTATATTGTACGTTTTTCGACGGTGATTATTATATAATATTAATAATATAATAAGTATCTTATTATATTAATAATTTGTTTACCACCACGTCTTCGCTTTTTATCTTTAAGTACCTGTGATAAGCATAATTTATTTTTATTTTCTTAAATTATGCACGGTAGGTATTTCATAGAAAATGAAAGTCTATAAAAGGGGAATAGTTAAGTTAGAACTTACTAAAACCTAGATTTAATAGTGTTGAAATGAATAACTAAACCGAATGTGTTAGATGTTTACCTCAGTCGCATTGTTTAATATTCTATGGTCAACGTGTACATAAAACTGGGACTTTGGTACATCGTAAAACTTTGAATGGCAGACACGAGCCTAACGTTAGTTCAGAAATCCCTTTTGAAATTAACGCAGGTTTAATGGTAGATTAAACGTTGGTTTTAAGGAAAATCAGCTTTGATTGTGCTTGTAATGAGGATTCATATTTTTAGGAATATTTGTTTTTATGATTTTTTGTTTTCTTATTAATAAGTAATAAATGTGTATATTTTCTAGTATATATGTATATTTTAAATACTAGGCCAACGTTTGATGTGTTAGTATGTGAGGTTTGCTTTTGATTCTTACCGTGTCAATCTAACAATTGAAAACATTCAGTGTTGTCTAAAATGTTGAACCTTAACTAATTTCGGTATAGAGACAGATTGGACCTTGACAAAGGATCTAGCCAACCTTTTGTCACAAAATATCCTTGGGATGCGATTAAAATTGTGGATAAAAGCTTCCCACAAAACCCTAGCAGCAGCTAGCAACATGTAGGAAGACGATTTTTCTTATAAATATACTGGTATATAAAATATTTGTTATACAAAATTTAAAAACTAGTTACTCACGTACTAATACAGTAATACCATTCTAAAATAAGAATAGTCATTATGATGATGATTACTATAGTATTAAAAACCAAATTTTCATGACCTACAAACAAAAAAACAAACCATTGCTTTTAAAAGTTTAATATCAGGGAATCCTTAACGTATTCTCGTCTCAAACATGTCGGTGATTGGTCGAACAGGGCTGCAAGTGTCTACCTACGTGATTCGGAAGCAAATTTGCAGAACGAGGTACAGTCAGCAAAAGGAATAAGACTGCAGGATACTGGTAAAATGTAACTTTTTGAAATTTGTGTACAAATCAGCCAGAGAACGAGAATTCGTTACTGTTGCGGTAAAATAATCTCGTTGACTGAGAGATTAGTAAAATATTATATGCTAGTTTCTTTTTTGCTACTAAGCAAGTTTATAATAACAACAAGTGGTCGACGACGCACATAAAGATATATTTTTGCTTGTATATAACTCTTTTATTTACTGTGTGTCCTTTTGTTCATTAGATTCTCTTTTAAGCGGCGGTAGCGTAATGGCTAGAGCGTTGGACTTGCGATCATGTGGTTGCCGGTTCGGAACTCACCTACCGACGTGCTAGTAATACTCGTGCTAGTAATAAACCACTCGTAAGACAAGCATTTAGCTTAGTACGAGGGGTTAGCAAGATTACTAGTAATGTGCGACCCACATTGCTAGTAAGCTTAAAAAAAAACTGGAGTAAGTTTTAAATTTAATTTTACTACTGCAGATTTTTTATCATTATTCAAGCGGACTTTATGCAATAACAAAGACAGGTGCATACACATATCTAGATAATAATATCTATGTTTGCCTGTACACTTAACTTTTTTACTGTGTGTACCTCTTGTACTTGTATCTGAGTAAGTTTTACGCCGGATTTTACTACTGCAACGTGATTGATACAGTGTAGAATTACTTGGGGAGTCACTTTTATAGCTGAAGTCTTTGTGAATAGGAATCGGCCTTGTTTAAAATTTTGAAGAGGTTTCTGTACTTTGCAACAACAAAGGTTTTTCTTACAATGTCAATAAAAACATTGTCAAGAAATACCTATAAAAACATATTTTCCTATTCGGAGTATGAGATTCGAATAGAAAGAGATGTTTAAAAAAAAATCTTACTTTTTGGACCATCTCTTTAGATTTCTTAATTTTAAATGTATAATGACTTGATCTAATCCGAAAAACCTAGGTATATTGTATAACTTAACATCCATCCATAATCATAATTATTATATTTGTTTGTGTGTTTTCGTTTCACTTCTTAACTGCTGAAAAGATTTCCATACAATTTAGGAAGAATAGGTATGCAATCTATCTTGAGACATACCTACATAGTTATTTTTATTGATGTAGTCGATAAATACGTACCTACCTACCAAACTCAATGTCAAACTAATTAGAAGACATTTATCGACCAGACATTGAATGAACCTCACTGCTTTGCATTACACAGTTGAGCTAACAAACTTCAGAACAAAGAAAAATAAAAAAAAAACTTCACACACAAAAATAATTCGTAGTATCGATGATATTTCATTTGCATTCATCAACTACCAATTTCAGTATCGGATCCGTGTCACTATGTGAGCCATCAAATATTGCGAATAGCCTGCCTCCCGGTTTGTGTGTCTAACACACTTCTGATACACTATTGTCCGATCATCCGGTGGCCATGCAAGCGTATATATTCACATTTCAAGCTTAAGAGCGCACTCATGTGGCCTGCGAAATTTAATTCTGTATATTCTCAAAGCGATTTCGGAGAGGTCTGTCTACCCGTAGATTGATTTATTGGAGCCCGAGGCCTTCGACGCATTCCTATTCCCTGTTAATGGAAATCGTAACGGGGTGTCCTTTTCATTTTCTACCAATGACTACGCCCAACGTTATAAAAAGTTTGTGTTTTTTTATCTTTACGTTGATTCTTCTTATTCCACATTCCCTTTCATACCGTTTCTTATAGAGTTACAATTTGTGTCCTCAATTTTTTTGAATATAAATCCTCAATTTGGCTGACCGAGATTAATAATAAGGAAAATCAGCGATGAGAGCTCAAAGGATGGAATTCTGTTGAGATAATTTGTATGTTTTTCGATTATTATTATTCGAATGTTTGAGTCTTTCTTACAAATATTTTTTATTAAGGAATGAGGTCAACCTTAATCTATACTTTTTAGGGTTCCGTAGCCAAATGGCAAAAACGGAACCCTTATAGATTCGTCATGTCTGTCTGTCTGTCTGTCCGATCGTGTCACAGCCCTTTTTTCGAAACTATAAGAATTATGCTGTTGAAACTTGGTAAGTAGATGTATTATATGGACCGCATTAAGATTTTCACACAAAAATAGAAAAAACAATAAATTTTGGGGGTTCCCCATACTTGGAACTGAAACTCAAATTTTTTTTTTATCATACCCATACGTGTGGGATATCTATGGATAGGTCTTCAAAAATGATATTGAGGTTTCTAATATCATTTTTTTCTAAACTGAATAGTTTGGCCGAGAAACACTTCCAAAGTGGTAAAATGTGTCCCCCCCCTGTAACTTCTAAAATAAGAGAACGATAAAACTAAAAAAAATATATGATGTACATTACCTTGTAAACTTCCACCGAAAATTGGTTTGAACGAGATCTAGTAAATAGTTTTTATTTAATATGTCATAAACTGAATATTTTGCGCGAGAGACAATTCCAAAGTGGTAAAATGAGTGTGCCCCCCCCCCCTGCAACTTCTAAAATAAGAGAACGATAAAACTAAAAAAAATATATGATGTACATTACCATGTAAACTTCCACTTAAAATTGGTTTGGACGAGATCTAGTAAATAGTTTTTTTTAATACGTCATAAATCGTAATGGTACGGAACCCTCCGTGCGCGAGTCCGACTCGCACTTGGCCGGTTTTTTTTATTTATTAGTGTAAGTAATTGTTGATTGGCCAATGAAGATAAATAAATAAATAATGAAAACGTAAGCACATAAGCACGATACTAACATTAAATAACGCACAATAATATTCCACTGCTTAAACCTGTCTGCAGCAATCGAGAACATAATATACCGTACTTATGTAAGCAAACAGAATACTTCTAAATGATTTATTGAAGGCTCCTTCCATTGTGGCGGGGATCCCTCGCACGAGCTAAATATCAATGACAGTAAGAAAGATTTATTATGTTTCGCAAGAAACACTGTGGAGCAAGTTCCACTGCAGTTGGCTAACCGATAACTTTGAACGGGAGTCGGTATTTAAGAGCCTTTAATCTATTCTACGTAGATGCTTGAGACGGGAAAATATATGCATATTTTTGCAAGTGAATTGCGAAGATTTGTTTTAAGTGCCGTTTTTTTATTTAGTTGGAGTATTGATTCTTATTTGCGTATTTGCTTGGGATGGGTTTGTGCGGATTTCTTTTCCCAAAATACAAGGACATAAATGGTAATGTTATTTTCAGAATTGCAGAGCGTAAGAGTGATCCAAAGTGCGACATAATTCATATGTCATAAGACACAAATTCATCTTTCTTTAAGTTATTATGATTTTCTCGTAAGCTGGGTCAAAATTATCTTGTGCGTCACTAAAATTTTATTTATAATAAATTACTAGCCTTTCTATTAGGTACATAGCAACTGTTTTTTCAATGAATACATTCAACTATCCATGTTGCCTTGCTATAATTTAAAACTTTGGAACCTTTTCAAAAATGTTCTATATTTTCAGGTAATGCTCAGGTAATCCCAACAACCCGAGCTTTTAATATGATTGATAGGGTAATTACCAGGGTCTAATTATGCTACAACATTGAATGAACACGTTGTATTAATTAGCCTTAAATTAGCGTAATAGCTGCTGTTGAATAGTAAATGCGCGTGTTAAATAATTTACAGGTAACACTGCGTGAATTACCAATGAACGATTAAAAGACAAAATCAAATAATGTATAGACAATTATGTAGTTTTGTTAATGACATACCATTACGCCTGTCATACCCGCACGGTTAGGCAGAGAATACATTTTGGTATTATAGGCTTCGCTTGCAGATAATACATTGAATTTGATATCCTTTGACACCATCAAATATGACTGGACGCCTAATCGATCGGGTCAGGCTTAATTCCAAGCACGTTTCAGTTATTCACACTGTTTTTATGAACCATTTTTAATGTCACGTAATATAAATAAAATACGAAAAATTTAGAAGAATACTTTTCACTTCAACAAATGCTTTATTTCATTCTGAGAATATAATAAATTCGTAGATAACTAGTAATCTTCAGAAATCTTCGTACTGATTTCAACGAGATATCTTATTGGAGATTTAGCGAGGACTGGAGTCGACTATGATTCAAGTTTATTCTGGAAATCCTTTTGCATTTAAGTTTAAATATTCTAATATGAATCTTAATTTGTTTTTTATGTATATAATCATAATTAATGGGTTTTCTTTTCAAAGCGGCGGTAGCCTAATGTCTTGGCCGTCGGACTTGCGATAATGTGTGGTTGCCGATTCGAAACCCACCCATTGCACTACCGATGTGAACCATTTAGTTTAGTACGAGGGGTTCACAAGAATACTAGTAAAGTGTGACCCACATTGCAAGTAAGCTTTTTTTTAAGAAAAATATACTTATCTTAATTTTTTAAACACCAATTTATCGGCATATCTGTCTACACAACTATAACATTAGATAAAGAAAAGTGAAATAACGGTTGTTAGGTATTCTCTGAATGTTGAAATGACTGCATTTTTGCAGTACTAGCAAAGTGTTTTACCTTTAAAGTCCTCAGTAGCAGCTCGAAATCAGGATTTGTGCCCGGTTAATGGCAAGATGCTCGCCCCCTATTGTATAAGAATTAAATATACGGACGAAAAGTGGTTGTAATAAGTATACAGCCTGATGGTATATAATGGCAATGGACTTAAAGATGGCCTATGAACTGTGGCTGTATATAAGTACGTCTCTGCCTTACCTTTCAGGGAATATAGGTGTGTTAAAATTAAATATATAGTGCTTAAAGCTATAATATGATCAAAATCGCTGAGTTCACTAGCCAATAGAAGTGGGCACGTATAATAACATACTCCAACGGCCGCTGAGATAAGTACGATTCAGCCTTAATCCACTCCGACGAAGCAATTGACCTATGAAAGGATACAATAGGCACAATAATGGAGTGGGTATTTTCCAAAGAGTTCCCTTTTACGATAATTGCTTACGGCCTTTTCGTAGCTTCGGATCTAAAGTGCTGGGATTTACGTCTGCACAACTATTTAGAGGTTTAAAACTTAAATTATCAATTAATCGTCAGAGCTGTCACTGAGGTTTTGACTGTAATCCATAAAGAAACACATTTTACATAGTTATATATTTTGTGAAAGGAAAATTGGGTCTTCAGACAGTATTCAAACATGCGTTCTCTAATTTGTTAAACATACTATAAACTTATTATCACGCTTGTATACCGCGAAGGGCTAACAGATATTTCTTAACGTACACCGAGTAAATAGGGGGCGAGGGTATTGCCATTTACTGGACACAAATTCAGAATCCGAGCTGATACTGAGAATTTAATAGGAAAATTCAATAGCATTTCATTCATTAAGTGCGAAATACATAAAAAAACAACTATCACCATTAGGTACATCATTTTTATTTTTGGAAAACTACTTCGATTGATAGCAACTTGTGGTTGTACAGTAGTATCGCCTCTGCTAACTCTTCAAGTTTATTATCATAATAGGCGTGATAGTATATATAATTTGATAGTCTTCTTTTGGTCTTAGTTGACAAATTAACAAAGCAATCATGTACTGTTACGTATCTAGGGTATTAAAAGTAAACATACCTTAATAGGTACGTTGTATATGCTTTCATAGTAATCTATGAAAGCTAAAATTCCCAGAAAACTATGTTCAAGTATTCGCAGACTTGAAAGGTTTAGTGAATACGAAGGATTATGTTATTACAGTAGGTATGCATGTTTATTCATTTGTATGCATACGAGAATTTTATGCTTCACCCGTTTCGTTTCCGACAAACTGAAATTGCTTTCAAAAATCATGTTAACAAAAGCAAACCACGATCCGATAATCCTTCTAATTTTGAACGGAAATTTCAAAAACCCGTATGCCATGGTATAAAGAGGTCGTTTAGCAAAGAAGAAAATGCGATTAAATTAAATTTCCGCTAGTAGGAAGTCTCAAAGGGCTTTCGATAGCTGCAATATCTTAAGCCGGCTCTCCAAAGGTCTGGCTATCGCGGTCTTGCCTTTTCTACAGCGAGCCTTTTCGTGTAGTAGTTTAGCCTTAGGGCACGTTTACACGACAACGAATTACTTGTTTTTTGTTGAGGAAAACAGAGCGTAATTTTGTGTGTACTTCACACGCGAAGCTGTCATGAAATGAATGAAGGGTTGCGAAATACGGTGCGCGATTTGGGGTTATGTTTATCTTTTTTCTTTGTTAGGCTTGTCAGCAAAGAAAAATACAGGCTAAATATATTTAGATGATTCTTATTTTGTTGTGTAAAATTGACGCTATTTATTCCCTAAATCAGTATTTATAAACGTCAAAACGTAGTTTAGTTAGTCGCTGTATTTTCCTATCGTTGTATCTAAGAAATCTTTATATGTCACTGTTTATAATCAAGTTCTGGTATAGCTTAAATATTTTTGATAATAAGTTACCTACCTAATTATTTAACTGAAAAGAGACGAGTATTCTGAATGTTAGAATAATCTCTTAGGTAGATTTATCTTGAAACTAAGCTCAGCATTAAAGATAATGTAGATGAAAATGTTGTGGAAATATCTCCACAGGCATACTTATGGATGATAATAAAGTGATCAATAGTAAGCGTAGCCTTCAATATATGAAGGATAAAGTAAAAAGAAAATATATTAAGTTATCCTACGATATATCCTGCACATTTTATCCATGCCTAATATTTTAATACCTCTTATCTTCTTCTTCAATACACTCTTGGTAGAGTAGTCGTGGTGAAAAAAGCTCTTTATAGCCCTAGGGCTGTAAATGAGAGGGAGATAGATGGACGTTTGCCAAACGCGCGCCTTCTAGCAGGATTCGAGGCAAGGCTTCTTTGAAGTGGTACAGTGAAAACTAGACCCCACTGTCTGGCATGGTTGTGGCGAATGTCACGAATCCCAAGGCCGTGACTATAGAGCAAGGAAAGGCTTAGTCAGTATGAGTCCAACATACCCCTGCCGCCTTCCCAAATGGTAAATGAACCATGGTATTGTTTACTATAAAAAAAAGTATGGTTGTCATTGTGCTGGCATAGAGGGGACTATTTATTACAGCCTTTATTTGGCCGGTCCAGTGATGGCGATCTGCAAGTTCTTTGCCTTCAATATTGCTCTGCAAAACAAGACGCTCCACATCTCCGCGTCTCGTTCATGTGAGAATACGTGTTTATTAATCATTCTCATTCTTTAAAACATTACAAAGGTTGTAAAATATATCTGAAATAGCTTGCAACTCTATACAATACAGTGCCTAGACCACACATAGTCTTATGTGCTTTTAACTATGCAATCTGCCTCATTAGTCTAGTGGTCCTAAGTGTAACTGCTACGTTAGAATTCTTAGATTCGATTCTCGAGCAAAGTTTTATTGGGTTTTCCTATGAAATTCTCAGTAGCAGCGCGGAATTTGGAAATGTGCCCGGTTAAGGGAAATAGGCTCGCCCGCCTATAACAAGGGGCGTGTGTATATTAAGTACACCACTGCCTAACCCTTTAGGGAATACAGCCGAGATGGTATATCTATACAAATATTATAAAGAGGTAAAGTTTGTGAGTTTGTGAGGTTTTAGGTGGTAATCTCTGGATCTACTGAACCGATTTTGAAAATTATTTCACCAACAGAAAGCAACATTATTCCTAAGTGACAAAGGATATACTATCTCGTAAAATGAAAAGAAACGAACAGCCTACGCGGGCGAAGCTGCGAGCGGAAAGCTAAAACCTATACGACCGTTCAGAAGAGTCACATTATTCGAATTCTATGGTGAGTCTGCTAATCTACATTGGACTATTGTGTGAACCACATAACCCATCATCCCACTCGTATCTGAAACTGTTTCAATACCCATTATGTATTCTGGACGCTAATATCTCATTAGTTGAGTAATCCGCTTTGTTGGGTAGAGTTTATCTTTATAATGTAGCTCGTCTCTAAGTAAAATGGAATATTAAACGATTTATATACGCTTGCTACCATAATCAATATCTTGGATGAGATTAAGGTTCTGTTCTCTTGAGTTTGGTTATTTTATTTTATTTTATTTTGTTATCGCAGAAAGATAATGCTTTCCAAATAAAATCTATCAAGGCGACTATTCATCTCTCTCAATTTCAATCATAGAGAAGCTGTTGCGTCTCGTAGAGAAGCAGCCCCCAGATTTTATTAATCTTGTAATTATATTAGTAGATACGTTAATATTTGTGTGGTCATTTAGGCGAGGGTTTTCAAAAAATGTTCTTATCATTATTCGATAACATTTCGTAACAAACGTCGGGGGTTTCAACATTCTAATTTTGAGTTTTATTTTAAATTAGTATTTGCTCGCGGCTTCCCTCTAATGGACAAATAATTATAAAGAATAAACCGAACTAGAAACCAACAGTGATCAGATGAAACAGATAGACAAATTTTCGGAATTCCGAAAAGTAAATTTTCGGTTTCGATGACGTTTATAATGTTCTATCCCACTTTTTGTATATCTCCAATGTACAGACACAGGTTTTTTTTTAAATTTCAATATTATTTATTTAGCTTTATTCTAACTTAATATAGATTCGTAGCTAATAACTGCTTAGCTTCTAAGCTACATTCGCCTATGGACCAGACGCTAAAAGGTGAACTTAAAAAAAAAAAAAAATTCGAGGCTACATTACTAGATAACCAACGATATGGTATTTTCTTTTCAATATGAACGATGCGTTTTGTGTCAAGCAAATATTTCTATTTGCCTTTCCACTTTACCATACAACATCTAAATGAAATATGTATAGGTAATACTGAATTACTCGCCATCCATTCAACCGGGAGACGTCTGTTACGCTCCGCGCTTCCTGTCTTAACAGTTTTCACATTTGCTCTCCGGTCGTTTCTTGAAGGTAGTGACTGAAGTTGAAAGCTATTTATGTTCTCGTAAGTTTAGTATGTTTTATAGAACAAAAGTTAACTTACTTACTATAATGTGAATTATTTTTATGCCTACGAGTATAATGGTGGTCACAAACATGACTGTTTTGCTGAGTTTGACTAGCAAAAGTGTTTAGTGTTTGGATTTGCTTTGATTAATTGGGTACAATTTTATTCATTCCCTTAATTACATGGGAATAAAAAATACCGGCGATCAGTGAGTGGGTGCACATCATATACTTATCTCTCTGTTTACCAGATCAATACATAAGTCTATGTCAGAAATGAAGAGATCCGTAGAACAACCAAAGTTGCCAAATTGATTAAAAATATTAGCAACCTTAAGTGGCAGTGAGTAGGGCATATAGCTCGTAGAATTGATAACCTGGGGCAAAAAGGTTCTCGATTGGAAAGATTGGAAACCATGCACCGGAGAATGCAGTGTGAGATGGGACATGCGACTTGGTAAACGTCGTTGGTAGAAAATGAATGTAGGAGGCATATATCCGGTCGTTGTGGGAGTCGAAGTTCAGCAGTGGACCACTTTTGCTGTGTGTTGATATCTAAGGCATAAGTTTGAACTAACTTCAGTCAGCAATCTAAACGTATATATAATCTCAGTTCTTTATAGGTATCAACGATCGAAGTTCACATCCATTTACTCCTAAGTCTCTGTTACTTCAATCATTTTGTACGGTGTAAATGCCACGCAGAAAGAAGGATCGCTCGCTAATACTGCTCCGAAATGGTGAATAGCCGAATGGCTATGCAGTTTTATTGCAGACTTTCGGGAGAATTGACCGGCGGAATATGTGGCGAGCTATCGGTGTTTTTGAGATAAAATTGACTGCTTTTTGTTGTGGGAATGATACGAAAATAAAATGGAGGCTTAAATTAGCCGAAAGTTGGATGGAAGTTTATGGGTGATAAATTTTGACAAGCGCGTTTGATGTTATGTTTGATGTGCCTACAATTTTTCATTCGATCATTAACGTCTCGCTGTAGGGTAAAGACCTCCCTATACTCCTTCCACTTCTATACTTCGGGACATACATGTCGCAGAAAGCGTAATTGCTAGCACAATATCAAAGGTTTTTTTGTGTATGGCATACCCTCTAGAGGTGATCTAAAATTAAAATAAGCATACAAGAAGTTTACTAGAAAACTAGCGTCTATTGTTCATTTAAATCTTGGTAGAGTTATGTAGGCTTGTCATACACAAACAATGATTTGCGAAAGGTTGCTGGGAGAAGCTAGATGCGGAAATGCGGAGGACAGGGTGAAATAGCGCATACTAGAGGAGGCCTACGTTGGGCAGTGGACTACTAGTCCACTGCCCAACGTAGGCCTCATCATCATCATTATCATCATCAGTCTATACTAGTCTGTACTATACTAGTATAGTATAGGGTATAGTATAGTATAGTGTATAGTATAGTGTAGTCTATACTAGACTGCCTCATTAGTCTAGTGGTCCTAAGCGCGACTGCTACGCTAGAGGTCCTGGGTTCGATCCCCAGGTCGAGCAAAGTGTTATTGGGTTTTTCTATGAAATTCCCAGTAGCAGCTCTAGGCTGTTAATCTGTCCCATGTAATAGGCTCGCCCCCTATTACATGGGACCTAAACATACCGGCGAAATGTGGGTGTACATTAGTACACCTCTGCCTAACCCTTCGGGGAATACAGGCGTGATGGTATGTCTTAGATACTAGTCCAGGACTAGTATAGGCTGATGATGATAATGATGATGATACACAAACACCTGAAGTTCACTATTATTCTGACAAAATCTTCATTCACTGGCAAAGACGATTAAATAAATATTACTTTCCTGGTCTCAGATGATTTAAATTTGTCAGTTCTGTTTATGAAATTGTCAGTTCCTGTGTTATTGGTTAACTATCTTTAAACGAAATGGCAAACTTGGGTCCCTTATTAATGTTGGGAGGTATACTGAATCACTTGCAAGTTGATAATACTCACATGCCAAAAATACTCCGTCCCTTATCCCATGTAGGTGTCGATAATGAAATAAGTAGGGGTACAATTTCAACTGTCAAGGCCTTTCAAGGTTCAGTGCCATTTATGTAAACTCTTGATAAGGGTGATCCTTTATAATTATTTCATGACATCCACGAGAAGAGAATGGCCTGTTTGTGCAAGTTTTACGGTCCATCGAGAGGTTCTATTAAGGCTTTTGTAAGGGGCAATGTAATTCAAGCCGGAGTACAGGTATAAAAGACCATTTGCAGTAAATCATAATATGAGTAATCAAAACATTATTATAATATTGACTTCAAGTAATTCCACTTGATATTGGTGTCCCCGTTCACATTTGATATTGATTTTTGTAATAAAAAATAGTTGCTTACAGCGCAGAGCAGAGCAGTGATAGCGTAGTGATTTGACCGTTGGACGCCAAGTTAAAGGTCTCGAGTTCAAATTCAAGGCGCCTCTGGATTTTAAAATGTACGTATGTAATAATAGTTAATTATCACGGTGACGGCAAATGTCGTGAGGAAACCCGCATGCCTAAGTTATGAAGCCAGCGTGATGGGCTATAGTCTAATCCCTCTAATTTTCAGAGGATACTCGTGCCTAGTAGTGGGATAATTGTTTGGTTGATGATGATAGTGCAAAAAGGACACTAACATTCGCCTTATTAATCCCTCGTATATTGATTAGAAGTTTCAAAGTATAAGACAACGTTGCGGTCTAAAACATGATGTAGTGACACGAATTGAAAGGTATATGCTAAGATGGTTTGGGCCAAAAGACGATAAAGCCATAGACAAACACCGATCTTATCAACGAAGTCCTCAAAAAATTTATGTGCGTAGTACCTACTCGTATATATGAAAAGATGAATAAATATGAAAGAAGCGAGAGATATTCAGGGGTCATAGCAATTGGAGGTCTACTGTTTCTGCCTTCCCCTGTGGGAAAAAGGCGTGAGTGTATATATGTATTTATATAAATTTGTACATATTATAACATTGCATACTAAAAACTTGGTTCGGTTGTTAGGAACCTATCTATTGCATATTCCATGAAAAGGGTCGGTGTACCTAAAATACTATATGTTATGTTTGTAAAGTTTCAGTTACTTTAGGTAACAATGTAGTGGCTACAGACTAAGTGGCTACAGATAGTTTCCCGTATCCGTACGCATTGCAGTGTACCTCTCGTGTGGTTGATGTTGACGGCCAATGCGGAAAAATCAATTCGTAATTGTGTGGAGGTGTAGTATGCAGGTGGTGAGTGCTGGTGAGAAGCTGGTACATGGGCTGGGACTGGTAAAAACGGCGGAGAATAATTTTCACGTGTATTATTGGACCAGTATCACAGTAGTATGATAGCCTTGTGATATGACCATTGGACTGCCAAGTCAAAGGTCTCGAGTTCGAATCCAAGGCACGCACTTCTGTCTTTTCGAAGTCATGTGCGTATTAATAATTAATTATCACGCGCTTAAACGGTGAAGGAAAACATCGTGAGGAAACCTGCATGCCTGAGAGATTTTCTTGACGGCATGTGAAGTTTGCCAACCCGCAGTAGGCTAGCGTGGTGGATTATAGCCTAATCCCTCTCGTACTGAGAGGAGACCCGTGCCCAGCAGTGGGACAATGTAATGGGTTGATGATGATGATCATAGTAGGAAGATTTTTCAGTGTTGCCACAGATAAAAGATTACAATTTTTATGTTGGTGTTGCAAGAATTTAGTTTAAATATCCAACAGTAATTTTGTATACTTTGTTTTCCAGTTCATTTGAAATCTTGTTTTCAGAAAGTTGTTAAATAATAATAATAAAATTTCTTTATTCAAGTAACAGAGACTCATTGTATTAGTAAACTTAAGAACTATGTTAGTTTATATTATTTTGGCGGCGGTGACTACTTACCATCAAGTAGCTCGACTGCTCGTTTGCCGAGTTCTCCCATAAAAAAAATAGGCTCGCCCCCTATTACATGGGACCTAAACATACCGGCAAAATGTGGGTGTACAGCTCTGCCAAATCCTTCGGGGAAAACAGGTGTGATGGTATGTAAGTCTGGAAAATCCTCATAGTAGGTCTGCTACCCGGGGAGGCAGCAGGGTATATAATACTCGTACCGACTAACAAACGCACCTGCTTTCCCTTACCCAGAAATCGAACCTAAGACAACACTGTCTAGCAAAAGTAGTGAGACATTAATTTGACGGATTGTACTGTAGGCCACACATTTAACGGAAAGGGAATTTACCGTCGTGATAAGATGAAAACGCGACATAAAATCTAACAGAAAATACCATACATTTTCACTGTTTCCAGAAATCATGCCATCAACAGGGTATAGGTATATTAAAATACCTATACCAGTTCTTGTAAATTTATTCAAGCATATTCTGATAACTACACTAATTGAAATCTTTGACTATGAACTTCCACAATAACTACCGATTTAATTAAGACGACGATTGTTATAGTTGATATCAATAGTATGAAACTTGAAACGGACAATTTAAATATATTAGGTATTATTTAAATTTTACGCAGAATTCTATATAGGTATTCTATTCGGTATTGACATACAAATACTATTCTGTAAATACATAGTAATGTTACGAAAAACAACAGTTTTCATAAAAATGCGTAAATATAATACATAAGCAGATGAAACGTTTTTGCACCGAGAAAAAAAAAGAAATTTAATTAATTACCTACGTCATTTCTTAATAGGCGAGATAGAGTATTCTGCCTTGAAACACAGTCAAATAAAATTCATTGTCTCTGAGCTATAAACCTTCGACGCTGTAATGCTTGAAAATGGCACTAACACGGGTTTTACATTATGTTACCGAGGTACTTACAAAGTACCTCGGTAAAATAATGTAAAACCCGTACACTGCTGTTATTACAACAATAATCATTAAAATTCAAGTGATTTAATAATAATTTGAATTTTGATGATTATTGTGTAGCTAATGCAAAAAAAGCCTGCTGCATATTCTCTGGATAAAACCCTTCAATTGCCTTTTATAACACCTTATTACTATTATTAGCTGGATGTAGGCCTCTTACAGTGAACACTACAGTGCCTGATATTCTGCTGTTCTGATGCTCATGCATTTGCTGCTTTCCGTGGAAACTTGTCAATCCACCTGGTTGGCGGGCGTTCCACACTACGCTCGCGTATAAGAACACAATCTGGTAAAATTGTAACAAGATAAATATTTATCCGCATGATCACAGATAGTAGACACGTCAGTTTTTTAATGAAAAAACTTTCTTACATTTCAATTAGTATCCTTTCAAAGACTGTAATTTTCCGACGTTAACGAGTTAAATTTTATCGAAAATTAATTGCGACATCTTCATTGAAAAGTTTTCACTCAACTTTGATACCTTCCTAAATTTTCCTTCGGCGAAACTTTGACAATACAGAGTATCTAGCGAACTCAGTGGGGGTGACTGGGTAACTGTTACGTAGAAGTAAATCTTAAGCAAATTTTCTCTTCAATCACCCGTTGAAACCTTCTACTGGATTGGCAAAACATTATTAAGAGAGTTTCCATCTTATTTTGCGAACAGTTTAATTATAACAAATCAATAAAGGCTGTGTAGGCTTGTAATGTTATTATCTCGCGTTACGAATTATTAAGTTTATCATCATTCAGTTAACATAAATATAATCGCATGATATATGAGAAAATATATTACCTTTTTTTACATATCGCGTAGGGTTGCCTGCATTTCATGAATATAAAAAAATCGGTTGTGTCTGTAATTAGGTAGTTATTTAATGAATTTGGTTAACATTGTCAACATTTATGTAGATTGATTAAAGTAGTAAAAAGAAAAAAATATATATACCTAAGTTTACGCATTTATTTACTTAAATAGTATACAATATGGAGCATTTATTTACGCATTATTTATGTAGCTTAAATTCAGTGTTGTTGTATTTAAGTTCTGTAAAAAGTTCCACCCTTTCTAACAATATCATCATGTTCCTTGAAAGTTCCTTTAACTGTCAGTCATAGGCGAGTTAACTGCTGGGTGTATTGTTTCCAATTATATGTCAATCTTGCAAATCGAGCCAGCCCTATCGATTAAACGCCAAGTTCTATGCGAATGGCTTGAATCGCATACAACTGTTGTAATAAATATTACTGTAAATTTTCGATTACACTCATCACTGCCCATATTTTACATTAATTTAGCAAATATAATTAAAAATCTGAAAAGTATGAGTAAATATTAGTAAATCTGCGAAGTATATTTTTGTTGATAGTTTTATTTATGGAAATTAAACTCACATCTGTTCTAGTATGAACCAAATCCGTTGAATACAAATTATCGTTAGGGATTACAAGTTTAAATCGCTTCTATGTGTATGGGCATGAGAGAAGTTGTGCGTCGACTGTTGCGTGTGTGAGTAAATCACCATTAGTGTGTACATCATTTACAGGCCCAAAAATGTTACTTTCCCGCTTCCTCTCGCGGGCCTCTTGTAAGTGGTAAAGGTGTGTGCGTAAGCCGCCCTATTCCGATACGGTCGCGAGCTCAATGTAGATGTGTAGGTGAACGGTCCGGGCTCGCGTAGCCCCCGCCAGTGGTGAGCCGGCCGTAGCGGTACTACGACGCGTCTACGCCGTAGCAAACGTGCTCGCATCAGTCCCCCCCTACCCACATCATCGGACAATAGGACCGGCGACGATTCGTGGCGTTTTGTTATTTTTTTGTTTGATGTGAATAAAAGCGACTCTTTGTGACATTTACTCGTAAAAAAGCGGAGACAGTATGCTGAAGGGATGCCCTTTGTCCTCAAAAGAGACGGTTATTAAGGCGGCACTATGTAATTTTTGAACATTAATTTGCTGAAATGATAGCTTACAAATTGGGACAATTTAGTCGTGTTGCGGTAGATTGAGCGGGATGTAAGGTTACCGCTGCGGGATTCGATATTGTGTATTAATAAATAAGCGCGAGGAAGCCAGTTTTGGCGTATTATTGTAATGCCTGTGACACTAGTGTTGGTGTAACGTAATTAATATTAGACTGTTTTTCAACGAGTGCTGGAATGGAGTTTGTATTTCTACCTCCAAAAATACAAATGTAAGGTAAACAATTATTTATGTTTCAACATACTTTTCATCTTCCAGCATCCTTTTATAATGTTTCAACTTTGTTCTGTACTAGTCCTTTGTTGTATGTTTCTAAAAGAACTTTATAGAATAAATGTATTTTTATACTGTTTATACAGGGATTTTTAGGAAACTTTTGGATTTGGCGCGAATTTTGTTTACTGGTAATACGAAAAAAAAAGTATTTCAAAATGTTTTATCTATCTGAAGGAAAACTTTTTAATTTTCTTTCGTAAATATTTATTTATTTATTTAATACTTCATGCACAAAAACAAATGTACATAGGCGGACTTAATGCCATTAGGCATTCTCTGCCGGTCTACCTTTAAATACCTATCACAATAATTATTCTAGAAGCGCTATGTGTTAAGTTGATAATATATAAACCAAATCTATTATACCTTCAAGCCTGTATTCCCAGAAGGACTAGCCAGAGTTACAATGCTGTGTACATCGCAATACGAAGGTGTTTTAGCTTCCATGTAATAACGGGCATACATCTAAACTCCGAGCTGCTACTGAGAAATTTCCTAATGGAAAAACCCAATAACCTGTATTCCGACGTGGGAGCCAGACCTAGGATCTAACGCTGAGCAGTCTCTCGTGACTACTGGGCTTATAAGCCAGTCAATTTATAATCTATTTTAAAATGTGAAGAAAAAACTTTGCACCCCGCGCACCACGGAGATTTGGTGTAATGTTTGAGTATTTGGAATTAAAATTAATCTAAAGAATGTGTGCAAAAAAATATTGCATTTGAATTTTGACCACCGGGTGACCAATAGTAGTACACACCAACACGCCTGTATTCCCCAAGGGGTTAGTCAGAGGTGTATTAATGTACACCCACAGTTTGCCGGTATGTTCAAGTCCCATGTAATAGGGGGCGAGCCTATTGCCATTAACTGGACACAAACCCAAATTCTGAGCTACACTGAGAACTTCATAAAAAAACGCCAGAAACACTGCTCGACCCGGGAATCGAACCCATGACCTCTAGCGTAGCAGTCGCGGTTGGTACCACTAGACTAATGAGGTAGTTATTAAAGTCCTTTGCGACTTTAACTATATCGAAAATATTTTCTGACGTTATCAATCAAATAAAGAGAACATCAAAGTAACAAACTACTTAGCTTACTTAACTTTTAAATTCCAACCAATTCCTAGCCCAAGTACCAAAATGCCTATCTCGGTACTAAGTTCTTAAAGAACTCTTACTTTTCGGGTTGCCAACATTTTTCTGTCATTCGGCTCTCTTAAAAGCACTTTGAAGGGTAATAGTTATGAAGTATGACTCAAAAGTATCTGAGAAAAATCTGCAATAAGTTGGAATGGATCCAGTTGTGATCCTGTAAAGTATGATGATATTAATATTGATATTTATTTCACTGAATGCCTCATTAGTTTAGTGATACTAAGTGCGACTACTAAGGTAGAGGCACTAGGTTTGATTCCCGAACGAGTGAGGTGAGTTCTTGTATTAAATTCTTAGTACCAGCTCGGAGTCTGGATTTGTGCCTGGGTAATGGCATAGGCTCGCCCCCTATATTGTAAAATATAAACATATCGGCAAACTGTGGGTGTGCATAAGTATACCTCTGCTTAACTCGTCAGGGAATACAGGCGTGTTTGTATACATATAACGGTATGCATCATCATACCTAACAAGATCAACGACTCTATCCTAACTTATTGGAACCATACTAGTGAGCAATTGGTTTGGTAATTTCATAAGTTCACCTCTGCCTGCCCCTAGAAAATTCATGTCAGAGAGAATAAGGCTGGATCTGGGTAGCCTTTTGTCATTAACCGTGCCCATACCCGAACTCCGAGCTGTTTGTTACTGAGAGTTTCATAAAAAAACAATGTATAACATTTTGTTGGACCTGAGAATCTAATCCAGAACCTCAAATTCCGCAGCTCCGCTTGCAACTAGTAAATCAATGAGGCAGTTTCCTATTCGATACCATTACTAACAACCATAGTTTCGATTTAGGGGAACCTTGGTAAAAGCATACAATTTTGCAGCAGTTCACAAATCATATTTGGATTTGGATGTTAGTATTCCACATCCGAATTCCGATATTCTATGTATAGTCTTTACTTAATCTAGAAATCAAGCCTCACACGCTCATCAGTCATACTTGCGACCACTAGGGAAGAGAATAATCCTTTCTTCCATATAAGTATAAATTGAAGTCCCGCCTGTTTTTCGGTTATATTTTCACACGCAAACCGCGGATAGATTTCGATAAAATTGGCAAGGAGATAGATTATATCCTGAGAGCCATAAAGAATGACGGCTGTCTTTTTTTCTCAAAAAATCCTTTGAGATGCAAGCAAGACCGCATGCAACAGCTTTTTATATATTAAATAAGTCCAAAGTATAGATAGCGATGAACTATATAGGAACTACTTAGCGTCGATTCAATAGAAGTTACAACAAATTAGGCTTCGACCAAGTCCCACGAGAAAACGATGAACGAGTATCAATCAATTAATCAAGTCGGCCTACTGGGATTCCCAAGTTGTGCCGGTATTAGAGGAAGCTTTAAATAAATAGTAATGAACTTACCTTGTTATCTAAACGCAATATTATAATAAAATGAAACGGTTGTGACTTACTATCAAGTGGCTTGCTCATGTCTTCCATAATAGGCTCGGCAACGCATCTACAACTCCTTAGGTGTTGTAGGTGTCCACGGGCGGCGATGACCACTTACGCATGTGCGTTCTACGCATTATGATTTTTGCATTCACACTCATTCACTATGTTTAAGTTGCTCAGTGATGTCTAAAGTGTGCTATGCATAAAGTATCTCTAAAGGATAGCATCTGAGCAGGATATTTGGAAGAGAATTGAATGACGATATAATTCACGCAAACATTCCTGGGTGGATTTCCAAAATATTAATTTTGAGTGTTAATCGTTTTTTTTTAATTAGAGTAGAAACTCCATTGCGCAAAACATGCTTTAGATTGTTCTATATACGTTTAGTTATAACTTGAAAGTTATAAAATAATAAAATTATTAAGCTGAAATGCTAAAATTTTAAAAATAGTGACGCGACTCATTTACTTCTTCGTTATTTTTATACTATGTTCATTCATCTCACAAATTGTAAAAAAAATGAATTTAATTTTGTTTGATTTTATTCCGAATGTAATAATTAAAGTCTAAACTAAATAATGATAATTTTTCTTTGACCAAAATTCACCTCTAACATAATTAATAAACTATTTCAAATGTTGTCTCAAGAATTTCATCATTCACTTCAACGCGATTTGCTATTTTATTGATTTCCCATAAATATAATAATTAATTCACAGTTTAAATATGCAACAGCCGTACCAAATGCAAACAAATTCGTAATTTAGTAGCTATTTTTTTATTTTAAAGTAAAACAAGAAGAATCACAAAATCTGTAATATTTAATCATAAAATGGCAATCCACCCTCCTAAACATCGTGCTATATAGGTAGTACCAGTAAGCTGACCTCTTATTGTAAGAAAAACATATACAATGCGAGGTCCGTGAATCATATTGCGATTCACCAAAAGTGGCTATTCTAGGCCACAGAACTAGCACAATACATATTTAGCACGCTGATGAGGCCGTGGGCTGGTCATATATCGTCAGACAAATAATTGATTAAGTTTAATATTGTATCTTAGAATTGACATCACGTCCTGTCAAACAAAAACAAACAAATTAAAAAATAACCTGAGGTAGGGTTTAGCTGGCGGCGAAGTTAAAAAAACCTAACAATATGATATTAAAAATTTTTGGAAAGAAAAATTCGGCTCACGGCAGGGTTCGAACGTGCTACCCTCCGTGATTTGATTTGATTTAGCTATAATTAAGTTAAGTTTAGTTTAGTATTTATTGGAGGTGTCGATTCAGCGATAATTAATGCCAAATAATAAAAAGAAAACTTATAAGAAGATCTTGTAAAGATCTTCTTATAAGTTATAAGAAAATTTTCTGCAAAAGCAAAATGAAAATACTTAGATTTATTTCATATTTACCTATGTATGTCAATGGACATTTAACGCATTGTTTGAAATAGGCAACAATAGCGAGCAACTCGTGTTGCTTGTAATGTCACGTGACTTCATTGGTCATTGCTAGACTGGAGCTGATAATGTATCAGCTTCGAGCTACTTGCTCGACCTTAATAACCAGACACAAATCCTGATACCGCGCTGCTCGTGAGACTTTCATAGAACAATTTACTTTATACTCGGGAATGGAATCCAAGGCAGCAAACACGTTTGTAACAAGTAGACTAGTGAGACCAGTTATTACATAGCCTTATTTATACAGCAATCTAGTCAACTCTAGACTGCTGCATATGCTCGGAGTAGTAAAGCTCCAAAAGCGAGCTAATATCCGTAGTAACCTCGCCGGATTGTTACGAAATATTTTGTAAAACTCTTTTAATTTAAGCCTTTTGTTTGCATGTGTGCACTCCATTTAGTTGGCTGTGTTTTGTTCTACAATACATAGTTTGTTTGCACAACTATGTTTTACTTAGTTTAGATGAATACAAAGACTGATCTTTCTATTGCTAAATGTATTCCGTCAACGGATAAAACGCTGAAGTACTCCTCGGAGAGCAATTACCAATGTTTTTGATGGTAGTTTCTCACGGAAATACACTATATTTTTGTCCCAAAAACGTATTGGTAATGTTATCGATAATTTTACATTTAAATAAGCCCCGAACACCAATTAACACATCACTAGGAAGTACTCTAATGTATAACTGCTATAGGAAGAATAAATTTGAAAAAAAATGTTACGTGAAAAGCTACCGTTACAAATATTTGAGTTGCTTTCCAGATAATACTTCTCATGCTATTCGACCGATTGCTTTTCTCGGAATCGGAACGGATCTATGAGGCTTATGGATGCAAAATAATTTGTGATTACAATATTTGTAAACTCGATTAGAACGTTGAGTAATGGGCTTAATATTAGAATCGCTCTTTGGATAAGTTCTTTCGCGGAATCAATATTTTGTAGGGCTGTTTGACGAACAGGTCATTGTTTGTGTGTTTTTGCTTGTGAGATTATTATGCTCAACAGAGATATATCTATACGATAATAAACATGAAAATTTTAACAATGAAAATATAACATAAACATACCATCACGCCTGTATTCCCCGAAGGGTTAGGCAAAGGTGTACTTAATGTACACCCACTGTTCGCCGGAAAAAAAAATCCATTCCAAAATGTTTTCTTGAATAATACTGAAAAGTAATTCTGCATAAGTCGCATAGAAATTCCATTATAAGATTAGCATAAAATTCAAACATCAGGTATGTCCTGATTGTCATGCAAATCTGAAAACCCCTTACAAAACCGGTAATACATTTTTGTGATGTCAAGAGCGATTAAAAAATATATTTATTGCTGGTTCCCGGTTAGGTCGGTCCGATTTGATTGTAATTTATTGTATATTCATTCATTTAAAAAAAAAATAGAAATTTAAAATACAAGTTTTCTTTTAAAGCGACAATCTCTTTAATGTATAAATTATTATTGTAATTTCGAACAGTTTAAGAACAAACGTATTAACGTTTGTTCTTAAACTGTTCGAAATTACAAAAAGGTCATCAAATTTTATATTCGCAGTCGGAAACGAAGCACTTCAAATGCGACACTGTGCGACAAGCTCTCGATATCTATCAAGTCCGGTGCTGAGAGCGATTTTAACTTTTTTTTGACAACGTAAGCAATATATATTAGACTTCATACCAACCGTTAAAACTCAATTTCTGTTCAGTAAACCCACGCTTTGTCTACAACTGACGGAGAGAAATAGTTTTGAAATAGCAGAAGCCAAGAATTTTGTTCGAAAGTTGAGCTAAGTTTATAAAATGAAGAAATACTTATTTCTACAGCTTCACCTAAGTTTTTCTTGAAATCTTAGGGTCGTACCACAACGTGTTATGGCGATCGTTTTGCGATTGAGAGAGAGGGATGGTGCTTTACACATTAAATAGCGTCATCCCTTTCTAACTGCCTATTGTGTTACTACGTTGTAGTACGGCATCTGATGTAGAGTTCTTCCTTTTTTCTAATATGGAGAGATAGAGCGGTTACCGTCAGTACCTTTTATACATTTTGCAATGCAATGAACTGGTTAAAACACTGTGCACTGTAAATACTGCAGTACCAATATAAAAACAATATAGTAATATTAATACTGCACCTTAACTTGGAATGGAAAACTCACATGAAATAAGTATTCTTCTCATTTTTTAATCAATATTTTCCTCATAAGTATTAGGTACCCAGCAACAAATTGATATCAACCGCCATCATTACGGAAACTGAAGATTGACGCGATCGATACCAAACTTCATCCTGATACACAATAGACTCAACCAAAACCCACCTTTAAGTCAAAATCAAAATCAAAATCAAAATCAAAACATTTATTTGCAAACTAAGTGTATACAAAGGTGTTACATTTTAAACAGTACAAGACTTAGTGCCTTTTTCAGGCGTAGCAAAGTGCATACATTTATGCAAGTGAAAGTATTTTATATAATAATCTATACATATAAAATCCTTTGTCCTGAATGACTGACTGACTGACTGACGGAACAACGCACAGCCTAAACCGCTGATCGTAGAGACCTGAAACTTGGAGAGTGTATTCTTTGTATGACGTAGGCATCCGATAAGAAAGGATTTTCCGAAATTATACCCCTAAGGGGGTGAAAAGGTGAGGCAAAGTTTGTATGGGACAACGTGATTCCTTGGTGCAATCTGCTTCAAATTTTGCATAAACGTTCTTTAACAGAATTGATGGAAAACGTGTTTCGTATTTTATTGAATCTCATCCCCTAACGGACTTAAAAAAGGGGGGAAAGTTATTTTCGAGATGATTTGCTTCGATTTTGATATCAATATCGATATCAGTCTCGTGTACACTTGCAACAATTCCCCGTTGTTACGCCCAGCGGTGTTGTTTGCAGTACCAGCGATACCGCGATTGACTGGGTTCATTGTTTGGCGCGGCGAGCGTAACTCTATTGTGGACGGAAAATGTCATAGCCTGCGACAGTGTGTACCTCTCCTATGTTGCGTTCGATGTATTGTATGTCACGCAGTTTTATGACAACTTTGGTGGGTGACAAAAATGTACACAATTTTGGGCCTTGTCGACCTGTTTTTACAAAATTAGTTTGGAGTGACATGTATTTAGCAGAAAATATTTACCTACGTATTTTTTTAAATTAACGCTCTGAAAAATGGGGAGAGTTCGACGGATTGTCATATCACAGAGGCTCGCGACTCCTCTGGGAACCTGAACTACAAAATGTTGGAAACAGGCAAAAAAGTCGTGTAAGTAAACCATGAAAATTTTCGTAAAGCTGCTTTTACTTTTATAGCGGTAGGCATGCCTTTTATCGTATTCAACAAACGCCATTATGTCTACAATGTATTTAGTAAAACATAGTGTGTTGTAACAATTATAGGTATATTATTTAAGAATAAATATGTATTACATTGATTTTCGGTGTATTTTCGGAGACGATAGTTGTCTGAACAAATGGGACCATTTATGAAGAATATTTTATGAAAAAAATAATTAATCGTCATAATAAATGTCGTAGTGGCGAGATAATTTCTATTGCTTGTATCTACAGTGGAACTGCTACACACCCACTGTGCGCTGGTATGTAATCATTGCTCATTAGGTATAAATCCAAAATTTGGACGTTAAAAACTGCTCATGAACATAATTATGGTATTAAAAAAAAAACTCAGTTGATAAAACCGGTATCGACCCGAGGGCATTCAACATTATTTATTAGTAAATATATACGTAGATATTAGTAAATAAACAGTAATATTTTTCTGAGCAAGTCAATATATCTGTTATATAGCCTCCAGCCATACCAATAAATAAATATACCTAGCATATGACTTCGTTGGGAGTAAATCAAAATACGAAGTTATTGGTTCAGATATAACACTTATAATAATATGATTATGTTGCCGACATTATATCATAAAATATCAAGTCCCGAAGAGTTACGCAGTGGTGTACTAATATACACCCATAGTGTATCGGTTTGTTTAGGTTCTACGCAATAGGGGACAAGCCTATTGCCTTAGTCGAGCTCAACTCCAAACTGCGAGCTGTTACTGAGAATTTTAAATAATAACTACTAAATAAAAAATAAAAAAAAAACCCCGACAATTGCTTTTTATCGCGACCGATTTTCATCAAACATAGCTAAGAACACTACCGACTAATTCACAGCTACGATGCCACAGACAGACACACACACGTCTAACTTATAAATAACACCCCGTCGTTTTTGTGTCGAGGGTTAAAAACCCATTTGAATATAAAATACTTTTGCTTGACCTGGAAATCTAACCTAAGTCCTCTAGCGCACCAGTCATACTTACGACCACTAAACTAATGAGGCTGTTACACTTCTTTGAAAAATATTATAAAGGACTTGATTGGCCTATGACAGATATGTCAAAATTTTATTATAGCTAATAGCTACTGACTACGGGTTAGCATGCATACCTCGACATAATTTAGTCGTCACATTATGTCTTTTTCTGGAAAAGTTTCGGCACAAGTTAAGCGACGATAAATGGTTTCGTGGCGCGCATATCATGCGTGAGGGAGTGATTAAACCTCATTATAATTCTGTTACATGTTTTAATACAATGATCATAAACAACCGAACCGGGTTCGAACCCCACCCATTGCACTACCGACGTGAACCCACTCGACACAAGCATTTAGCTTAGAAGGGGGGGGGGGGGGTTAATAAGAATATTAGTTAAGTGTGACCCGCATTGCTAGTAAGCGTTTTAAAAAAAAATCGAACGCTTAATACTTAACTGATCAATTACCTTTAAAGTCATAAGCAAGAAAAAAACAATTTTAGACTCAATAATAAAATAAAGTATTCTTACAATACATAATTTATTATTATGAAGCTTTTTCATGGAGGTATATGTAATAAAGTCAAACCAGTTATAAATATTGAAACATTTATGGGATTTTCAAACAAGTGGCTTTTTTTGAGTTAGGTCAGTCTAACATTAAGCGTGCGAAATGTTCGAATTACAGTCAAAAAGCGCACCCATTCACCTAAAATAAAAATAAAATAGTATTTTATAAGTGAACAGTTTCAGTAAATTTGTTTGAACTGAGCCTATTTGCGAAGTGGCCCATTCTATTGACCTATTCGCTGGACGCTTACTTTACTGTCCTCGAGTCAATAGAGGCTTTAAACGAGATTTTAAATAAAAATGGCTCGTTTTGCATTGATCCTACTCGCGATATCGTTTCAATATTCTGTTTCGGATTAAATTACAGCACTACTGTAGCTTTAAAAGGTTTTTAATGATTAAATCTTTTATTAAGTATGCTTTTATTGGTTACTGATACTTACGAGAATTTAAGACGATGAATAAAACTACTTTTACAGACTTGTTTTTTTGACTGCCTTGTTAGTCTAGTGCGCCCAAGTGCGACTACCGAATGTATGTTATCAAACCCTTCTGGGAATTCAGGCACGATAGTATTGAATATTTTAAGTAAGTTAAAAAAAGCTTGTTAGTTAAACTAAAAAAATAATAATCAAAATCGGTTCATCCGTTCGGGAGCTACGATGCCACAGACAAACACACACACACACACACAGACACGTCAAACTTATAACAGCCTGTCGTTTTTGCGTCGGGAGTTAAAAAAGAAGCTTTACTTTTGTTTCAGATTTTCTAGAACAACGTGATTATTCACCTTACATATTTGATTTCAACACCCATGATTGCGTACACAAGATAATAATGATTAAAAAAAAAACAAATCAATTTGAAACAAGTTTTTCTGCCCTTATAAAGGGTGCGACAAAAACATGCGGCTTGATCATCCGAATATAATTGTATCAAACGGCAAAAAAATACAAATTGAACGATTCAAGGAAAACTTTCTAAATTGCGAATAAAGGTCTGTTAATATGTTAGGCTTTTTGCTTCCAGCTTTCCAGCCATCGAATATTCGAACGATTCAAATATTTAAACTTGTGTTATTAATTCAATAAATTGTTGAATTTTATAATTTACTAGTGACCCGCCCTTAACTTTCAATTTCTCGGTTTTCTATTATTATATGCATCTATACTATATTTAAACCCTCCTCTTGAATACCTCTATCTGTTGCTGAAAACTGCATTTAAATCCGTTGCGAAGCTTAAAAGATCTAAGCGTTCCAACAGCGGGAGCAACTTTTTTTTACTATTTAAGGAAAAAGAAGATAAAGAATTGATGCGATGAATGTGATAACTGTGTGACTGTTTTAAAATTCCATTTTTCAATGGAATTTTAAAACAGTATCACATTCATCACATTCCAAATTCCTAACCAATAACATAAATTAATTAGTACTTAACTCGTTATTTATAGCTGCAAGGTTTACATACGTTATTTGTAGATATGCTATTATTGCCTCAGAATATTCCTTTCAATGAACACCTGCATTGGCATCCAGAAAACACGACAAAATTTCATAGCAAAACTCGTTGGGGCATCCTAGCCAATGCCGTGGTCAGGTAGAAGCGCCTTTTACGTGTTACGCTCCAAAGAATGCGATCATTGTACTCGTCGGATGTCACCTCGCTCTGCTTCCTACCGATGCTCTCTGAATCGGGAAAATTGAATTGAGTCCATCCCTATTCCACTTTTGAAAATGTCTTTTATAAAGTACACGAAATTTTGACTTGTTACCGAGAACCAATAAGTCGAACGTCGAAGATTTGTTTCGAAATTTCTGAGGAGCATATTGGGTTACAGTAAGTATTTCGATTTTCTGGAGTAAGTAATTTAATCAGTTGAACTATCTTTGGAAGTATCTTTTTCATGGTGTATACCGCAAATGTCGTAAACAATAGCAATGCCATTTAAGCCGTTGTACGTTTCTAATTTCTATCGTACTTCTTCTGTGTGGTTTTATCTTCCGCTTGGATTTTATTATTCGAGTTTAATATTAAAATAACATAAAATCAGACCGGGCTTTATGAAAGATTGAGTCAATTTGTTGGGGGTGCTATTCTAAAATGAATTCCCATGGAATAAAATAAATAACGAGCGAGCGATCTCTAATAAAATTACCGCCGTAGGAAACGCGGTCGGTTATTAATAAAGATATTATAATTTCCCCCCGGTTATGAGTGCGAACGGCCATCCGTTACGCAATTAAAACACACGAAATGGTTTCATGTCCATTGAGATTTGCATACAGATATGTGATTATAGCCAAAATGGCTTTATGTTATGGATATAATGCGTACCAAAAAATATTAGGCCTCGGAATAGGTATACGGAATTTTATTGCTGGAAAATCCGATCTGGAGCTAGAGCGGGGTACCATTTTTATGATATTTTTTTTATGTGTGATAAAATAATTTCATTTAGACCGGACTATACAAGGTGGATGTTACAACATTAAATGAACCCACCACCTCACCTCTAACCACCATGTTATACCTTCATTTTCTAATATTGGGAGCCGTGTATCTTAAAAGTAGGTCTTAGCTGAAACATCAGAATCGATTTCGACATAAATAATAATACAGAATTGGGAATTATCAAAAGCCTGCTATGAAAAAGTAGAATGGTGCTATGATTTACACAAACACATTATCTACGATTAGAATCTCAGTCGCTATTCAATAAAATACTTTTCAAGGGATACAAAAAAAAAACATCATTAATATACCTAGTCAAAATTCAGTCCCCAAACTAATCAGACTTTGAAAGAAAACTGCTTACTGAACCTTTTAGTAAAAATGCGTCAACATGTTTCAGCGTCAATGTCTTTTATTTATTGCGTGTTTATTTATAAGATCTTGGACATCGGATGTCCGCTAAAGAGGTCAACGTACGCAATGCTAGACATCCTATTTAATAAAGTTGGTCGGTGCGACACGACTAAGTGATAAACTGCTGGAACAATGGTGATGTGAACTGCTGAACCATGATAGTGGTGACACAATTGCAGGTCTTAGAAGACTTGAAACGCAGAATAATAAAGAAAAATATTTAAGTAACAACTCTTTCAATCTTGATAAGTATACATTGGCAGACGTTCGCAAACTTCAAAGGAGTTTTAAAATGCATGTCGTGCTCATATTTTCTCTACAATATTTCTATAAAAACTACGAAAATGGACATACCTAAAACCTCTATACGCTAAAAAGTAACAATTATAATAATTGCTATTTGTGGATAACTTAAATTTTTTTTTCAAGGTTCTAAGCACAATGAAGCTGCGATAGAACACATCCACACAGAGGTATATAAATTATAAATATACTATTTAATATATTTTTTATATATGATAAAAAAACTTACCTGTGAAATCGCCATTACCGTAAATACGGGTCCATATCTGAAACAAATAAGTAAATAAGTAACTATCTATCTTATATAAAAAATAAAAGGTTACAAAAACTATAGATTATATATTTTTTTATGTGCTTTTATGTCCCACTGTTGGGGCGTCTTCATATCTCCTTGGCAAAAAGCGTTCGTTTGGAAGTGGCGGTAGCCTGATAGCTAGGGCGTCGCACTTGTGATCATGTGGTTGACGGTTCGACACCTAGCCATTGGACTACCGACGTGAACCCAATCGTAACAAAAGCAATTAGCTTAGCACGAGACTAGCACGTTACTAGTATGCTTGTTAACCACAAGCATACTAGTAACGTGCGACCCAGATTGCTAGCAAGTTTAAAAAATCCTTTATTCTCCTGAGGGTTAGGCAGAGGTGTATTTATGCACACTCACAGTTTGCCGATATTTTTAGGTAACATGGAACCTAAAAATATCGGCAAACTGTGGGAGTGGAATATAGGAACAAGCCTATTGCCATTGACCGTGAAGAAATCTAAACTCCGAGCTTCTACATCATTATTAGAATTTAATAGAAAACCTCAATAATGCTTGACTCGACGAGAAATGTACCTACAAAACAGATATACCACACACTTAGGAAGATTGTTTTTTTTTTTAAATCAGTTATAATATTAACTTACTGCTAACACCAAATAACGTAACAATTCTTAATATACATGACATAGTACTGAATCATCTTAATCCGCCAACACACTCCGCTCATAATTCCATCACCCCAAGAATTGAATTATTGGCGTACATAACTGAATTCCGTGTTAGATCGCAAGAGACATCGATCTCGGAGTCAGTTAGTAGGTCAATGCAGCGACAGTAACGGCTTTCAAGCAATCAGGGTCAGACTACAACAATGTCACCAACGGAATCCAATGGGGCAATTTTGGCATTGACGGAATTTAGTTATCTATGTAATTGGTCTGTGTGTACAAGTGAGAATGTCACTGCCAAAGTCAGAATATCATCACATCTGTATTCCTCGAAGTGTAAGGCAGAGATGTACTAATGCACATCCATATTTTGCTGGTATGTTTAGGTCCCATGTAATAGGGAGCCCTTAGCCGGGCACAAATCCAGACTTAGAGCTACTACAGAGAATTTCACAGAAAGACTCAATAACACTGCTCGACTTGCGAATCGAACTCAAGACATCTAGCGTAGCAGTCGTGCTTAGATTTATTTCCATTCTCAGTTGAAGTCATATGCTTTATTTCTTCCTAAACCAGAGGCAGTTAAATATATTTATATTACCTCAGACGGACTATTAGGAATAACATCGTAACTTTTTTCTAGTTACCAATTAATTGTTCGGTCTAAATCTAGATCAAAATTTAAGTATTAAAATGTTACCAATTTCCGCTCTATAACCTTTTTGAATCTCTTTCAATTTAACCAATAAACAATGTTCCCTCCTAATAAAATATTCCCTATTTCAAGTGAAAATAAATGGTACATAAATAATAATGACTTGCGTAATATTTAATGGAATAACATTGCGGGAACTCACTATGAATGTTACGTGATGCTATTTTATAAACTATTAAAAAAAATAAAGACTGCCTCATTAGTCTAGTGGTCCTAAGCGCGACTGCTACGCTTGAAGTCGTGGGTTCGATCCCCAGGTCGAGCAAAGTGTTATTGGGGTTTTCTATGAAATTCCCAGTAGCAGCTCGGAGTCTGGATTTGTGCCCGGTTAATGGCAATAGGGCCATGTTTAGGCCCCTATTACATGGGACCTAAACATACCGGTGAAATGTGGGTGTACATTAGTACACCTCTGCCTAACCCTTCGGGGAATACAGGCGTGATGGTATGTTATGTTTATGTTATGTTAAAAAAAATACTCGCTGAAAAAAACTATAGCACATAAATCGACATAACTAAAGAGATTACGACTACGTTGCAATGTATGCATTCACTTTAAGTATTTCCAACAATTGGTGCACAGTTTCCAGGTATTACAAGTTGCTGTACAATTGCAATAGAGCAAATGGTTTCCATGAAACAATTTTTGTACAACGTGTCCATAATGGTATATGCATCGTATTTTTTGAGGCCGTCTGGCTTACATCGCTAGATATATAGTGAAATTCATGATAGATAGTCGTGGTGGTCTAACTATTTAAAATATAATTATGAACATGATGACTGATCAGTAGCCCGATTCACGTAATTAAAATCGTCGCGATGTCGCAGCGACATAATCGTTGAAACTGTTTTCCTATTCATATCCGTCGATCGGACCCGATTTAGAAGTCGTCCTATTGAAATATCGTTAAACCGTATTCACACATGTTCATTGGGCGAGAATCGTTGTAAAACATTGACTTCACAGTATTCACATAACACTGGAAAACTGTTTCAACGATTAAGTCGCTGCTTTTTAATTACGTGAATCGGGCTACAGTACTCTCTCTCATTAAAAATCTGATCTAGAAATCTTAAAGTGGTTTTCTGTTTATCCTTGGCATATTCGTATTGATCACAAGTTAGTTTACAGAGCTGTCTGGGTTTCGCAGGTTTTATGGCAGTCGCTTCTTATACTACGGATATTTAACCGCATCTGCTTAATCTCTAAAGCGTCTGATTGACATAAACATATCATACCATCACGCCTGTATTCCCCGAAGGGTTAGGCAGAGGTGGAAAGTACACCCACATTTCGGTGGCATGTTTAGGTCCCATGTAGTAGGAGGCGAGCCTATTGCCATTAATCGGCCACAAATCCAGACTCCGAGCTGCTACTGGGAATTTCATAGAAAAACCCAATAACACTTTGTTCGACCTGGGAATCGAACCCAGGACCTCTTGCGTAGCTGTCGCGCTTAGGACCACTAAACTAACGAGGCAGTCCTGTTTGACATAGTTTGGCAAAAGCTATGCCGATATATCGGTAAACTAAAAATATCAACCGCCCACGTTTACTCATGAAACCTAGTTAGGTTTATCTTTTTGAGTGCCAGTGGGCGTAGGTAGACCAAATATGAAATAAATCACAATTTATGTTTATACCCAAAAGTGACATAACGATATATTTCTACCCGTCGGTACATAGTAATATCGATACTACGTACGGACAGTTTTGTCTATTCAGCTAGGCAATTGAATAGGCTAACTATAGAAATGTATCTAGATATTGCTGAAATAGACGGTTCAGGGAATATCATTGATTTTAGTGGACAGTTATTAATAATATAGCGTATCAAGCTTTAGATAGCTTTTCCTTTCGGATCTTTGAGTCTTTTTCAAAACCATTCCGCACAATTCTGTAAGGTACCTCTTAGGTTGATAGTTCTTTAGTGTTTTAACCGACGATAGCCTGTCATGATTTATAATTATTATGATAACTATTTATCAATAGGGTAGTTGACTGGTGTTGAATTTATTTTATTTATTAAAATCGGATACCTCGTTAAATTTCTTAGATCTAAATTAATTTAAATTTTAAGATTAATAGCGTTTTAAGTTTTTGGTGAGGATTGAGAGAGGATGATATGTCCCTTTCTCGCAAAAAATCTATTAGTATAGAATTTGTATAGCATATAGGATGTGGTGTCAAAAGCCGATGTAGTGTGTTCTCTGTCTAGCATACAATTCAAAATGCTGATAACTTCCTTATTATTGGAACCAATTTTTATTTAGTTTTTGATGATCGGCTCTACCTATCCATAGTAGTCATTTTTATGGGACAATAAAAAGTTACGTTAAACTAGCCTTTTATGAAATTGAGGATGATGAACAGACTATGCACTGTACATAGACATTTTAACAGTATTTTATAACAGAAAAGTATACAGGGCAGGACGCAAAATAAAAGCAACCCCGCTATTTACTCAGTAATTAAACCGCTGGGTGGTCTTTTCGACCAGTAGCAGAATGTTCTATTACATTCAGAAAACGTCGTTTAAAAATACATTTTTTTTTTCATTTATTATTTACGTAAATGTACCACGGTATGAATTATGCACGACTCAAAAGAAGATAATGAAGTTGCGAGCAGACAATATTAAAATACATTTTATGATGGCATTGACCTTTTTGGTTGACTTCAATATGCTTTTCTGTGTCTATAAATACATCTTAAAATAGGTTTGATCGCATTTACGAGTATCGTAATAAATTTTTCTACACGTCATTATAAATATTTCTTGTGCGATTTTTTACGTTAACCCAAGTTGTTTTTAACGTATGTAGAATGATTAACGTTTTAGACTTTCCGGATACTTACTTAGATACCTACCTACTTACATAAAACGAAAACATCAAACAAGCCAGATTCATCTCCAATTCAAAGAAGCCCGAGACAGTCATCATTATATCTTTACCTAGGCACATAATATAAGGAAACACATAAATAAAGTGGACCCAAACGAGGCCGGAATATCTTCAAGCAAAGATGCGAGTAAGCATGAACACAATAAATTTTCATACCACTTAAATCAGCTTTGATCATAAATACACAAAAACCGTGGAAAGGAACCCCGGGGCGATGGTTATCGATCAACTGACCGTGTACGAACCCCTCGCAGGGACGAATGGACACCCTTTGTAATCAAAACAGTAATCAAACGGCATGAATTGGGAGGAGCGAGCGAAAACTTTATTTGAATTTTAAATACCCCACGTATGAATAGTCCTGCCCTAAATGTTTCTTATTGATTTTTTTTATTTAACAAGGGATCAATGGGTATTAACTTTTACCTATTTTGCATGTCTATGAATAAGACCCCTTTTCTAAATTTGAATTGAAATAGAGCTTTATTACGCCAACTGTTGTTGGTATTTAGTTTGAATAATTGAAATGGTTTCATGATGAGCTATTGTTTAAACTTGTTCCATAAACTAATGCAAGGTTTAATTATGATAACTTTTTCATAAAACGTGATCCGATTTAATGTGGATAACATATTCTTTGTAATAGTAGACCAAAACATTATTTACAATTTGAAGCTCTTATGGGATATTTACTTTATCACTAAAATGTCAAAAAAATATTATCGTCACGCTTATATTAACATTTATATACATTAATTTTATTTTTATTACGATTAAAAGCTTCCAAGAACTGTAATAGTGATAATAATATTATATTGTGTAAATGATGATTACAATTAGTTACATCTAGGTGCATCGTTACAGTGGCCCGACTGCATCAAAATCCCCTTTTAGCCATAACAGTCCCAACATATTCAGTTTATCCTAAAATATTATTAAAAAACGCTGAACAAAATAACATTATGAAAGCAAATCCTTGTATTAAAAGGAGTGTTCGCGCAGTGTTGTCGCACCCGGCCTTAATCTGGCGACCCGCTTCGTTCGCCAAGCAATTATCTACGTGAAATAGTGTCCGTATTAGGAGCACTTACTTCGTACCGGATTAAACCGGATTACGCTAACTGTAAGTAGCCGTCTGTGCTGGTATTCAGTTGGAAATAACAGTATTAGACGAAACAATCATTTGGCTGTACCCAATGACGACTCTGGCTAAATTGTTTGCATTAATTTTATTCGGACTGCCAAGTAGTGAAATGGACTTGAATTAAGTCTTCGTATACACGAGCTTGATGGGAATTAAATGTACTGTTATCGCTTGTGAAGCCATCGCTTGAACACATTACTTGAATGTATTATCACTGCTAATAAACCCTAGAAATACACTCGTAGTAATGACTTCAGCGAAAAACAGACAGACATTATCCAACTCATTTTTATTTTATAACAACAAGTGTTATGATAATTTAGAAAATCAAGCTTGAGTTGTAATCCACTATTTATAATTTTAATCGGTTTATAAACGGAATGGACGATACACAAATGAAACAAGGGTATTATTTACTGTCGACCTTTTGATGGCGATCAACAACTAAAGCGTTAAAATAGATAATCCTTTCAACCCTGGATGTGACATATTTTGTTTTGATGAAAAATAAGCCTTAATGCCATATCCGATAAATCGTGTTTGGAAAAAAAACATTGTGAGTGGGTTACGTAACAATATACCCATATTATGGGCTGTTTGCGGGACAGAAATCTCTACGTAATGGTTCCCACACGGCACCTTATTTTAAGAATACACGCGATATAGCAAAATGTTTTCGTAAAACAGCTCGCCCGGTTTACTGTATTGACATAGATAATGTACTTTGAGCCAGGGACACAGTGGCGGGAATGACGCGGTGCCCAAGGGAGATTTTTCTAAAACAAAGCCTTGAAAGCAAGGGAAGATTAGAAACGATATACTTTTACCAAAGGCGTGGCGTTCGCTGGAAAGTGTCTTTACGGACATCGCCGCGAAAACTCAGATAATCGTCTAGGTCAGATACGAAGGACAAGGGAAAAATTTATATTGCCTGTTTTTATAAAGATTTTGCTTCTTACTTAATATCAGAATTAGATCGTTCCTTTTTTAAAGTTAGGCGGGAGATTAATGAATTATTTTTAAAATTTTCATTGGTTGTAAAAAGCCTGGTAACAACATTTATTTTGAAAGGTTCTCTAGAAGAAAAATCGTTAATGTAACTACCTGACTTAAGTGTAATTTATTAATAGAGATTGATAAAAAGTTTTGGAATAAGTAAGACTCGCTTTATAATTTAGACCCGGTTAAAGTATGTTCTTGCTATGGTAATGCTATTTGTTACTATTAATAGACATAACAGATTAAACCAAAACGTCTACAAACTATTACAATTAAGTGATGGTTAATTATTGAGTACCACTGAAATAAAGTAGAATTAATTTATTAAAATCCTCTATAATAGTGACGATTGCATAATCACAATCCAGGATTCATCACTAAGCTTTTTGTCTAATCCTATAACCAAGTACGCGAAGCCGCAGGCTAGTGACGTCTACATAGATCCAAAAATGTAGATGTGGCCGTTTAGCTACTTATCTACGTCCCCTCCCTAGCTTGTTTTGTTTAAAAGCCCTCGACACCATGTGGCGCTGTAAAAACAGACAGACTCGAACCGTCCCCTTTAATCCAGGACACACAGCCGTTTGTACACCCTTCACTCATTTGCATAAGTCCTGTCCATCATAAGATGGGTTGTAAAACTTTAATAAGACTTTTTGATGGCGCTCTCACAGATTTAATTGGATTATACGGGATTATAATGATTGGCGTGCGTTTAAGTGTTTTGATAAAAACCTTTTATTTATTTATCTAACTTTTTTGAGGGTTTTTTTTTTATTTTTAACTTGATAGCCGCATGTTTGATGATCTTTCCATATTTAGTTACATGGTCCTTTTATATGTAGTCAAGTGGGTACGTCAAGCGGGGATAGCTCTATATACGGGTGAGTATATCCGACACGTTCTCCTCTCATTTAAATATGTTAATCCATTATGGTTTAGCATTTCAGATGGAGAAACTATAGCCCGTAATGCTTCCCCAAAATTAGTTCCTATAAAATAGGTATGAGTGATAAATCGTGTTCAAGTATATAAATCGAACAGTCGTTTAAAGTGGTAACTAGATATAAAAATAGCAAAGTGATTGTACAACTGAATCGGAATTGCCATCGAAACTTTTATTACCTTCTATATATCTATTGGGTAGAGATACAAAAATGGCTACAATTGGCTAAAAAGCGACATCACGCCACAAGTTCATCCAATAAATATTCCTAACTGCCGTTTCGTAAGGAAACAAATGCTCGAAAACACAATGATGGCCGCCGACAAAATACAATACTGCTCAGAACAAGTGAAGCGTGTCCAACATATTCTGTTTGTTGTGAAAATTGTGGGGTTCATGTTTTTCTCATGTTGCGCGTATTTCTTTGAATGTTGTTTGTTCGGTAATCGTCGTAATCGCTGTTATACTGACTATTTGTTAGAAGAATGTTTTAACTGACCGGAAAGTGTGGGACACACGTCAAGTTTATTTGTTTATCGCGGCAAGAGTGTTATTGAGTTACGAATACAAACCAGGAAAATGGCCATAAAGAACAAGATATATGTGACTTTGTTTTCTTGAAGTTTCTATAACAAATAGTGTTTCATATGTTACACGGAATAAATGACAGATCTGGAGAAAAAATAGTTGAAGTTTCAGTTTTATTTTGCCAGTAGGTGTATAACAGAAACATACTTATTATAACGACGAGTATCGTGATAATACATCATAAATTTATTCTTGTATCGAACAAGAAAATTCGTGAGCCTAAATTCATGACGAAGTTGGTTTCCTACAGAAAAATATAAGACGAGAAACGATATATTACCCAGGCATTGATAAAGCGCCCTTCGGCAATCCATAATTTCACAGAAAATTATTCGCGGGTAACTTGTTCCCACAACATTAATTCGTATAAGTTTCTTTTTTATAACATGCTGTCGAATTGAAGTGACGTAAATTATATTTGAAATATCCTTTGGGATTTCCTCACGAAATATCTTTGTTTTATCTTAGTTTGCAAGTTAAGAAAAATGTCAGCGTTCCATCGGTCAGCGACGTCACCAAAATGGAACGTTATCTTTATGGGCGGTACCTACGCCTATTATGCTACTATCTTACTTCCTTAGGGTTTCGAAGATAGCTAGTAAGTTTATATCGAAAACCGTAGGTATTAGATGTGTAATATATCTTCTATCGGGCTTAATAAAGAAGACATGGCTTGCTCGGGAAGTTGCTAACCAAAGTTTGCTGATGAAAAATGTCGATCTATTTTTCTCCGTCGTTCGCGTAATTTGGATCATGTGGTTGGTTGCGCGATTGCGCACTGAAGAGATTATAATAAAGTTAGGACAGTCTGAAGGGTCATTAATTTTATATAATATTATTATCGAACATGCTTTGGATGTTTTGTATCTGTGTTTTCCAGGTCTAATTAAATTTTATTGGGGATGTTTTGGTGCTTCGTGCAGTTAAGTAGGTACCTACCATAAACAAATTTAATAAAAGTGGCTAGGTAGATATAATTTAACCCGGCAAATGTAGTTTGCACACCAAGTGTCCAAAAAATAAGCGATTTTTTTTATCATGGAAATTCGCAAAACTATATTTTTCCTGCTCTAATTTGCAAAAATTGTAGGGAAACGAAAAGGATGGCAATAATAGTCATATATGCACCCGCATACTGCACATTTTTGCATTTTAATCGTGGGAGAGGTTAAGCATTAAACAGTTTTAACATTCTTGAAATTCGATGTTATCCTCATCCTCCTTTCTTTTTTCCCTTTTCCTAATTATGTTGGGGTTGGCTTCCAGTCTAACCGGATGCGCGTGCTTCATAGTATTTTACACGAATCCACTGCCATCAGACCTTCACCACCGAATTTCTGAGCAACACCGATATTCAAAGTATAGATGGTGGTCGGACATTTGCGGCTTCTGAATACTACTAGCCTCATGTGTCTAGTGGTTCCAAGTGCGACTGCTACGCTAGAGGTCTTGGGTTCGATCCCCAGGTCGACCAAAGTGTTATTGAGTTTTTCTATGAAATTCTCAGTAGCAGCTCGGAGTCCGGATTTGTGCCCGGTTAATGGCAATAGGCTCACCCCCTATCACAAGGGACTTAAACATACCGGCGAAGCGTAGGTGTACATATAGTACACCTCTGCCTAACCCTTCGGGGAATACAGGCGTGATGTTATATTTCTCACCAGATTTTTTTTTTAAATAAAAAATATATATTTAGTGATTAATGTAAGTAATTCAATTTTACGAGACCAGTTAATTACTGAGTGAAAAACTGTAAACAAAAAGGTTCAAAGACAACGGATTTAAAAATACAACGGCCCAAATTCGGAGCAGAAAAATCATTTCAAGAGATGCCTTCCTACTTTGCTTAACATACCGTAGAGAATTGGGAATAACAACTTAGAAGAACACTTCGTTACGAAGGAAATGCGAGGGCAAACGACCTCAGTGACAGTGCCCCGAAATGAAATTTGTAAAGGAAAATCTGCATTCATTTAAATTTTTACTACTGAGAAGATTTTTTTTGATTAATGAAGTACAATGCATCCGTTGTTATGTCACAAAATATTGTGATTGAAGCGTTCGCAAAGGGAATTGCCGTGTTTTGGCGGGACGTCTTGCAAATATGTATTTTGTTTGGGAGATCAATCTAAATTGGTTTTGTATAGCTTGATATATGCCTATATTAGAATACGTTTAATCGTATTGATTATTTGGATTGAAAGTGTAACAGAAGTGTATTAGAAGTCAAACGTCAAGTACCTATGTGTCAATGTTAAGTGAGTGTCAGAGGTGACACCAATTACACTTCCTCTTTTCCCTCAAGCTCGCTGACCAAGACAGGTCGGGTCCCATTCTATTGTAAAATATTATATTAAGAAGATATAATAAATATTTGCGAAATACCAGTATTGTTTAAATATTAAAAAGAACATAACATTACAGAAAATACTATTCAAAAGTACATAGTTATTCTATAATTATAATACGCTTCATCCCCCCACCGGCAATCTCAAATTTCAATCACAAACAAATTATTTCCTCAACTCATCTGATACAAAGCGCAGTGTATTTACTATACAGCAACGATTTTCAATAAGAAACTTATTTGTACAGAGATTGGTTCACATCAGGGATTTAACTGAATGCAGAGGGTATTTCGCTCTCAGGTCGGACGTAGAGGCATTTAGGAAATTTGCATACGATACTATCGGGAGCGAATCTAACGAAGAAACTTTCGGGACCCTATTACGTTATTGTACGCCCAGCCTAATTATGTACGTATTGAAGGTTCGGGAACGTTCCATATTGCAGTTATATTAATGCTTTGGCTTAATTTTAATTAGAAGAGATTTTCTCTAAGGATTAATAGATTATGTGATCGTTTATCTGATTAGGTAGTGTATTTGGAGAGGCGGTTGAATATTAAATTTAATAAAATAAACTGCCTCTTTAGTCTAACGGTCATAAGCGTGGCTGCTTCGCTAGAAGTCTTGGGATCGGTTCATAGGTCAAGTAGGGCTATTATTTTTTTTAAAGGGGGACATATCAAAGGATTGACAACTATAGCTATAGTCACAACAAAAATGTCATAAAGATAAACACTTGTTTGTACAAACACTGACATTTGTCATCGAGCGGATGAATTGCGTCAATTTTGCTGTGTGTTAAACATTCAGCTTGAAACTCGTAATCTGATAATAAGGATGACTGAACAACTGAACAAAGCCAACACAATATGATTCCACCTATTTTGAAATTATTAATCAACATGCTAATAAATTATTGAGCAAATAATACTCCAAGTCACATTTCACGCTGTTTAGTATTCAGGAAACATGGCGCAGCTCGCCGTCCATGCAGCAAACAACTGGCTTTTATTGTACTACCCACTTATAAGTAATAAAATTATATGGCCTGCAGGTCAATATACCTATAGGTAGTTGTACGTCCAGTTCAATGATGTCGAATAAATGGAAAAACTGCGCTTGAGTAGCAATGCAATGCGCTCTTTATTATCCTATAATGTTTTATAAATAACTGATATTCAATCGGCATAGGTGTGATTCGGTGGAATAATTACAGCGTGCCGATTTTCTAGGAATATAATTATTATTCCTAATAATATTTTAGTTTTAGTTCTTGATATTCTTTCAAATGTACGCACGGCTATACATCAAACTATACAAATCTAGTATCGACTGACCTCGCATTGCAAATGCTTTCCGCACAAGACGAGGCCAGCCTATACAGGATTTGTATAGCTTGATGTGTAGCTGTGTGTACAAGAAGTATTGTTTTGTTTCCTTGTGCATAACATAATTTTCCAATTTTCAATTAAATAAAATGGTATTACAAATGGATTATTTTGCATTTTCCATAGAATAACCAATTAAATAAAGCGAAGATCTGATTGCGCATAATGCATATTTAAATCGCGTGGTTTAAATATTCTCGTTTTAAATTTCAACATCGTTGCAATAAATTAATCACATGTAAAATTAATTGATCAATATTGATATATTCACGTTTTCTACACTCACACAAACACACTCTTGTAGACTCACACTCAATACACACATACACATAAAACTACACTGTACGTTATATATCTTTTGGTGTTATGAAGTAGGTACCTATAGTAAAAAACCTGATTCCTAAATATCTTAAAAAAGAACAAGTGGGTTACAGTATACAAACGTCTTCGGGTCCAAAGAAATGTTTTAACAAGTGGGTAATAGTATAGAATCGTACCCAAACCGAAAAAGTTTTTTTTGTCTGTTTGCCAGGGGTTGGTGCAAAAACGACTGAAGATATTTTAATTTTGTTTTTACAGTTATAAAGCATAATATCTCAATCAGTTGAACATGTTCTGAGATAGAGCTTGACATCTCTAGCTCAAAGAAGAGATCATCCCTGCTAATTTCTAATTAAAACACTTGTATTCGTCCACGGGAACGAATCCGTGGGCAAAAACTAGTATTGTACAAGTCATATAAATTGCGAGAATACACAGTTATAATCGGATTGAAGAATTTAAAACAAACGACAACTATCATGAAGTCAAGTTTCCAACTCAACTTACTTTTAACGAGACAAGATGAATATATTTCTAGAATGTTCCTTCGCTTTGCCTCATCTGCGGTGGCCGTTGAATAATAGTCGACATTAATAAACAGGAATGGTTTGCTTCACAAAGTTGAAGTAAGATCGTATAAGAGGATATAATTAATTACCACCTATAAGTAGAAGTAGACAGAAACTATCACTTAGGATTGAGTAGGATTGTGACGTGCGGAAGGTGCACCCATCTCAACTGTCGCAATTTATGGGCACCATACGTTATGTAATGAATTATGTTGCTTAGTGTGACGTGTTTGTGTGAGTGTCGCATATGCTTGTTAATGTTACGTGACATGTTCCGGCTGTCATGCAAATTAGCAATCCGACAGTGGCATGGTTACTTACGATTTCCTTTAAAACTATATCATTTTTGTACTAATATTCGCGTAAGCTAGAAACCAGTATTTTTGTATACATACCATCACGCCTGTATTCCCTGAAGGGTTAGGCAGAGGTGTACTAAAGTACACCCACATTTCGCCGGTATGTTTAGGTCCCATGTAATAGGGGGCGAGCCTATTGCCATTAACCGGGCACAAATCCAGACTCCGAGCTGCTACTCCTCATAACTAAAATGTTATCGTTTCACTAGGAAACGAAATTAAATTACTTACACCAGTAGAATTCATGGTACGTACTCGTACGTGTCGAAACCTAATAAAATAAATGAAGAAAACACTCGCGTACGTATACTTTTTTTTAATAGCAAACTAGCTTTGAGTTCGTGCCAAAAAAGTTTGGTAGGTTTTCGTCGACCGCGAACGGGCGTTGGCGACCCTAGTAATTCATAGTTCTCCAATCTGTTACTGGAACACTGGGATTTATGCAAATTGATAAAATAAGTAGTTGGGAAGTGCAGTATATTTATCGTGTGGTCCCGATTCTGAATAGACCGACCATCAGTTTTGCGAAGTTTCGTTATGCGACTATGGAGTTACGTAATAAAGCCGACATCAACCTATCTGCTTGTTTTTGCTTTAAAAAGCTATTGAGCTATTATTGTCTTGTTTGTTATTGTCTTAATTCCTAAGAGCAAATGGGTCTGTGGATTGATGCCCTTGTAATAAGCAATAGGCTCGCCACTTTTTACATTGTTCCTAAGACATAGCGGTAACCAACAAATGCTAATGTAATAATTATCACCGACTGTTGGGCGTAACTCCAACAAATAATAATAAAACACGATGGTATAGAAAACACAAGGATATATTATACTGGTAGAAATGGTAATGGTAAATGGTAATGGTTGAATGGTAATGGTAAAATGGTATTGGTAAAGTGGTTTGAGTTAACGTGGCTTGGTTGGTGGCTATTCGTCAACTAACTTTATAATAATTTAAATATTAATACTAAAGATCAGCGTGGAATTGCTGACTGCGCGCGAGTTTGTGTCAGTGAACTGTACTTTGTACACCGACCAATATGATTGTGTTAACCCGTATTTGATTTTACCTGCCTACCTATCGAACTCTTTGGCGGACTATTATAATAATTTATAATGCACTCTATCAATCTAAAACATATTTTGTTGACTGTACATTATTTACTAAACTTCTGGCTCTGCCTCAGTTTACGGTTGGGCTCGTTTTGTTCTTACATGGACCCTACCGTAAACTGACGGCAGTAAGCTTAACCTTGTAGACCAATTAATCAGCGCCGTAATTACATAGCCACGTAGTCCTTCAAGTTTCTGTTCCAATCTGTTACTGAATATTTGAATTTATGCAAATTAATAAAATAGTTCACAGACAAGCGTGGGGCCTCAGGCTACGCGGGCGGCGGCCTAATTGAAGTGGCTGACTGCGATTCGATGACAAAGGGGAATGCTGTTTGCATTTAGAAAATCAAACCTAGCTTTATTTGTATTCTATTCACTAAAACGCATTATTCGTTAATCTTTTTGTTCTAAAACTTCCGGAAAAAAAAATATTTAGAAAAATTAACTTTAAAATTCGTACATCACCCTGAATAGGTCTGAACCTATGCTACCCATAATATACTGAAGAGAATACTTATCATATACGAAATATAGGTATCTGCGTATGTCCTGTTGATATTTATTAAGTGAAACTGCCTTGCAGATTATATCCACTTCTTCTATCGTGTTAGCTTACTAAGTAAAAATAGTTCAAGCCGTGGCTAGTCAGGATGTTGATGTGATCTTAATATTATAAATTAATTATCATCTTATTTTGGATATATAACCGAGTCAATAATAAAACTATTTTCAAGTTATATGAGGAATATACCTCAATAGCGCTAGGCTTGGTTGAGTAGGGTTTGCGGAAGTTTGCGTTATGAAATCACATTTAATTGTAGTAGTGTGCCGTAGCAACATTCGTAATAAACTTGGGTGAAAAAAAAATACATTATATTTTAATATTTTGTGTACCCGAGTTAATTTAAATAACCAAAGCTTTATTTGTAAGAAACATACCTTTTAAATTTTGCACTCTGAAATTACAACTAACAACTATTTAAACTCAGTAATGCTTGAGGCTTTTCATCAGCGAAGAAATTGTGTTAACAATTTTAAATAAATAAAAATGTATTTATTTTGTAATCATTTCTACAGAAACAGTTTCATAATTGTTGCATTATATTATATAAAGCCACGCGACTGCAGTTTTTTAAGTGCCCTTAGCACGTAACGTAACAAAGTGTACCATTATGTACCTAATTACATTAGCCTATATAATGTTCCATGTTTGACCCAGTCATAGGCAGCATAACTATGACTTTTAATGTATCGATTTTTACTTTTAAATATATAAAATTATAACTTTAAGAACGAAAGAAAAATAAATTATTTAAACCCTCTGGAGGGTCACGGTCTCTTTAGTCTATATTTTATAACAATTGCGTTCATTGTTATCCTACTGCTTAGGCATTATGTTAGAAAAAGAAGTGCCGAATGATCCTATAAAAATAAATATTCTGTTAGAATATTTTTTTTAAACAGTATAAACGTCCAAAATTTTGGTAGGCTTAACATGATAAAAATAATATAATTAATAGTGGGCATTTAGTCTTTAAAAGATTCAATCCGAAAGCAATACGAGAACAAAGTAAAGGAAGAAATCTATTAGTTCAAAGAAACTTTATTACATTTCTAGGGGTATGAATAAGCTACTATGAAGTCTGTGTAAAATAATTAAATAGTTTAAACAAGAATATTCCCTACCAGCTCAAATAAAAAGTACAAAGAAGACTCAATTTGTTCAGCTTTGCACTGAGGTGGCATTTAAATAGCGCAATTATTTTTATGCCGTAGCCTTCATTTGTCATGGGGCGATCGTAAGCAGGGTTTCCGTGCCCACAGTTTTTTGTGCCGATCATTATCAACGCTTATTTACTCATTAATTTATCACTGTCCAACAAATTATCTTGCAAGGGATCGATGACCCAATTTGAGGGTTTTTACAACCCGAAAATATGTACTTTGTAGTCGATTTTAAATGTTTTACAGTTACAGAAATGTTATTTTCTGTTATTTTTTAATCTTGAGGGTTAACAGGTAATTAATAAAAAGTGAAATTAGATTATTTCATCATCATCATCAACCCATTACATTGTCCCACTGCTGGGCACAGGTCCTAGAGGGATTAGGCTATTAGTACACCACGCTAGCCTACTTTGGGTTGGCAGACTTCACACGCTGTCAAGAAAATCTCTCAGGAATACAGGTTTCCTCACGATGTTTTCCTTCACCGTTTAAGCGCGTGATAATTAATTAATTATTAATACGCACATGACTTCGAAAAGAAAGAGGTGCGTGCCTTAGATTCGAACTCGAGACCTTTGACTTGGCAGTCCAATGGTCATATCACTAGGCTATCACTGCACAAAATAGGTTATTATTGTAGGAGTTTGTAACAAGAAGTTTTTATGTGCGCGTCCCGGCATGTAGAAATATTTAAACAAAAAAAGTAAATAGTTTGAAATATGTCTAGAAAAAATAATTATATATGAATGTCAGAGGACTAAGATTGATTGCTTGAACAATAAAAGAAGTCGTGAATTCCTTAATCAAGTGTTTTCAACGTAGAAGCATTACGATCCCTAAACATTAAACCTGGTCTAAGTTTTATTTATTGCCATATTATTGCCGAAAATCTAATCAAAAATTCACACTGAAAATTCACTCTCTCAGTTTATCTCAACTACATTATATTATGATGTTGGTGACGACATCCAATCCATTTGGAGGCTGAGGCTGAGGCTGAATATCAGTATTTTATCCGAAGCGACTGGCATCAGAACTCCGCAACTTCTGGGCAATATCGATATAGACTGGTTGTCAGACTTTTTAGGCTTTCGACTACCACTAACGATTGTTATAGGTGTATATGATAAACAAGACCGACGGCTTTACATGCTTCTCACAGCACGGAGGTGTCTCGATGTGTTAAGAATGGTCAACCAATCCAAAAGTTGACCGCGGCAAGCTCAGCTTAAACTTGAAGATCGTTTGATCAGCTTGGCTATTACTTAGCCAACTTCATCTATGTAACTAATATTAAATTGATTAGTGATTTACATTTTCACATAATCGCCGTCCGTTTGATTCAATTGACGGAATTTAATATCTCAAATGACACAGAATGAAACACGCTTTCGCCAAAATGAGCCATCAATGGGATTTAGTGCAGTAAATGCGGCGTCATGTCCAAGCTCACAGTTCAAACGTTATCTACCTATCCACATACTCACCCGACGGGCCATCCAATTGGTTTTACATTTCAACGTATTATCTCCATCGCTTTATAATAGAATTGCAAATTTAAACCCTTTATAAGCGCTCTGCATTCGGGAACACAAATTTGCTTTTAGGTTCATTTACATTGTTGTGTCACTGTTGTGGTGACTTCCGAACGTCTAGTTGCGCAAATGGCCATGTTATTAAATACATATACAGTGTGCCTCTTGCCTTATAAGCTATGGCTTCTAATTTCCGTTTTATTGGGCGTACGTAGCATTGTTTTTATGTATAATTTATTAAGCGCCACCCCTATTATAATTACTGCCGGCGCTTAATTAAACGGGCTTCGTATATTTCGAAGTAATGTACTTATGTAATCGTTTATCATAGGATATAATGAAAATCGATATTAAAACATGTTGTATGGAGTTTTCAACAAAGTAAATAAGTAAAACAACATAACATAACATAACATACCATCACGCCTGTATTCCCCGAAGGATTAGGCAGAGGTGTACTAATGTACACCCACATTTCAGCGGTATGTTTGGGTCCCATGTAATAGGGGGCGAGCCTATTGCCATTCAGCGGGCAAAAATCCTGACTCCGAGCTGCTACTGAGAATTTCATAGATAAACTCAATAACACTTTGCTCAACCTGGGGATCGAACCCAAGACCTCTAGCGTAGCAGTCGCGATTGGGACCACTAGACCAACGAGGCAGTAAAGTAAAACAACTGCAAAACGTAACCGTTTCTGTTTTATTAGTGTATCGAATATGTTGTAGTTATACCGTACTGACTATTATCAAATTCAGACTCAGTTGTTAACTGCTTTTTATTACTTTTTTGTATTGTTTTTGAAATTATTTTTTGTCCAAGCTACCTCAAAATGTCGCAATATTGCAACACTGTTGCCAGCAACATGCTTCAAGAAACTCACAGTTGCATCAATTTTGCTCAAAATGTTTTCGCAATGAAAAGGGAAGTCACTTTATAATACGATTTGTGATACTCACGATGTTCTAACTTAATAAATAAATTTAATGTTACTCGAACTGAAAACCTATGTTGAAAGAAACAGCACTTCAATCTTTAAACAAAATACTTATTTTTAATATAACCCCTTTTAAGATGAAACCCGAGATTTGAATTCCTGATTTCGTAAAGGATTGAAATGAGGGAATTTAGGAAAATTTACATTTGAACTCCGAAGGGTGCGACGGATTACAAGCGCTTATGAACATTTATATTCGCGTTATGACTGTTACCTAGCATAAAACTATTAACACGGTCTCCTATTCCAAGATAAATTCTATTATTGGAACTCTTTCAAAGAGCCAGGATACCTACAGAAAGAAGTGAAGACGTTTAAGTGTCCTGATATAAAAAGAAAAGGCATTGAACTGGGAAATGAACAAGCTTTAAAGTATTTCGAGCCCTTTGTAATGGGTAATAGACATTCTATTATCTGAGTTATTTTATCTACTAAAGTTTCTAATATCTTCGAGAATTGTGTTCATTTTATTGCTGTTGTTTTGTATTTTTAGTCATCGCTGGAAGTCCAAAGGTTGATTTTTATAATGTCTGTAATTAACTAATCGAAGTGTTCATCGACATTTATTTTATTTATGACGGCATTGTTTCATGCAAGCCATAATAACTAAATTTATTTGATAACCGCTTTCGAATAAATATTGTGGCGTTTATCAATCCGCTTTTCGATTTGTATTTTTTGAATTAGCTTAAATAATTTATCATCAGTTTATTTCTAGTTACGAAGGCAGTTCATTTAGTTTTAAGCAACCAACTGAATCACTGGATTAAAAAAACTTTATGTTATTATTGGTACTCATATATTTTGTGAGGTTGCCATTAAAAAAGTAACTTGAAGTCATTATTGATCTAGTAATCCACATTGGGATTATCGGATCAAGCCAATATAATATTCATACATAAATATAACTTACAATTAAAGTATGTAGGTACACACGGCAAAGAACATAGCACTTCAGTACAATATTCACGCTACCCAGCGAAGCAAAAACAAAGGACAAATCATATAACGAAAACGTATATGTGCTCGGCAAGTGTGAAGCAGAGTCGACCTCTCGTAAGTGGGGCAATACATTCAGCCACCCTTTCCGACATGTGTGGAGACCATAAATTATATCGCGCACCTGTAAGTGCTAGATCATGCCTAGATAAAGAAATGTATATGAAACTAATTTATGAATTTCGTATATGAGCCTTGGGATTACTGGTTCTGGACTTTTTGTAAAGGTTTCGTGGAGAATGGAGTGTTTTTTTTCTCTGCGGGCGTATAATGGCCTAAAAAATACCACCAGTAAAGCTAATAATACACCTGCCTTGCTCATTTTTAGGTCAATGAAATGAGAAAAATAGGTATCCAATAAAACCGACGTTGCTTGAACCAAATTAAATCATTTTAGAGAGAAAGATATTATTTATATGCAAAGATAGATGATCTTTTTGATAATGCACCGAAAGAATAGAATATAATTATGCCTTTTAATTGATATAAAGGCATATCTATATATTAGTAGACTGTCTCGTTGGTCTAGTGATCCCAATCACGACTGCTACGCTAGAGGTCTTGGGTTCGATCCCCAGGTCGAGCAAAGTGTTATTGAGTTTTTCTATGAAATTCTCAGTAGCAGCTCGGAGTCTGGATTTGGGCCCGGTGAATGGCAATAGGCTCGCCCCCTATAACATGGGTCCCAAACATACCGGCGAACTGTGGGTGTACATTAAGTGCACCTCTGCCTAACCCTTCGGGGAATACAGGCGTGATGGTATGTAATGTTATGTTATGTTATGTTATATCTTAGTTTGTTTTCTGTATGGAAATGGTATGGAGAATGCAGAAACTTTTTGAAAAAGGACGGTACAAAACTGATTTATGTGTTGTATGCACTCCGGGATTAAGTTTAAAATTTATGTGTATACGTTTGATCTAATAGGATTAAACGAAATGTTTATTTGTTATGGGATGGGTACCAAGTGTTTCATATTGGGATTTTGAAAATTTGAAACTCTAGTGTTGGGACTCAGCTTCACCCGATGAAACTATCTCATTAGTCTAGTGGACGTAAGTGCATTTGTTACTGTAGAGGCCCTGGGTTCGAAGTGTTCAGACCTCTAGCAAGAGTCGAGCAATGCGTCATTGGGTATTTCTTTGAAATATCTGTGACAGCTGTTCGGATATGTGCCCGGTAAATATAATCACTTAATTCTACACTGATATAATAAAGCTGAAGAGTTCGTTTGTTTGACCGCGCTAATCTCTGGAACTACCAGTCTGATTTTAATATATTATTTTCTTTAAGATATCCACATTAATGAGAAAGTCTATAGGCTATCTAGGATCACGCTACAATTCTTAGGAGCGGGGCAAACCGGATAAACGCGCGGGTCACAGCTTGTACTGAAATAAAACATTTTTCACGGTAGGTATCTATCTCGACTTTTCATTGATATTATTATTAATCCTCGACTTTTCCTTATCCTTCATAGTAACCATGGTAACGGTTAGACTCTACCTGTTATTTTCAGAAATAAATGGTAGATTTTTTATTGAATGTCTAAGTCTTATGTAGTCTTAGTACCGCGAGGGCTGGTTCAAGGTAGCGCAAGAAAACCTGGTAGGAATTGGGACAAGCTTATGCCCAGCAGTGGGACAGTAATGACTAAATAAAAAAGTGTTACGAATCGCTTGAATGTTGGAGTCCAATTATATCAACATTAGAGCAATTAAGTCCTCAGTGTAAACAATAATTCTGATCAACTTATTAATGAGTAATTCCTACCGTTCATATGTCAATAACTCCCAATTACTTTTTAATAACTCAGTATGGAGTCAGGTTATGACATCAGATAGTTGATTTGAATTTATTAACATAACATACCATCACGCCTGTATTCCCCGAAGGGTTAGGCAGAGGTGCACTTAATGTACACCCACAGTTCGCCGGTATGTTTGGGTCCCATGTAATAGGGGGCGAGCCTATTGCCATTCACCGGGCACAAATCCAGACTCCGAGCTGCTACTGAGAATTTCATAGAAAAACTCAATAACACTTTGCTCGACCTGGGGATCGAACCCAAGACCTCTAGCGTAGCAGTCGCGATTGGGACCACTAGACCAACGAGGCAGTCAATTTGATTGATTTGAATTAATGACAGTAATAATATTGTGCGCGTAAATCTATACCTATACTCCTAGATAGTTCGATCATTTAATTAGTGTGATCGTATTTTTTTACTGCTTTGATTATATACCCGTCCAATATAGGTAGTTTTTTAATGATACATTGTAATGAATGGATGGAGAATAAGTATAGGTACCTATGTGTATGTTTTTTATTATTATTTGCGTTAATTAAATGAGGGAATGGTGGCTTTAGTAACATCATCGTATTATTTCCAAATTCAGAGTCCAAAAATGAACGTTATTTTATGTAAGCAGCGTTGTATAACAGTTAGGTAATCTGTTGTTAAACTAAATAGCTTGGGGAAGTATGTTTAGATATGAACAATAAGTTAACGCCAAAACAAAGAGTACGTTTCAAAATGTCTAAAATTATGATAGAATCCAAGTTTTCCTTGAAAAGTTATGGGTTATGTAAAAGTTTGTTAGCTTCGTTTAGAATATTAACATAATATTTTCCTACTATTCTTTTAATGACTTCCTGCGAAAGCTCGAGGTAAATGTTTCTAATAACTTAGAACAGAGAATAAGTAGACGCTTAGCCGTATTTAGGTTACTTAAGAAATATGTGTTCTGTTCCTTTAAAATAACAGGTAAACTGTAAACGAAAAACAAAAACATAAGCAAATATCTGTGGGGTACCACAGATATTTGCTTATGTTTTTGTTTTTTAATTAACAAACTAGCTAGCTAACCAACTAACAAGCTGTTTCTCGCTGTTTTACTCGCATTTCAAAGGTTTTTTGAGACAAAAGGCTATCATATATTCTTGTTTAGGTGCAATATAATTATCTTTTGTCAAATTTTATCAAACTCTTGTTAGTGGTTGTGAAAAATTTATAATATTAGTACGAAGTACGAATATTGTTACCACGTACCAAACTCAAATTTGCCTATGAGTGCGTTACAAAGAATGGATATGCAAATTATAGATTTTCTATTGTCTACCTAAAGGGTTAGCAAATGTTCAATTTTAAGATGCCTCTTGTCTAATATGTTTTTTATTTGTTCTAGGTACCAACGCAGTGAAATAAAATGGTGAACAAAATGTTGTGACAAATACCGTGTGAAACTACCGGGGACTTAAAAATGTGTCACCCAAAGAATTCCCTAGATGTTACCAGCAATAGGACTTTTTTGTTCATAATAGTGTTGCTATCGCTAAAACTGTGCAGTCCTCAAGACTTAAACGAGGACTTTGTTAACGAGGATAGTATAGAAACTTTGTCGGATATTAGTATGGTGGTGCCAGTGAAAAAGTTCCCTAGAAATGTCGGGGCGGCCACGCCTTGTAGAATGAGCGAGCTCTTGTGTGATACTGGCCAGTGTATATCTCTGGACAAGTATTGTAATGGAGAAGACGACTGCGGAGATAAGAGCGACGAGCCCAAGTCTTGCTCACGTAAGTACACAGCATTATGTTCCTTACATACCATAAAGGCCCGGTTTGTGACGTAGTTTAAGATTGTATAGCTATTGTTTTGTACGTGCAAACTTGGTGATGGTTTTTGCATTTGCAAATCAATTTTTTGAATGAAACATTTCAGATGAAAATACGAATTTGATAGAAAGAGAACGCAAAAGGTTTTGAGGCAATATAAAATATGTAATTCGCAAAAGTAATATGTGAAGTAATAGAAGCCGAACTCTTCATAACAAAAAGGCGCGCGAATAAATCTTTTCAAAGTCATTTTAGGTCATTCAAACGCATTTTTAATATGTCTCCCCTTCTCGGTTTGCTGACATCTGTCACAAAAGAAAAGGTAGTCAAAGAGGTTAAGGATTGCAAGCCTTAAAGTTAGCGGTTTTGTAAAAGCGGAAATATGTGTATGTAAAAAATATTAAACTGAAACGACGATTAAGAAACGGTAGCTAAATTATAAAATCGGAATAATTTACTTAGTGACGTCCGATCTCACTAATCTCGTTCTCATTGTTGACGAGTTGTGCACAGGTGCAAACTATATAATTAATAATGAGAACGAGATTACGAAGCATAATAATATTATGCTTGTATATTGATCAAGTTTACGCTAACCTATACAATGCGAGATCAGCTTATACTAAAATGTATACAGTTTGTTCGAAATAAGTAAGCCGATCGGAAGTTAGCCGTTCCGAACTACCGCGGTGATGAAATCGTTTAATTATGTGTTTTAATACATAAATATCGAAATTAGTAAACAAAATAATTAGAAATGTGAAACATATACGACTCTAATTATCTTTACACCGACTCTTTCTATTAAAATTTACCACTTCTAAACCACTTGCAGACAACTTCCGATCGGCTTACTTATTTCGAACAAACTGTAGCTTGACGTGTAGCCGTGTGTACATCACAATACAGGTACTAACGCCTATATCCCAAGGTTAGTTTATATTACAAAATTGTATTGTATACACTAATGACGTATACTCACAATTCGCCAGTAAGTAGGATTGTAGGTATAGATCCCATGTAGGGTACTAAGAATTTCTTAAAAAAGTTTTTTCTTTTTTTATGTCATATCTCGGCAAATGAGCAGGAGAGCTACCTGATGGTAAATAGTCATCACCGCCCATGGACATCTGCAAAACTAAAGGAGTCGCAAATGCGTTGCCGAGCCTATTTAAGGAAAAGGGAGGGGAAGAATTCGGCCTCCGGCGCTCCACACTCACCGTGCGAAACGCAACAGTATGCATACTGCTACTTGACGTGGATATTCTGTGGGAGGGTAGTAGATACTTCTCCGGTCGTGCGGACCCATTCATGCTGGCATGTAGATATGCTAGCGAGATACTACTACTACACTGGTGATACAAGAAATAATGTTACGAGTTATGACTTAAGGTAATGTAACCTATACACAGTATTTATTTGACATAATAGTTTTTTATAACTGTGAAACGCGACTCTTGTTCCCATAACGATTTTGAAATCGCAGTTCTCCTAGCCTGAAATGCTTCGTCGCATGGCAGTGGAGTGGCTGTGTCAGCGATGGACAGACTTGGCTCCCTTTTGCCTTTTATGTAATATTCATACCGGGGAGTTATGCGGGGACTCCGCCAAAACATATTATACAACATGTTTATGGCTTTACGTAATCGTTTGGTTGAGGCAGTGTACCGCTCCTACATTTGTTGGGGAAAGATGCTCTCCGACCAGTTGAAATTTGATTTTGGAATCGAATACAAATTGTATGGATACGACATTTATGAACGCCCCATTGGTCGAAAGCTTACGTCATATATGTATACATTTTGTTTCTATTCATTGCTCTATTCTAATAGATGGCAACATTTCTACTGGCCCTGATTTTTTTTACCTTTGAAATGTTTATGAAATTTTATTATTAGATATGTATACAAAATCCAATCAGAAATAAAACTGAAAAGTCTATTTGTAATTAAAAAGAAAACAGCTTTTTACTAAATGAATGTTTTCGTCTGCACAATTTATGCATTTACGTCTTAAATTATTATCTGAAACGGCTGGACCAATTTTGTGAATGGAATAAGGAGTAACTAAGGCTATTTAACATCACACTATGACCCTTAGGAGTCGAGAAGAATAAAAATACTTAAAACGTAGTAACTAAATAAGTATTATCGTTCTCACACGTCATACTAAAAATAGGCCAGTGTAGTCGAGGCCGTTTATCCCTAATTCCTCGTAAATATAATACAAAACGTAAGCAGCGAGAAGTTATTATGTAGCTGACCTTTTTGAAGGACATTACCAATAGGTCAGCGTGCGTCCTTGTGGGGTGTTCTTTCTAGGTATTTCCAAATAATGCTGGTTGTCAGTAAATGGAATATTATTGCAAAAAGTTTTTATTCATTGTTGTTAAAGATCAAGTAAGTAGTACTCGCCATCGGCGCGTGAGTACGACATATAGGTACGAATGTGGACGAAGCAAAAGAAGTATGCAAGAAGCGTAGCAAATGACTTTCTGTAGTTACTGGTTACCCTGAAAAATGTGTGTATTATTAAATATTATATATTTTATTAATATAATATTTTTTAATTATAATAATGAAATGGCGATGATAACGAAATAAATAAAATTGACGCCAGTCGCCACTTAGCTACAAAAGCAAAGATCAATAATTTCATTTTCCTTTCATACTCATCGTTAAAGTAATAGAAATAGAGATTAATTTAATGAACAGCTATTTTATTTTGTTGAACAAAATAATTCTGTACAAGTATTTTGTTTTGGATACAAGTAATTCACAACAAAACAAAGACAAACCTAACTACACAACATTAGTGGTGATAATCACTGTCTATATTGGTTGAATAAGCTTTTAAAGCTTTGGCTCTCAAACCAAATATACATTTAAGGCTAAATTTTCGAGTTCATAGTACTATCGTCGATCCCTACATAAATAAAATCATGCTAAGCATACCTTAATCTGCCATTTCTCGTTTCACCAAGACGGTTCTCATTCCTTGTAATATAAGTTTTTTCTACTCAGAAAATGTCTGCAACGATAATTGTCTTACACAAAAGAACTCGAAGATGTACTCCTGAAGGGAATCGAAAGAAGTAGATTACAATGAGTTTGTTCGGATCTATTCCTCAAGGGAGTTGCTGCATCAGGCTGATGCAGACCGAAGAACGAAGATACGAATTACATTTTTATTAAGCGAAATATACAGACATTTTATTAAAACAATAGAAATGGAGTTCAGTGCAACTTAAATTAACTATTTCATTTTAAAGTTTTGTGGTAGAACAAGACGTTATTACGAATCAAACAAAAAATATGAATGAATAATGAAATAATAATATTAAATAAATAATGTTTGCACGAAAATTTCCTTAGGCTATTAGGCGACTTTTTTTCTGCGGAACACTGTTAAGTTCTCTTTAGGAATATTATAAATTTTCCACACAAAAATACTTTGTACTGCGTGTGGATATCCGTAAAATCCGTTGTAAATAATGATAATTAAATGAGATCAGCGAAGTAAAAAAATCTAGTTGGAGTTGGGTAACCATTCCGCTAGTATGCACCCGAATAATTCACATTGTCACATTAATGACGGATATCAGTGTCATAGTCAACCAAGACGCAAGCAGCGAGGAACTAGATGTGTTAGTAGATTAGGCACGGTCAGAAACTGGGCAAACGTTTTTAAGGAAAATGGGGAAGCTTTTGCCTTGCAATGGGAAACAAATTAGATTGAAAAGAGACAATTTTGGCAGTGGTTTGGAATCAAAATTGTATAACGAATTTTGTTAAAATATCAAACATACATACAAACTAGCGACCCGGCCCGGCTTAGCTCGGTTGTATAGTGCAGGCATTTTTCTACTACTTGTTTCTGTATTTATTTATATATAATATATATACGAGTACGTAAACCTTTTGAGAAAAGAAACCGTATCAAATTCGTTGCATGGTTTAGAAGAAATTAGCAGTGGAACAGACAGACGATAATATTATTTCGGTCCTTACATATGAATATAAGTTCGTTAACTGAGGCCCATTTAATTTAATTCAGTGACCAACCAACCAACGCGCAGCGAAATAACAATAGATTTACGACTAAAAAATTTGAATAATTTTTATACACGATCCTAGGTACATGTTGCTATGAATATTTAGCAAGCTAAACACACACGGCATCTCAACGTGGGTTCCGTGACTAATGATACTCCATTTTGTATACACCGCCACGGTAAACTTAACACCTTATTAAACGCAGGTTTTTTGTTAATTGTAGCTATATTTTGGCTTAATGACCACCTACGTGGGCACGATAAAAGGGAAAGCTCGTTTTCAGCCGGTCGCTATAATTACAGAAGGTTTATTGTCCGCCTCGGTCTTTGAGTGGTTGCTATTTAAATTTTCACGATGTTTGCACGAATATTTCCTAAGGCTGTTAGGCGAAATTTTTTCGGCGAAACACCTTTAGTGGTGTTTCTTTATGAATATTGCAACATTTTCAAACAAAATTACTTTGTGTGGATATCCTTAAAAAAATGTATATGTATGTATATGTATATATATGTAGTAAATTAAATCGTTAGCGTTATTCAAAATATATTTGTCTTGCTATATTTATATAAAAATAAGTGAGCCCTGCGGATTAACTTTTCTTTTGGGTCGCTGCCAAAACTTCACGGGATCAGTCGCTGGTTTGATCTGAAGATTTCTAGAAAGGCTTAATCGATTTTGATAAAATAAATCGATTTAGCCGTTTTGGTGTTCATAAGGAAAACAACCTAACAACCTCTCAGGCTTATATTACATATTAACATTCCATATAATTATTAAAGAAAAGAACTTTTAATCGGGACATTTAGGAGCTAAATACATTTTTACTGTGAGTTTATAACCCTACACATTCACCTAGTCCTTCTGAATAGTTGCGCGACGGTATGTTATGTCTTGTGTTAATAAGTAATAAAATGTCCTAAGTTTATCTCACTTTGTTACATGTCACCGCTTGCTTTGTATGAGACAGTGTTGTAATACAACTTGGTTCTAACAAAGTCGCAGTAAATTTCAGAACGGGTTCACCGCGAACTACTATTATGCGGAATTCTACGTTATTCCCAAATATTTAACCCTTCCGTGTCATCATAATGATGATTATGATGACTTGGAAGCTTTCTGTGTCTTTTTTCTTAGTGGATGACACAGCTCGAATGGTTGATAATATTTTTCTATGATTTTTGCCACCAGTTTGAGTAGGTATCGAAGTTCGTAAATTCCCTGGTCGGGAAAAGTGTTATTAAGTTTTTCTGTGAAATTCTCAGTAGCAACTCAGAGATTGGATTTGCGCCCGGATAAAGGCAAAAAGCTTGCCCCCTTCTATTTACATGGGACCTAAACATACCAGTGAACTGTGGGTGTACATAAATATAACTCTGCCTAACCTTTTGGGGAATAACGGGTGATGGAATGTTTGTAAAAAATCAATAATAAATCCCTGCTTGCACAATAAGTACAACAGGGCACGGTTATTTAAATAATATAGGAATTAAATCCATGGTCCTCAGCTATGAAATCCATTTAGCTTATTAAGAAGGAATGATTAATTTGGAAGAAGAAATTTTGAAGGAAAGAACACGGGTTCTTACTGCAAGAGTTTCGTGCAATAAGGTTTTATTGCACAAGCATTTTCTCTTTAATAATTATTGACGAACAAAGAAGTTAGTTAAATAAATAAATTTGAATTTTAAATATGTCTAGAGTAAATATAATGATATTAGTTATCAGACAATTGCTTGATTTTGAGAATACAAGTCTTATTTTTCCCTTGTAGTGCCTTTTATTTAATAAAACCCCCCTACAGAACCTCGGTATTCCAGAGTACTCTGCTGACCTCAAATAATTGGGAAGTAGGATGACGAGGCCTACTATAGGTAGGGTATACATTTATTTCACATAAAAAATTAACGAAAGAATAATATTTCAACTGATAAACTTTCTACAGTATTGCGTTAATAATATGAAAAGATAATATCGAAAATTCATAGGTATCCACGTTTTAATATTCCAACATCAGCTTGTTGGAAACAATAACTTTATACTTTTATTGCTGAATTAAATATGTAAACGGGCCTTACAGAGGCTTTAAAAAAACCGCAAATCAATTCGCTTTTGTAAATGAATTGGTACTGTTGTTGGAAGGCAGCGCAAAAATATATTTACACAAACCAAAATTAGGTCAGGTGCAACAAAAAACGGAATGCTCGGGTTTTGCAAACATTTTTTTTAATAAAACACGCAGCATTGGGCTGAGTCCGATGCCGGTAAAATTCGTCTGCAAAAAGCTTAAATTATAATGATCCTTATTAATGTTTTCATCAAAAAAGTGGAGGGAAGGTAATGAGAGCAGAATGAGAAATGTTCCAACATTACAGCGATCTCCTTTATAACATAGCATACCATCACGCCCGTATTTCTCAACGGTGTGACTGAAGTGACCAGATCCATTGGATAGGAAACAATCTTGTTGCCATTAACAGACTTTATGTATAATAGTGATGGTATCTCAAAAATATTTCCAACGTTAAAAGAAACAATGGTAATTTTCCCGATAGGATTTCTCTTGTATTGTGATGATACTTCTAAAAGAATGAATGAAGAAGTATTGCAAGAGTGACTTTTTAAATGATAGATTTATTATGATGCCTGATTTGACGCAGTGGCTGAATGATTAACTTTTATGACTTCGATTAGATTATTGTATATGATGTAATAAGCGTGTATAACCCTGAAATAAAGCTCTGAAGTATCAGGGAAGTGACGGTCAACGCAACTACGATAGTAAAAAAATAGATATAAGGTTTCAAAAAAATGATTCAAATCCGTGAACGAAATCTCCTAAATTGCCAATCCCTGTCTCGAACATTTCATCGATTGAGATAGGTGACCGGTTAATGGGGACAAATCGTGGAAAACATCCGATCACGTAGGTATAAGTGGACAGCTCAAAATCTGGATCAGTGACGTAAGCGGGGTTGCGAACCTTCGGGTATGCGTCAAAACAGGAGTATGTTGTAGAAATACTTGGTGCTAAGTAACCTGTGTTCTGGTTCCTTAGCGTATTTGAAAAAGTGTTCATGTTACGTTTATTTGGCTCAGTCAGAACTTCATATTCTAACTTATAATTATTCAAACATTTATATATTTTTTTTACTGGCCATAGTAAACTTGCTACGTTGGTTTTTTACATAATGAGGACTATTTTAAAAGTTAAAAGTTCTTCAAAGCTTAATTCCAGGAGACAATGGAAAAAATATCACAGGCAAGTAAAAGTCAAGTTTTAAGTGAAATCATATATTTTAATTTTAGTGAGAATAAAATCGACATCGCGGCCTGGTACCTAAGAAGCTTAACGGGCGAAAACGTCTTGTATACCGTACTAAACTAAATGATTAAGGATCAAGTTCTGCCCACAGTTTAGGTACCGGTAAAAAAATATGATTACAACTACCTACGACAGAAGTTAATACACCGCTGTTTTACGCCGGAAAGCGATTCAGTAATAATTAAATACGCGGTTGTACCCGAATAGTGGCGAAAGAATAATTAAGCACACCGCAACATGTTACCGTGACACAGAAACGAGGTTGAAAATAAATTACTGCACATGTGCACTCGCGTTTTATAATGTATACAAACTGTCATAATGTAGTACAGGCTTACCAAAAGTGGTTTCCAACAGGATTGCTTACAATGTAATGTTCAAATTGAAACAAAATGTGTGTAAAAAAATAAGAGCGGGCGATTTATCGAAAGTATACCTAAGGCTGGATGAGGAAAGGCGAAGATCGGGCTCTGTGGCGTTCATTAGGAGAGACCTACGTCCAGGAGTGGACGAGACTCGTCTTCTGCTGGACGTAGGCCTGTATGGGCTGATGATGATGATACCTATTTGAAGGAAAATATCGTGAGATCCCGTGGATAAAAACCTCAATTTTTGAAGGCTGCCAATCTGTATTAGCCTAACGCGGTAGACTTTAGCCCTCTCATTCTGGAGGAGACAGCAAATGGGTGATGATGGTGTTGATATTTCATTTCCATATAAATTATGTCGATTTGAACGTTAATTGCAACTTGTCATGCAAAGCCTCATTTATATTTACAACGTCTATCGGACCATTATACATAAAAATAGGTAAGGAATTAATTAATTAATTCGTTGAAGAACCATATTTAGTTGGTTGGGCTATTTTGAGTTTATCTTGCAATATAAATATACAGTCATTATCTATCTATATGTATAAAAAAAGAGATGTGTGTATGTTCCCCATAGACTCCAAAACAACTGGACCGATTTTAACGGGACCTTCACGGGCATATTCCTGATAGTATAATAAGTGCCTTAGGCCATAACGTCACGATATGTATGACGAGACAGAAAAAATAAGAAATAAAAACAATGAATCATAGACGAGACAACATATTTCGAATTCCATGGCATTCCAAACATAAAAAGCCAGTAACTGACAACAGTATGCAAATAATAAAAATATGTCCTAATGACATTAGAACACATTTTAGACCCAAATGGTTGTAACAAACCCATACTAAGATTTTCCTCTATATCGTGTATATGTTCGCAAATACAAATTCTCTGTCTTTGCCATGACAATAATGTATTGTTACCTACATATTGTTAACATGTAATATAGGTGCGATAGAACCTCATAATTCGAGTAGGCGGTTTTGGATCGCTCACTAATTATTTACAGCGTTGTCATCGAAATGTATTCCAGACAGGCGAAATTATTATTAACTAGTCTGTAAGTGATTACGTAACATATTCAGTTAAGCGTATTAAATGTAGTTGGCGAATACTTGATTGATTGTAAGAAGCTCCCTCTGAAATGATATTGTTCATTTATCTATAATATTAATAAAATGATTACTTATTGCACATTATTAAATGGGTTAATTGGATTGTACAGCATTCAATTCAATTCAATTAGGTGATGATAATCACTAAATAAATCTTTAAAATTCCCAAAGCATAAGACTACAAGATTTTGTCTGCTACGCTAACGTAGCATGCGTAGTGCCATTTATTTATGCCATGTGCTATTTCATTTATCTATAATTAATAAAATGATTACTTATTGCACATTATTAAATGGGTTAATTGGATCGTACAGCATTCAATTCTGTAGGTGATGATAATCACTAAATAAATCTTTAAAATTCCCAAAGCATAAGACTACAAGATTTTTGTCTACTACGATAACTTAGCATGCGTAGTGCCTACGCCGCTACACCGCTACGCCGTAGCAATATCGTAGTTATTCTAGTGAACACAATGCTTTCTTTCAAAATGCTTAGTTACGGAAAATTTTAATTGCTTTTGTAGAAGTGTCTTTTCTAGAAATGATAATGCTTGCTTTTTCTCGTAAAATTAAAGGTGTAATTGGATAATTCCTTATAGTGTTATAGTTATTGTGGTGATATAGGTCATTATAGTAAAAAGGTAATTTTTACTATAATGACCTATATCACCACAATGAGTGCTTACAGACTCGCCCACGTTTGTATACTCTGTTGTGACTGTGACGTAACTGCAAAATAATAATTATCCTCCCCACAATTGTTCACGTTATACACACTGGTTTGTACATAATTAGTGCTGGACACAGGCGCTCTGTTACAGTCTCGACAAGACCGGTTTGTAACCTACATTGCTGTGTCAATCTTTGTTACGTGTACACGCCACTTTGTACGAGGGAAGCTCGGGAGATGTATATTAATTAAATTTGGTTTAAGGTTCCTAGATGAATACGTATTTATTATACGTTATATGTTAACTTTTAGATTGCATGTCAGGGGGTGGGTCGTTTCGCCAGTTGTGTTGCAGCACGTGGATTGGATACCTACTTGAGGCAAATATTTTTATGTTCCACGAATATTTGTTTTGAGTCTGGGCGTACTTCGCTTATCATATGTTTGTGATGTCTACTGCGGCACAAGGCTTACACTTTTGAAGATATAGAACGTATAAAATTATGCATTCAATCAATGTGGGATAGGCAGAAAAGTCCCCTATTTTAATCAAGTAATATAAATAAAATAATATTTTTTTGTTAAAAATAGTTGTAAAACTATTTGCAGTTGCAGAGAATCAATGAGGGTTGAGGATTGATGAGGTTGATGAGGAGGCAGAGATCACATAACATTTTTTAAGGTGCTGGGAAGCTTGTCCTATGCCTACACACATTTTATATTAAAACATTAACAAACATCTCAAACCTTAAAATTCAGGTTGTCGTACGTATCTTTGTATATTCTTGAACAATCATTTCTGAAACTTCTCAATCTCTTTGATAGTAGGTAGTGTAGGTACCTAAAGAGAAATACCACTTAGTAAGCAAACATTTACTTCCCATTTTCTCCTATACGTACTATTATTCGGCAATCGCAAACGCTTGCTAGTGTGCCTATTCGAGAACCGTCGCCGTCTAACTTTCGGAAGAACAATTTCGTTTCCATTCTGAGAAAACTTTAGCGTGTACTAACTGCGTTCTCACTAAAATGTCTCAATTATGTTTGCTAAGCAAACACTTCCTTTCGAGTCATTTTCTCCTAGTACTTGCTCCAGATAATAATACACTATTATGCATTGAAACCAATACTTTTCCTTAAATAGAGCCGGCAACCCATCATCCCATCCATGGGCGGCGATGACTACTTATCATAAGGTGGCTCGCCTGAGAGTTATCCCATAAAAAAAAATACTACTAAAAGTAATAGTAATGCTGCAGTTAAAATAATAACTAACACCCATGATGTGTAATTATGAATATAATAGAGAATATTGTAATTTTATTCGGGTCACTTTCATAAGTCAGTGGTTACTTTCAGACTATAATTAAGTTGAGGACGAATAATTGAAATTGCAATTATAAACTGGGTTGTAGGCGAGACAAGTACTTTATATTCCTTTATTTTTCGGGTTACGCAGAATTTAATTTGGTTGGTTATAAAAAAAAAACTATAATAATAGAAATAAGAAAATAATTCTGTTCGACTGTCAGTTTTTTTACGTTTTCAGCAGTTTGTTGGCAATACTGACCTCATCACGCTTTAGGAATATAAATGTTATATGGATATGAATATTATATTAGTCTAGTGGTCCTAAACGCGACTGCTATGCTAGAAGTCTTTGTTTCGATTCCCAGGAAGAGCAAAGAGCTATAGGTTTTTTTTTTATAAAATTCGTAGTTTGGATATGTGCCCGATGAATTGCAATAGGCTCGCCCCATATTACATGGGACCAAAAACATACCGGCAAACTGTTGGTGTCCATTAAGTACACCTCTGCCTTACTCTTCGGGGAATACAGGCGTATTGATATGTTATGTTATACAATTTAGATAATCAAAAAACAACTCTAAGGGTTTCTTGGGTTATCTGCAATGAATATGTAATTATTTTTTGGAGATACTCAATCAACTAAAGGCGTCAAAATGGTTAAATAGTTGTGTGCGAACATAATTATTTATAGTCGGTTACTGAAAATAGGTCATCCATGTCATAATGTTAACGTTAAATTTATTAGTACTTATGATCTAATACAATGTTATTTTAAAGTCATCTTCCAGTTTGTTGTATTTATGTATTGTTCCAGTTCACTGAGCCTTAAATTCAAAGTTTATGTACCATAGTATAGTTTTATGACGGCATAAGATGATGCTGTTGTCTTCTTAGATGTTATACTTCAATCGTCTTTTACGATATCGATACAGAATAGGTGAGATAGAGAAGACGCTGGAGTAATAAGTAGAGAGTACCAAATAAAAAACGACCGGGGTATTACTACCCTTCCACAGAATATCAACGTGAACTCATATACTGCAACATCATGGAAATATCTGGTATACCTACTTGTTCCTCATATTTGTACACCATTTCATGGTCAAACATGTTGATACCTACAATGATTTAACACTTTTAATATGCATCAAAACCATGTATTATTATTACCTACAAATGTTTTTGCAAATAAATATCTTTGTCTTTGTCTTTGAAGTAGCAGTATGCATACCGTTGCGTTTCGTATGTTGAGTGTGGTGCGCTGGAGGCCCCACTCTTCCCTCAGTCCCCTTCTCATTTTCTCCTTCCCCATCCCTTTTCCTTGATAGGCTCGGCAACGCATTCGCAACTGCTTTGTTATTGCAGATGTCTATATGCAGCTTGTTTGCTCGTTTTCCGACTTAACACATACAAAAAAAGTTTGCCGTCACTTTCCGTGGAATTAGCAAGTTATAACTTTATACGCCTTCATAAGTCACCTTCATAACTTCAACGTAGCTTCTGCAACAGTTTAATAGTACAAGAGTTGAGTGACGGTTATATTTTCTAGTAATAACCTATGTTTGTGTCCATTAAAATTATGAATATTATTATAACACCACTCCTGTATCAATGAAGAGTTCAGCAGATGTGTACTTATATATCCACGGTTCACGAAACCCATGTATTAGTAATTGAACACGAATTGGATATCAAGCCCAGAACCACATGCTCAGTAGGCACTAAACCAATGAAGCACACATTTTTTATTGTTATTTGAACATGATAGGCCTAGGTCTTGCATGTAGTGCATAGAGGGTCAAGATTGAAAGCAATGAATGCGTTACCAGGGAATTTGTTGCACTGCTTCTTCTTCCCAGCTAAAACAGTAGAAGGCAGTGAAGGGCGGCCGTTTTGGGGGCTGTCTATAATTTATAAATAGTAGTATCTATCTTGAGTAAATGATTTTTGAATTTGAATTAAATACGAGGCCTGGCTTCACACAAATACACGTCAGAACCCAGTAAAACAGTTTGGTGCCGGTCTTACAGCTTGTAGATAAGCGGGCAGATCATTAAATCCTACCACCAAGCGAGCTGGATTTCATTGACTTTTATAAATCTTATTTCTTTCTATAATGTAAAGAGAATATAATATATTCTTATCCGTCTATCCACGATCAAAGTCACGGAAATTTATTAAGGATGAAGAATCTCCTAAGTAGGATGAAGGAAAATCTTCCATTAATCTTTTATAATCACAAAATCTTTAAATAACTGGTCTTAGTTGACTCAGTAATTCATAAAAGCTAATATAATATTTTTCCTCTCTACTCTCTACTTAAATTTGCCCTATAATTCAATTTAAATTATGTCCCGACCGCTCATAACTTTGTCTTTTTTATTAACTTTGACCTCTGTAAAGTGGGTAAAGTATATTTTATTTGTATAAATAAAATGAGCTACACAAACATGCAACACTGACTTTTCAAAATAATTTTAATGTCAAGTTTGATTGATTGCTTGCATGAAAGTCTTTGAACGCGGTAGTAATAATAGTAATGGGAGTGATGCCCGAGTACTCTGCAAATTGAGGGGGTTCATAATCCAAAATTGTTAATTAAACAAAAGTTGAACTAATTAACAGACAGGTATCTACTGGACTAAAACAACGTAACAGTGTCGACGGCTCGTCTTTCACTTAAAAGTTACAAACAAAACTTCCGTATCTAAGTTATATTTTACGAAATAAACCAAACAAATTAGGCGATATCATTTTACGTAATTAAGCGGCGAAGTTGTTTTCATATTTCGCGTTTGCCTAACCGAAAACAAAGGCGGTACATTAACAGGAACAATGATTCTTGTCCGAAGTGTACACTTGTCTTATGCTATGTAATGCGCTGTCAGCGAAGACAAAAGGCGCGTTTTTTTTTAAAAAGATCGTAAAATATGGCCGCAGTCCATTGTGAGGCGCTTTATTCACAACCTTTTTCCTTCTCATTTCCCCATTTTTATTCTGAAAGGATTAACAATAGTACAGGTACGGCAGTGTATTTTATAATGACTTGCATAAATTTAGGACACACGTATTTCGTTTTGAATTTTAGAGTACATTTTTGTTTGTTGGTTCGTATTTTTGTTTTTGTAACGCGTTGACGTGTGAACATGCTTGAATTTTTTGAGTTCAATTCGAGCAAAATCGCATGTAAGGTTTAATGTCTAACTACACCAAACAATAGATTTTAATATTACAAAAAAACTTATATGATATGTAAATTATCATCTATCAGGATTTTCCGCACAAAAGCTTGGTCCTTTAATGTCGCTTTGAATATTTCCGATTGTTGTTATTTATGTTTGGCCAAGTATCATTCAAAACAAAATTTGGTTCAAGAAAATCACTATTTAATTTGTATGTATTTTATGTCGTAAAATACATTTCCGATGGTGAACTTATAATGTGTGATGCAATATAGTTTTGATATTGTGCCATACCAATTTGGGTAACCACGTGTGCGACCACGAATTCCAAAAATACCATAAAATTATTGAAATCATTTCATCGGCGTAGACTACATCCATATACCTTAGAACAACTCTGGTCGCATACTGTGCGATTCCCGAGGAATTTACTCCCACGCACACTCACTGCGGTTGTGGAATCAGCTTCAGGCCGAGGTTTTCCCAAGGGACTACGGGTGTGAAAAGATTTTTACAGAGTTGCCAACGTGCGAGTGATTCCCCTGGTGTTGCTAGAGTCCATAGCGTCCACTTACCATCAGGAGGACCGTAAGCTTGTTTACCACCTTAGTGGTATAAAAAAAGTCATCAAGTCATAGTCGCGTCAATTTTTCTAATATGACATTAGGAAGTGATATAAGTATATAATTTTAGTCTTAAGCTTATACTAATCTCAGATGTAAGTCTAACTAAAGCCAAAGCTAATATTTAAAAAGTCTTAAGCTGAACCCGTGCCCTCGCCCAATGACACAGTAAATATTGACCAGGGTTTAAACCTGTTATGTATTCAAACGATGCTGTTGTACGTGTTGTATGCACTTTAATACTAACAAACATTAATTATAACTGGACAACATATATATTTCTACCTATGTTATTGTAGACTATATTTATGACCACTACATAGTACAAAGTCGCTATCTGAGTTTGTCCGTTTGTGCACCTACTTTTTGCTACGTACCTATTTTTTTTTTTTTTTTTTTTTTATGGGATAACTCGGCAAACGAGCAGGCGAGCTACCTGATGGTAAGTAGTCATCGCCGCCCATGGACATCTGCAAAACCAAAGGAGTTGCAGATGCGTTGCCGAGCCTATTTAGGGAAAGGGAGGGGAAGGAGAAAAGGAGAAGGAAGAGGATTGGGGGAGGAATTGGGCCTCCGGCCCTCTCGCTCACCGAACGAAGCGCAGTAACGAAACGCTACTACTCGGACGTCGGTCTTCTGCGAGAGTGATACTAATTTATTTTGATAAATTTTTCACAAGAATTAATTTCAATGCAACTGCCACATTAGTTCAGTGGCTCTAGGCGCGACTGCTCATCATCCTGGTTCAATTCCCAGGTTGAACAGTGTAATTGGGTTTGTTACTGAAATTTTCAGTGGTAGCTCGGAGTTTCGATTTGTGCCATGGTTAATGGCAGTAGGGTCCTTATTATATGGCACCTTAAAGATACCGGCGAGTTGTGAGTGTACATTAGTTTACCCACATCATATAGACCGATATATAGATACAAACTACAAACTTATTATTATAACCCTTTGATTAAAAGTAGTTCATCAAAGATATAACCTTATTTTTCGCTAAAATTAATTTATAATCTTTGCATGGAAAATGCCTAAAAAACTTAAAAAGAATGGTATAACCTTTCTTTTTCGTCAGGGGTTAAAAATATATATTTTCTTTGTTGAATTATTTGACAAAAATATTATACCTATCATTTTTTAAATCCATCCATTTGAATGAAAGAAATTTAAAAATTTTCACTCGTTGAAACTCACCTCATGTAGCTTAACTTTATAATGAAATCACCGGATCAGATATTTTAGGCGATGTCTAGACTTTAGACTCCGCTCTTTTGCTTCACGGTATGTTAAACAATTATGTCATTTTGGAAGACTGGTTTGGTCGTAACGTGCCAAGAGTAACGTAGCTTCAGCCTAATGTGTGTTTAATGTTAAAGCTGTTTTGTAGGTACTGTATTGTACCTTAACGTAGTTTCTAGAAATAAAATTGAATTCTTCTTGAGTTTATTCGTTGTTTTCTCTGGATCTGAGTGAAATGTTAAAATTGGTGACTTTATGATTAAAGTATTACTTTTATTAATACGAAATGTTCAGAAATATTTTGATCAAATTCCTTTTGCAGTGTTATTATTCGTTTCTTTTAAGTTGTAAATCGTTGCCTTACTAGGTACTTGAAATGCAGCAGACAGAGATACTAAAAGGATTACATTTTATATTTACAACATTAGCTGAAACTCTTTGATCATTATTTATTAAAAGGTTTCGTGCAGAAGAATGATTTTGCATATAGTTAGATAGTTTCTTAAATATTAAAGAAATTGCAAAAGTGCTTTATTGCTTTCAAACAGCTAATATGAACTTAATCACAATAGAATATGATTATTCTTGAGGTACCACCATCACGCCTGTATTTCCTGAAAGGTGGGGCAGAGGTGTACTAATATAGGTACACCCACATCATGATATTTTAGGTTCAATACAATAGGGGACAAGCCTATTCACCAGGCACATATCCAAACTCCGAGCTGCTACTGAGAATTTCATAGAAAAACCCTCAATAACACTTTGCTCGACCTGGGAACCCAAGACCTCTAGCGTAGCAGTCGCGCTTACGACCACTAGTACTTCAGGTATTACATTTTACGTACTCAAATTAATAATAATATGTCAGCTAATTATAATTTATTGTTACAGCATGCAACAGAACGTATATGGGTGACGTAGGGCGCACGTACGAATTAGAGGTGCGGCGACCACGCGAAGACCACCTCCCTTTCGTGTGCCACCTCAACTTCACCGCCATGGGAGGCAACTACGGGGACATTATACAGGTATTTAGAAATGGCTACGTGATCCAAATCCTTAGTAGACCCCCGTCAAACCGATCGGTCCTAAACTGGTATGTGATTGCCATATGAAATAGGAACATCGTGTTTTAGTGGCAAGGGATAGAGAATTTTGATGTCATGAAATTAGTATTGATGTGAAGTTTTTGATGTTTTCATTGTAATTTCTATTGCTAATGTCGGAGTTTTCGTTTGTTTAATACCTAATAATCAATTCGTAAAAAGAAAGGTACTAACAGATAGAAAAAGCGATATAGGTATATATTTAGTTTTGTCATAGTGTTGCCACGTAATTTTGATCTGATTTGAGATCAGTGTCTGTAGGAATAATTCATCTTTTATTTATACTATAAAACCGGTATAAATAAAAAGTAGGTACTGCTCTGATCCTCAAGAATAAATATTCCTGGAAGTATTTAATGACATTAATTCCAAAAGTTTCATTTCTCTTGCGAATTTTATTTCATATTTCATAAATACATAAACACGCTAAGCTTACAATTCTTAAGGCGGTCACGAGATTTACAATAAGGCCCAAATCCGTTTGACATGATTTCGTTCCATTAAATATGAATTCACGAAAGTTTATTTAGAATTCTTGGAACATTTCATCATAAAAACAAATTATTATTGGACTAAACACGATATTCCGAAATTCTTTATACAAATGACTTTTCTAGCAATATAATACGCCATTTTCTTGATAGTAAAACGCACACGTCATCTAAATTAGGGGTTACATTGAATAGGAAACGTATCGACAAACGAGCTCATTAAAAAGATACGTTTCACTGGAGTAACTGTCTTATTCTCACAAAGGGTTAAAGCATTTTTATTGTGACGTCATTTAGATTGCAGGTTGGCGATCATTAGAACGAACTTATCTCTGTACAACACGTAGGAACAGAGTTTTTTCAATTCCATCCTTGAGAAAAGCAATCTTGAAGGTGCCATCACTGTGATCTTTCAGAGTGCATCAACGTTTTTTTGTTTGTCCGAGGTTTTTCCTAGCCGACTTTCTTTAACACCTCAACTTCAAATAGCATTGTAGTTAGCTTGATATAATCGTGGGAGGTGGTAACGGCCGCGACTTGAGAATTGTAGGTCGTTGGTTCGAACCCAGATAGGCGTTTTACTTTGTTTTTTTTTGTAAATTATTTCATCACCACTGCTCCCAAAAACGGTTAAGGAAAACATCGTGGAAAAACCGGCACGTCCTAAAGAGGGGAGGAGAGGAGGCCTGTATCCCAGCCGTGGGAAAATTGTAGGCCGATTATGCCTTATATACCTATGTGCTATTTGATGTTTATTGTTACTTATACTATTTATATTACAGAATAAACTTTAATATTTTGCGTTGGAATTACTATAATGTGTTTCACAAATTAACATAATAATGTTTGAAAAAATATTCCAGTGTTTCAATTATATTTTGACAATTATCTTTTGTTTCAGCTAACTTTCGACACGTTCACTGTAGGCAAGTTCGTGTCTTTCACGTCAGATGGTTGCCCCGACGGGCACATGACGATCATGGAGCGCTCTCCTTCGCCGCCCACGGGACAATGGTGCGGCTCAGCATGGGGGTACACCGTATACTTCTCTGAGTCAGATTCTATTAATATGACCTTGAGATTAGACCGCCTGAGCCAACAGGTTAGTTTAAATTTGATATCATGACACTTTTGTGTTCATAGGTCTTGTTATCGTAAGCGCTACTACGAAGTGGTCGTCAGGTTAGATACCTAAGCAAGTTTTTAAACGGAAAATTTTCCTAATTAATATCCTAAATTAAAATTTTAACTTTTTGAAGACTACTTGGTATAAGATATTAAAGCTTATTACTAGGTATATAGAAATCGAAGGTATCGAAGAAAATTGTCAAACAAACACTTTAGTTTAGTATATTTTTTACTGTTTGATGTAGGTCCTGAGAGTTTATTTATGTTAGGAGTTGGTCGTGGCAATACGTAGAATCAACTAATCTAATCTACTATTGCTTTTGACCTTAGAAAGAATAAATATTGATTCCGATGCCCATTTCGGAAGAGTGGGAATTTAAGATGGCAGATGGCGTTCTGTAGTTTCTGCCTACCCCTATGGGAAAAAGGCGTGAGTGTATGTATGTATGTATGTATGGGAATTTAAGAATAATCCGTTTACTAAGTGACGTTTCTGTTTAAATTAATCTTTCACATTTTTCCATTATGCCAAGCGTGTACGCAGATTAAAAAGAAAAAGATGAGCCTCTTTTGTGCAAAGAATTCAAAATAAGAATGAAAAATCCTCACACGTATACCTACTTAGAAAGGGAACACGTAGGGATAAGGTTTAACATACAATTTGTTAACACAGCAAACTGACGCGTTTAATTAGAGTTTTTGCTCTCAGCAAAGTTAATCCGTATAAATGAACAACAGTATTTATCTTCATTAAGAGTCACTTACTAAGCATCCCTTTGTGTTTTACTGACGTGATGTAACTAACTACACGTTTGCGCCTGTGACTTGACTAATATTTCACATCACCCCGCTTTTAACGGTTGGCTGCCTTTCCTTTATCTCGTTTTAGCAGCCGTATTATGTGCACTAAGGGTTCAACTTTCGATCAATTAATTAGGCGACGATTACGGACGCCCTCCCGGGACCGCAGGATAAGGATACCTCGCTATTACAATAATGTTATTGGGAACCGCCTTAATTCCTTAATTTAATAACGGGAATTTCGTTTCGGAACCATTTAATACATTTCGGATGGCTCCCTAAATTTTGTTAATGCGCTTCGCCTTTTATCTCTTACTTATATTTTCCTTTTGAAGCGAATCTTTCGGAATGTAATTATGCTCTTCTAATTGATTAATGACTCGTTTTCAATAAGACAGAAGTTGGACATTTTATGTTATTTTCGGTAATACTTTAAGTGCCTAACTTATAATTATACCTATTTACTTAATGGTCTACCACTTGAACTTACATAATAAGTCTTAATGATATACATAAGTGGTTTTAGAGATAAGCCGGAACGTACTTAATACTCATTTAATCTGGAACTTTTTCCATAATTTCCAATTTTATCTTCTCTTCTTGTATTATTCGTATCTGTTGCCAAGTTTCCCGCCATTAAACCTGTATTCATTTGTGCAAATCCTGACACCCCTGTTCTATCACAGGGTGTTGGCTACAATTTCGAATTCAAGATGGCTTACAAGTTTTTGAGGCGAAGTGAAGCGAGATTACGATACGGTAATGCTACTGTCGGCGCGTGGAGAGGAGAGAGGGTACCAGGGACCTACTGCGACAGGATACTGAGTGACTGTGACCTTAGAGCTTGTCGCATCCAGTCGCCGAACTTTCCCGGCGTATATCCACGTAACGCTACTTGTACATACCGCATTGAACATACTAAGGTAACTGAAAACGGAATCTTTTTGATTGAGAGGGGTAGCTTCCTAAATATTGTATACGAAAGAGATCACTTTTATTAGGTATACATATAAATGATCGTATTCTGAAACGTCAGCGAACAGTCGAATATATTAGTGAAAATAATTATAAGTAAATAATAATATATAGGTACTATTAAAACTAAAAAAATTGCCGCAGAATACCTAATTAATAAAAATCATAATTTAAATTGAAATACTAAGTGGACAGATATACTATTTCAAACTAAATTGATATGTTTTATGTCTATAAAAGTTATTTTTCTCAAATCAAATGAAATTATTGTAATATTTCAATATAGATATATTAGCAACCCTAATACCAGTATAAAGGAACGATTGCTATAACTAATAACAACGACAATAGAGCTAGATATTAACCTCAGGGAGATAATTATAATATAGATTATTGTATAGTATTTATTACGGTCTAGATATTGAGACATTGCTACAGAGAAGATGAAGCCACGATTAAATCAGATTGCATCATCAGTTATGAATTATGTAAGTCACCCACTATGACACAGTAATTTATGAGGGTAACAACCGTATTAACACTAAATATAACCACAATAACAATATGTAATGTGCCTAGCAGTGGTACTGAAAATAAACTAAAAAAATATATAATTATGCCCTCTAGATTGGCTTATTCGGTATTAAGTTTATTGCTTTATAAAGCTAATGAATATGTAAATGGCAAATATTAAAATCAGTTGTAATCATCAGTTGTAATAAATATTAATATCAAGCAGCTAAGCTCGCTCAACTGATACATACTCTTACTATTTAATTAAAGTATGTGGTAGATTCGATACCCACACAAAAAAATAATTGTTAGGCCTACCGGAAGTTGCTTTAAGTGTGTGACCATGTAAGAATTTGAATTTTTAACCCACAAAAGCAGCTGAAAAATCCTAGACTTAATGAAAAGTTAAAAAAAGCACATACTTAGAATATTCCATTGAAATGGTTCCGGGTTTTTGGACAAGTTTACAGTAATAGTGTGTGACGCCAACATTAAAACAAAGTACAGAAACAGGTTTTGTTTTAGAAAATAAATCGTAAGCAAGAGATGTGTAATGTGGGCTTCGTGCGGCTCTTTGTGTTAATATTTAATATAAAATTCACACCAAACTGCGTAACAGTTACACCCGAAATGTACATATTAAATGCCGGCTACGTAACGCTTAGAAAATTTTCGTCAATGTAAAATTTACTTTATCGCTTTGCGAATACGGTTTACATTAATCTCTTTCTTGCAGATACCAGCGGATAAACATGTTTTACTAGCAGTGAGACAGACGAATAGTCACAAAATACATATCAAAGACCAAATAGTGAAGTACGATAGAAGTCAGCGCGTCTTGAAGTAAGTAAACAGAATTGAAAATTGTTGTTTCTGTCGTGAATGTGTTTATTTCCTAGAGCATTCCGCCCGCGACTTCGCCCACCTGGACTGTACATTTCTTTTCATTTTACGAAACAATATACAGTCTATGTCACTCAGGAATAATGTAGCTTTCTATTGGTGTAAGTTAATCCAGAGATTACCCCCTACAACCTCACAAACTTTTTCTCTTTATAATATTAGTAACATACCATCCATCACGCCTGTATTGCCCGAAGGGTGTACTAATGTACACCAACATTTCGCCGGTATGTTAACGTCCCATGTAATAGGGGGCGAGCCTATTGCCATTAACCGGGCACAAATCCAGACCCCAATAACACTGCTCGACCCGGGGATCGAACCCAGGACCTCTAGCGTAGCAGTCGCGCTTAGGACCACTAGACTAATGAGGCAGTCTATAATATTAGTATAGATAATCAATTTTAACTTATGCGTGGACAGCACATAAGTATTTAAAGTAAAAGTAATTAAAGGTATAGGTATATATAATTAAAGCTATAGGTTACATAACATAACAAGTAAAAAAGGAAAAAAGTTTTGCTGCTTACACATAATTTTACTTACTTTTTCATCATGTTCATTCCAAAATACAGCTGAGCAGCACTATTTTATTCGAAACAATTCGCCATCTGACTTTTACAACCGAGTGACTTTTATAGTTATTCATAAATATAGCAACTGGAATCAAACTTATATACTGTATTTTGAGGTACATTGGTTATAAGAGCTAGCTAAAAAGGGTTGCCTATAACAAAATAATCGCTGTAATCGAAAATTATCCTTATATAACAACCATTAGGCTGTATCATAAGTCTAGTGACCCTAAGCGAGACTGCAACGCTATTGGAGACTCGATTTCCAGGTTGAGCAAAGTGTTATTGGGTTTTTATATGAAATTCTCAGTAGCAGCTCGGAGTCTGGATTTATGCCCGGTCAATAGGTTCGCCCTCTACTACATGGGACCTAAACATACCGGCGTAGTGTGGGTGTACATTAGTACTCCTCTGCCTAACCCTTCGGGGAATACAGGCGTGATGGTATGTTATGTTATAACAACCAATCTGAGTGATGAATTTTCTCTATGGAAATTAGAAACGCCACAGTAACGTCACAACACTTACGCTTGAGGTATTCAGTGAAACCCTTATGACGGGACACTCCTACATTATACACCATTACTCATGTCAGATAATAATCGTAATTACAACTGTAATATAGATTAATGTACCAAAACTACTGTCTAATTTGTAAACGCACTGTCTTGCCCGTCGAAATGAAACTTCCATTTGTTAGACTAATAATGTTGACAAATTCTGTCCAAGACATTTTGGGGACGTTATTCACGCTTGATTTAAGAAGTTACAGAGGCGTTGGAGCGCGAACGTAGATGAGCAAATTAGACTTTTGTTCTAAACAGATTTATTAAATATCTGAGAGCAGCTTAGTCATTTTTGGTGAAAGTCATATTGATTTTGATGTCAACATATTTCTTAGATTTTAGTAGTTGAAGTTTTAATGGCATAATCTGTCAAGTAAAATGTAATAAGTGCAGTTTTTTGCATATTAAACTTTTCCATTTTATTAACTCTTTTGATATTTAAATCACATCGAGGCCACAATAAATGCTACAATATTGTGAAAGTAATACATCACTATGGCCTTGTCCACATTCAATTTAAAGATACATCTATTCCTCATACATTTGTAAAACTCAACTAATCCATCATTCTCTCCTAGGATTTGGGACCAATGCAATGTCGTGCAAGATTACCTCACAGTATGGGACGGCCCCACTAGAGATTCACCTGTACTGGTGCGCCTTTGTGGTGGAGATGCGGTGCCCGATATTGTCAGTAGAGGTCCCAATATGTTACTGGAGTTCCACACATCGCCGTACGATAATCCCTTTCACCCGGTGCCGTTGAGCTACCTGCCCGGATTCGAGCTTGAAGTACAGGTGAGGTTTTCGAATTTGGAATATTATGTGTGAATGGAATTTATTCTGAGCGTTGGTATGCGTGTCGAGTTTCAAACGTATGAATTTTAAATGAGTGTTTGTGAGCTAAGGAATTTAGCGTTAAATCCACGACGTACCTATCTTTTATAAGGTTACTACCATGAAGATTTATATTGATATAGGCTCTCTAGGCAGTATATTAATATTTTAACATAAAATGTATGCTTTAGTAATACAATTCAAAAAGAAATCAAATCAATAATATTTTAATAATTATCTATATATAAAAATCACTTCATAAGGAGAGTAAACTAAATGTGGTTTCTGGACTATCAATACAATTGCGATATATTCGGGTAACCTGCAATATCGCGCTAAAGTTGCAAGCGAATACAGTACAATACGAGTAGCGATTTCAAAATTATATAGTCACTTTATTTAAAATAGAATAGAAATTCGATTAGCTTACATAGTAAAAGCAATTGGTTCACTACGGAATCCACACTATTGCACTGAAGCTGATTGCATTTCGTTTAGTATACAACGATGTCGTCGATAGTTGTAGTTTTCTGTACCTCGATGACAATGAAATTGTATTTTTTATGTTTGATTAACTATTCCATTGTGAAGTGTAAATATAGCTAGAAAACCAAGCATTACATTTACTTAATAAATTAGCAATAAGTGTGAAATTAATATAACAAAGAGTTATTTAGCGCAATATGTTGATAACTTTAATTATTTCAAGTGACCTATCACGTTATCATTTTCATATCTACTTCTTTCTTCAATCATCACCATCATCATCAACAATCCATTACATTGGCTCACTACTGGGCACGGCTCCTCTCAGAATGAGAGCGATAGTAGAGGCTATAGTCCACTACGCTAGCTAAATGCGGGTTGGAAGACTTCACATACCGTCGAGGTATGTCAAAGTTTACGATAACGCTTCACCGTTTAAGCGAGTGATAATTAAGTATTAATTTGGTCACAATAACGTCAATATCATAATTATTTAAAGTTATGTTAAAATTGAGTGATATGTGCAAAGAAAATTTTACAACAAACAGTACTGTACTATTATTTCATGAAATCATTTCGTAGATTAAACATATATATTATACGATGATATGTAAATTCAAGCGCAATTACTGTAATTAATAACTGATTAATGAGATAGATAATCACTGATAGATCATTATGCAAATTGTTTTTTAATGGTAATGAATTGTGTGATTGATACATATAGTAAATATTAAATTAAATGGACATATTTCATTATAATTTGATAATAATAGTTATCAAATTATAATGAAATATGTCCATTAAAACATGTTTGTTGATTGGATTTAACAATCCGCCAACCTACTTATTATCGCCATGTCGTCTGATTATTACAGCCAGAACTTAAAATCATATTTGAGGATCGTGTTTTGAGAGATCATCAGAAAATAGAACGGTTAAACGAATTCAAGTCAATCATATGACCATTGGACTGCCAAATCGTTTATTTTGAGTTCGAATCCAAGACCTGCGACTATTCGTAATCATGCGCGAAACGTGTGCAACGGTGAAGGACAACATCGCAGGAAACTTGCATGCTTGAGGGATTTTCTCTGAGTGTGTAATGTACCAATTCGCAGTAGGCTAGTGAGGTGGACAATTATAGCCTAACCCCTTTCCGTGCCCAGCACTGGGACAGTAAATAGGTTGATAATGATTATGATGATCATGAAATGCCCCTCACTAAAGTTCAATGACTACAGTCTTCTGTATATTGTTCCGTACAGGTTTATTATGTAGAAAAGGATTCCCATTCATACGTCCGTTCGGACGGTCGCTGTCGATTTGTCCTGCGCTCTTCGGACAATACAAGTGGAGTATTGAGAAATCCAAGACATTCACTACCACCGAACACTTCTTGTGTATATTATTTCCAGGTAAGAAATCACTTATTTCATTTTTTTTTAATATTAGGTACATTGGACAACAGTTTTTGATTTAGGTATAAACTAATGTTTTCTGTTATTAATTGAAGTCATGTTAATATACTAAGCCAGTCTCGCGGCATGTATCCGATACAATCATGACAAAATTATTTTTATATTTTGTGTCTTTTTTTATCTCTAATCCCCGAAAACAATATATTAATAAAACTAGATTTCATAAAACATTCAAAGCGGGTTTAGTGAAAAATACACGCTCATTTTCACATTTTCCACACGAGCTTTATCGAACGATACAAAAACTGTTGGAAATCAATTCATAAATGAAATGGTATTTTTAGGTACCACCTAGTTATTACACTTTATCCATCAGAAGATCATACTTAACAAATGAATTACGATTTTATTTCGTAGTGAATTTTCCAATCAATAATTATGTTTTTTTTTAATATTATGGGGCGACTTTTCAATAATCTGACAGATAAATTAGACATTACGACAGTTTTTATGTAGAAAATCTGTCAATACTTCAAAATTATTCATCTGATTTAACTTACCCGACTTTTGAAAAATCAGGACCTTCAGGAAATAGTATTCAAAAGCTTAATTCTTGCTTCAAATTCATTTGTTAATTGTCTGTGAACAGTGGTTCGATTCAATTTTAGAATATAAAAGCTTGGAAACCTAACAGTGTAGGTAATTGACATCCTCCTAATCAAGCTTGAGTCATTCAGTACTCCATCCCACTAAAACACGTACTTTATGTACTTTAGTAATTAAAAACAAAACAAATAGGGTTTTAAACAGTTCACCATGGTCGTGGTGAATGGCATGAATCTCATAGCCGTGACTTCAGGGCACGGGAAGACAAGTGCAATTTTTAGTGGATACGAGTCCATTTTTTTTTTTTTTAAAAGAGCGACATTCCCTGCCCCCTCCTTAGATGGGAAGACGACCCATGACGATTATTCGTACTATAAAAAAATTGGTAAATGGCTGTTAAAACGATTAGTGATTTTTAGGGTCGTGCAAATGAGATAGTGTGGGTGTCGTTTGTGAAGTACCACTCCGCTGGAACTGAACCCGCTGGCTTCGATCAACAAAAGGACTGCTCGTCCCAGCTGACGATATGGGATGGAGCTGCCCCTGATGCTGACTTGGATCGAAAGGTATTTTTTTTACCTCCACAAACTAAAAAAAAAATATTCTCAAATACGAAGTAACTGCTGTAAACCATTGATGAGTTCCCTCAACTCATTCATTAGATCAGCTTCAAATAAATTATGTTGTAGTGCCATCAGAACTAGGAACATGTTTTTCAAATGTCAAGATAATCGGTTCACAGGAGAAAATTGCGTAAATATAAAAATCAATCATCTCAATTTTTTACCCTTAAGAATGTTTTTGTTTTCAAAATGAAATGGGACTTACTGTGAGATAGCTGTATGTTACAAAAAAAAAACAAATACGTGCGTCTACCTGAGAACGCCTTTAATTTTTTCCCTCGGTTAACAAATATTATTTTAACAAACTGAAATATTATTTTAACAAACTGTTATATTATTTTAAATTAGAACATTATTTGTGTTAAAATAGACGTCTAAGTCTTGGCATATATTCCACACGGCAAAGCCTTTATTTCTGAGATTAATCCGCTAGGACCCTAGCTTGAAGCTCAGGATTCCATTACTTCGAAGTACAAAGCCATGATTGATATACGCTACCGGTATGACTTATCTACTACAGCGCAGATTAATCTTTTGTGTCATAAAGAGCTGTAGTTAACACATAAGATAGTGTAAGTTGCTTCCTTCACATAAATATGTTAATATTCTTATATCTAAGCTAAGAAAAATATAATATTTATCTTTCGGAACTCGAATGTTTCAATAGTTTAGTGTTTTCCTCACTTGCTACGACATTAACACACCTTCAATAATATTTAATAACATTCAAAATTCTAGGCTGCCAACGCAAAGGTTCTTATGAAATAAATCCAATGTCAATTTACCCGTCCCAGTATTTGTACAAAAGGGGGGGTTACATTTAGTTCGTTTGCAATAGGTACCGTGTAGCTGGACGTTGAATTTAATATGAGGCTATATTTTTAAAGAAAACAGAGCTACCGGCTAAACTGGCTCGTTGGGTTATTCACAACACAAAGAAAACGTTTTATATGCAACGCGACGTTGCTTGTACCTTATCAGGTAAATTAAAATTGGACTTTGTTGTAAAAGTGGAAAGTATAGTATCCAATAATTTTAATAAAATTGTAAGTTATCGGGAGTGTGGAATAACATTAACATAATATAACATCACGCCTGGATTCCCTGTAGGGCTAGGCACAGTCGTAATAATGTACACCAACAGTTCGCTGGTATAATAAGTTCCCATGTAATAGGGGGCGAACTTATTGCGATTAGCCATAGAAAAACTTAATAACACTTTGCTCGACCTGGGAATCGAACCCAGAACCTTAACCGACTACTAGACTAATGAGGCAATTCTAAATTTTAAAACATATTCTAGAAATGACAAAATTGTAACAGATAACAGATATCTATAATTAAACATTTTCAGGATATTTTCACGGATATATAGGTACTTCTCTCCGTAATGAGTAAAATATTTATCTTGTAAATGAGCGTGAGATAAGATTTATATTCGAGACAAGGTCGAAATATTACATTTTGAATGATAATTGCAGGTTTATACATTGTCGCTAAGAAATGGACGCTGTTTGTTATACCATATCTGCAAAATCAGTTTTATGTGACAGAAATACAATGTATTTCGTTTATAGAAATTTGTTGGTTTACTCTGTTAAATAGCAGCGGATCTGGCTATGCTAATTAAATATGTATATTGTGTATGCACTGGTTGCATTTAAAGACCAAAAGCTCATCCTTCGCTGCCAAAGTAAAATGCAAATAAATAAATTTTAATGTATGTGAATCACGAAATATTTATTTTTTGTGATTCTTCTCATGCCTGTTTATGCAGCGGTGGCCAAAGTGTTACTATAGTTTTAAAAGTGCGTTCATAATAATTTACCTATTAGTAAAATAATATCAAAATAAAAATGTCTTTGACAAAAATAACAAAGAAAACAATTTTGCATAAGCGAATAGATAGCTGGAATATTTTTAGTGCCTACCAAAATCTAAAGAATGAAAGATTTTTATCTAATATCACTAACTTACGCTATAAATATCCAAAATATATTATGATTTGAGTGTCCAGCACTGTGTCATCTCATGTGCCAAATAACATAGTAAATCTACATTTAAAACTGTTATTGTCTAACTTCCATACTTATCGGAAACAATTCTTGGCGTTCACGCAATAAAAATAAAATATTTAAATTGTTATCGCATACCGAATCACAATACCGGCTCGTTCGTATAAAATTTTATAGTACATGAATTTAAATGGCAAAAAGTTCCGAGCCAACGTGTATTGTAATGAAATGTGGATTAAGTTTAGCATGTACTGGGTTAAACTTTCGCACTGCGCAAGACTAACCCGATCATACTAGTACAGTCACCGACACCTATATGTACCTGCACATTTAGTGAAATTCAATAACAGTTATGATTAACAGTCTTTTAACACATACAATTATGATTTGTTTAATATTTAATCACTTGAAAAATATGCTTTGAAATTTAGTGAATGGGTAAATATTGGTGCTCGCGATTGTACCGAATTGGGTAGCGTTCGCACTGCCTTTATTCGTGCCATTTCACTTTGCCAACTACCTCAGCCCCCACTTGACGTCGGCAGCCAAACATTAATTTTCTTTAATGTGTCTGAGCACTTTTACCGAGTTCCACCGACTGCAGTGCGGTGTTTCGTTTCATTCATTCAAGATTCCTCAGTTTGCATTAAGAATGGATAAGCGGTTCTAGTTCAGCTTATTTTTTTGTTGGCACTTTAATCAGAAAAGTTTTTCCGGTCGCTCGGAGATACACTATGTAAATAGTGTTGCAGACTTGAATAACTAAATAATTTATTCAGGGCCGATTTGGTTTTCTTTCAATTTATATTAATTTATGAAGGTGTGTTTAGATTTTGGCCCATGCTATTGTAGGAACTGTAGTAAAGTGTTAATTAAATAAAATTATATATGGTTAGCTTTGAGTTTATTATACTAAAGGGGGGCGAAGCTCTAAAGCATGTTTGTCTTATGACGAGATGTCAAAGACAAACAAATTCTTAATTTATTTGAAATATGATTTTTTATTTTATTACTACCAGCCAATCTTATAATTTACACTATTTTATACTGATTTTAGTTTATAAGCTAACCTTTAGAAGAGGTTTCATACAAAAAACATACCAGAGATATTGAACTCCTGGAAGTGCTTGCGGTATATTTTGAAATTTATATTCATTGGAAAAACTCAAGTTCTATGATTACAATCGTGAAACCTATTTAATGCTACCATTAATATTCATTCTAACGCGGTTTTTTCCTACCCTTTCCGACTCTCACAAGATTTATAAACATTATGTTGGTATGAGAAAAGTAGAATGTTATATTAATTGCTCATTAGTCTAGTGGTCCTAAGTGCGACTGCTACGCTAGAGGTCTGGGGTTCGATTCCCAGGGCAAGCAAAGTGTTATTCGGTTTTTCTACGTTATTCTCATTAGCAGCTCGGAGTTTGGATGTGTACACGGTGAATGGCAATAGGCCCCCTATTATATGAGACCAAAACATACCGATGAAGTGTGTGTGTACATTAGTACACCTCTGCTTAACCCTTCGGGGAATACAGGCGTGATGGTATGTAGGCGGAATGTTATTATAGGTATTATATATAACCTAGGTATACCACACAAAGCCTATAGTATACTAAATAACATACCATCATGCCTGTATTCCCCGAAGGGTTAGGCAGAGGTGTACTTAATGTACACCCACAGTTCGCCGGTATGTTTTAGGTCCCATGTAATAGGGGGCGAGCCTATTGCCATTCACCGGGCACAAATCCAGACTCCGAGCTGCTACTGAGAATTTCATAGAAAAACTCAATAACACTTTGCTCGACCTGGGGATTGAACCCAAGACCTCTAGCGTAGCAGTCGCGATTGGGACCACTAGACCAACGAGGCAGTCAGCAGTATACTAAATATTTATGTTAAATCCAAAACTGAATTTTTCTACCAGCTGGATATGAGTGACAAGAAGTCCCGCCTCGGCCTGTTCTGTCGCGAAGAATCGCCGCGACTTTGCGACCACGCTCTCCTCTCCAACGCGACCAGAGCGACCCGCCCCTGTGCCCCGTCTGAGAGCTATATCACTACTGGGAACGCGCTAACTATACTGCAAGTAAGTAAATAATTAACTGTTACTTACACATGCTGCTAAGTAGCATGATAACACGCTCCCCTAAGTAAGTTGCTATGCTGCTAACGCGGATTATGTTATGTAAGTGGTTCATTTCATTTTTTTTTCCGTTTTGGTTCTGTGTGCCTTGTGTTTTATTTTATTTTATTTTATTTTTTTTATTCAGGTTAACCAACAACTGTTTACACCAGTACACTACCAACATAATAATTATAGTTGGATACAATTGCGGGCGCAACAATTAATTATAGGTTAACACCGCTTGCACAGAAAACAGTGGTAAAATAATTCAATTATTAGGTTAAAAAATATGCTTAATGCAATGTGAATATAATGCGACTATGAAAATTAAATTAATATTCAATTAAATTTAATGAATAGGTTACTAAACCAGGTAGAAATTAAATAATGATTAATACGGAAATAACATTACAAGTTTCACTTAAATAAAAATAAGTTACACTATCAATTTATTAAATTATCTACTACACTAAAAATTAATAATTATCATATTATACAATTAATAATTAACTAATAATAGATTCTAGATATTAATGTTGTATATTGTGTTTAGTGTTGTAATAGCAAAAAACAATAAGAGTATTCCTTTGCATTTTGAATTTTATGAAGTTCATAATTATCAATTATTAATGTAGGAACTCATATTCATCAACCTCTTTGACAATGACCATAGGGATGAGGCTTTTATTTCTGTTCGTTCGTTCTGTTTTCGTTCTGTCTAGTGCAGATAGGTATACTCTACACATAGTCAGAGAATCTCTGAAGAATTCAGATTTCACACTAATATTTTTCTTTACTGTGTAAGCGACTGATTTTCATGTTCATTAACTATACTATAATATAATGAAGCTGACATGTTTGTTTGTTTGGACGCGATAATTTTTGGAGCTACCAGTCGTATAAAATTTTTTTTTTTTGGATATGATAGCCACTGAGGAAGTCTTGAGGAAGACTAAAGGTGTCTAGCATCACTGTACGATCCTTAGGAGCGGAGCAAAGAAGGTGAAATCGCGGGGCATAGATAGTATATTATAGGTTTAATACTAACGCATAGGTTTGATTTCATAGTAATATCTTTGATTCGTATTTCGAGCAAATTCAATGTGACCTACCATAGCCATACTTTTAATAATAGATACAAATATGATAATTATGATAACTATTAAGCCTCCCTACATCCAGGCTTTTGCTGAAATTTCCAAGGGTCACATTGGTAGGACAAAAGGTGATCGAATTGTTAGTGGTGTAATAGTGATTAATGATGTGTCAAAGGCTTTAACAAAGACCTATTTTGTGTGTAAAGTGGATCTTCAGTAGACAAAAGATATCATAAAAAGGCTTAAAATTCTTTAGCCGCCTTTTCAATAGTAGATACTTGAATTTTTATTCAAATAATAGCTAGAATCATAAATCAACTGAATAAAACTTTAATTCACGAAATCGCCTTGATTAACTTTCTTCAGAAGTATTAAAATATCTAATTCGGATCTAAAGGCCAAACGAAGTAACTTCGCACAGATCTCAACGTCGCAAGTCATAGATCTCGATTTTGATTATACGACACGCACCCCTTACTTGTCGAAATTCTGTGTGTATTGATAATCACCTACCGAAAAAAAACAACCTACTCAGATACACGATAAAGGAGAATATCAAGGGTTTACGCCTAAGCGGTTTTCTTGCTTTAAATTAAAATCTTCCTACCCTCATTAGGAGTGGCGTGGCAAACTATACCACAACCCAAAATCCATTTCATTGTTCAATAAGTAAAAAGAAAGGTCGACATGAGTTTAAACATTTACTATTTGTAGAAAAAAAATCTTTATTTGTGAAAGGACGCGAACCATACAAAAGAATCAGTGGCGTAATTAAAGAAACCAACAGCTCAGTGCCAAAGCTCACATAATTAGCTACTACTGCAAATATTTATCCACCAATTTCGGGACGCTACCGTATACAAAGAGCGATATGACAGGCAGCGAGGAATTTTTAGCCAAAATATAACAGGAGCGCATTGCAAGTGAGTCGGAACGGTCATGAATTTAGTAGCAGTCAGCTAAAACATGTCACGTGCATATGAAGCCTTATAGTGCGAGTGGTTCTTGCGAATATTTCATATCTTTTCTCATATTGTTGGATGAATTACTAAGAATGAGTTTTAGAATGTGTTTGCGAGATTGTAATGGAAGGCAGAACGTGGTATCTCGTATATAATTTACATAGAAGTGTTTCGTACGAAGAAATATCAATATTTTGCTGTGTGTAGTAGTACCTACTTACTAAAAAACTGCATTTACTTCTATTAGTGAAATAAAATTGTAGACAGAAAAATTATATCCCAATCAAATTTTTGAAGAATTATAATTCGTCTGTACAACTTTTTATGCACTGTAAAAATAAATAAGTAGGTCTATAATTGTTACTTTTGCAATACTAAATATTGCTTCAGAATTTTCCATACTCAGTTGCTCTTATGAAAACGATGAACATATTTACTGCAACTTAATTCCTGACGATAGTTTTAACGCCCACACATAATCCTCCCTAAAATCCGGAAACCCGATAAACATAATTTCTCCATTATAGCCCCGCATAATATCAAACTCCTTTATATTTATTCCGATATCGATCTGATACTCTGACATTCAAAGCAGCAATCCACATGGGATTACCCTTGTGACTGTCTATTGTTTCCTTTTTTCCCTCGCTACTGCCCTTTCAGCTGTATTCCCTTAGCTTGATGTTACTTTTCTGGCGTGTGAAACATTCATAGCGGCCAGAACAGATAAGTCACGCGCTACTCCCGTTGCATTTGCCATAGTGAATAATGCAAGGAGCACGTGCTAGCTCTCTCCTTTCACAGTGATAGAATGCTTCAGTGTTGTCACGTTATTTGAAGTGTTAGGAGTGTCACAGGATGAGACACGTACGAAAGTGTTTGTAAAACTCAGATTTATTGCACCTCATTACTCGTTATAGCCGTTTTATTTTCCCGGCGATGTTTTGCATAAATTCGAAGAGTTGAATGCGGTTAGGTGTATTTGAGATTGCAGATGTTGGTATAAATAATAAATAATAATTACATTTAGCTACGTGGTAATTGATAATTTAAACATACAATTTCACATTTCATCCTAATTGTGAGCTTATAAATTTCGAAGCTTCCATACGGGCATTGAAACCGTGATTTGTCAGGGCTAATTTCTCCCAACCTGCTAATAAGCTCCTGGCTCATTTCATTAATGACGTATGTGTTTGCAAATTAAATCTCGATCTAGGTCTTCCTGTTTGACTTTTGGAAATCTCCAGACCGAATACACCAGTTAATGCGTACAATAATTACAAAAACATAAATTTTGTCATTAGTATTCTACGCAGCTGTTCCGCAACTAGAATACGCCTTAGTTAATATAGGAAACCTGGTCTTAAGCAAGTTGTTAAAGTCACTAGTTAAGAACTGCTTTATTATTCAATATTAAATTCAACAGAGGAAGGACTGAAGCAAGTTTCTAACTAAATATTTGAAGTTTTACTACACCACGCAGCTTCGCTCTACCGCGAAGCCGACCTTGGCGATACACTACTTATAAAGTAGAAATAAGTTTTAACCTTTACAGAAAATTATAAATGTATTAAATTATTTTATTATACGTGGTAATTAAGGTTTTACGTGCTAGACTGGTAACAATACTAACAAAATTACATAATTGTTCTTTCAACATAATAGCACAGAGAGAAAACTTACTCTAGTACAAATTATATTTGCAAGGATCTGTGTTCGAGTAGTAATGCAATATTTATATTATTTTATTTGAATCCATTTGTTTTGCGGCTGTGGTATCACTTCGACTACAGTCAGTCTATTAATCGATTAAAATCCATATTCAGTTGTACATGTCTTTGCAGGAACTGCGCCAAGGATCAGCACTCTATCCAGTCTCATTCGTTCTCCGGTACGAATTCGTAGATGTGAGTGAACAAGGCCAACCATTGGTCGATTCACAATCAGCTTGTGATAGAGTTTTCAAATCTGCTCAGACCTATTCTGGTAGATTTCAAGCTCCACGCGCAATCTTCTACTACGGAAGAGGAGGCTCACAAAATCTTACTTGCATCCTGAGGTAAGAATAACTTTAATCTATCACTAGATAAATATAAAAAGATTTCCCAGTATATTTGTACAAATTATGATAATGCTTTCAGATTCGAAGCCAAACAAGGAGAGAGAATACAGTTGACCTTCACGAGCACTTATTTTGGAAATAAATATTGTAATACGCACAAAGACTCACGTACGAGTCGTTGGAAATGCGATAGGCCTGCGAAAAGAACCATTGGGGGTGAAGGTCTCGCCCAAATTATTATAACAGAATATCCCTGGGAAGGAGTACCCATACAAAGAGACTGTATTTGCACTAACAGATCTGAACCATTGAATATACATACATTAACTGCCCCAGTCGTAGAAATTAACTTTACTGTAACGATGATGAATATTACTGAAGATTACGATGACTTTACTTTTGAAGGTGAATATAAATTTGTTCCAACTGGACCAGGAGACGAAACGGTGTGTTCTACAGGATGGGGAAAAAGACGGCTAAGAGGGAGTAGTGGAGAAATTAGACTATTTGACAAAAAACAGATGCTAGTAGCACCAGAAATTGTAGGAGACAGACATGTTATATCAGAAAGTGTGAGAGCAGAAGTTGCATGTGTTCATAGGCCTTGGCTGATTGAGCCTGGAGGCGATGAAGTAACTCCTGTACAGGGTAGATATTTGTACGTTAAAGTTCCTGGATTTGAAGTCTCTGCATCTTCACCTTTTTGTAGTACTCCAAATCGACTGTATATTTATGAAGCTCATGATACGTCACATTCGATAGAAGTATGTCCGGATAGTACAAATGTCATAGAACTATATTCACCAGGGTGGAAATCTTCGCAGACGACTATAGAGACATCTCTGAAACCCCATGCTCGAAGCTACGTTATCGACTTTTTGCAACACGAACAAGCTGATTATTCAATAAAATGGATCGAGTTGATGAAGAAACAATCATTCGAACATGACCCCGAGTCTAACATTATTCCCCCGCCTGTGTCATTAGAATGTCGTTACAGGTAAGTGTTCACATTACTTCTGTGAATTTTACTGTAAACGTATTTCAATATTTCTAATATTGGTTTTATTTACTTTTCAGCTGTCCGGAGTTGAACGCGTGTATTCCTATCGCACTTTGGTGCGATGGTAGTGCCCACTGTCCTTCAGGCTATGATGAAGATGACTCCAATTGTTCATTCAGGATATCTCTACCTCCGCCTTACGTAGCTGCTGCTGCTGGGGTTGGTCTACTTATTTGTGCTATTGCCGTTGCCCTCTGTGCATGTAAAAGACGCCGAAGAAAAGACAAAGAATTTAAAGCACGACTCGATGGTGCTTTACCATCTGAGGAAAGACCGTTTGATCACGCTAAAACAAACGGCGTTCCTGAAGCAGCTCGTCAATACGCAACAGTGCAAAAGTACGCGACTATAGATAAGTACAGCTTAAGTCAGAAATATAGTGCAGGGTTGAACGACGCTCGTTACTACGACGAGGTTGCACAAAGGGATAAGCTCGCGGATACAAGGTACGCTAGTTTAGGTCGAGCTGGTCGAGGCATGCGAGTCGAGAACTCAAGAGGCAACGGTTCAAGAAGAGCGATGCCTGATTTGGGTTACCCAGATCTAAAGGACGGTTTTTGTTGACCCTCTCCGGATCTCATAGAAACCACAGTTTAACGTTAAGGACGTGTAACAGATTTTCTTTCGTGTAAACTTTAGATTGAAGACTGAATATGGCGAAAGTGCCTACCCTAACAATTGATCAATAGACATTCAAATTCGAAATTGTGCTGCAAAATTGGCTTTTATTATTAGGTAATTTATTTTACACTGAGACAAAGAGTACCACTTCGACTTTGTAGAATATTGTGTAAATAATAAAAACTTTAAATAAGTTTGTACATGGGGCGCCGGATACCTTAATATTCTTTGCATCAAATCTCACAGTAATTTTATTCTCATCAAATAACATATCTAAATGTACATAAAACGCTTGACAATACGATTTTAAGATACAAAATAAAATCATTTTAAAATGTTAGTAGAATGAGTGGTTAGTGACTGACTCTGAACAATAGAATAAGTAATGAAATTCTGTTATTAAGTAACTTTATTTATTGAGATTTTTCGGCAATAATCCTTTTGTAATAGAGAGTGAAATTAGCAACTGTTTGCCATGAGTTTTAATATGTATCTTTCCACCTTAAACTTTAAATTCTTTTCTTATGATATTTTTTGGACTGTCAGTAGCTTTAGTTTCCGTTTATTTTTTCTCAACAGCACACAGTTGTTTCTCACTCAGACCCTACATTGTAATGACACTAGACATAAAAATGAAAATGTGATATAGGTTGTAAAAATGTAGGTATCTAAGCGTTCACAGAATGTATAACTAAAATTAGTAATTTCCTTTGTGTATAAAATTAATTAAGGTTGTAACTAACTAGATATTGGTTGTACATAAATTATAGATTAAGATTTTTAAAGTCTGTAATTATTTCCAGGTAAAAGGAAGATTAAAGTCATTTCTAAAAATCATGTTTGATGTTTTTATTTATGAGCTACTAAAATTATGATTTATGATTCAGCAATACATTCTGCGCTGTGTCTGTAATTAAATACTCGAAGGATTAAATAAGCTTCGTGTTAGTTGAAACGTTGAATTTTAAAGTATAAAAGCTGGAAGTTTATAAATTGTAATCTATTTATACAAACAACTGAAAAAAAAAAAACAAAAGCAAGTAAAAATCGTGACAAAAAGCATAAAATACACTTTCTTCTTGTACACCTGTAAAAATCTCAGTATGGCTTAAAAAGTATACCAAGATAATTAATGGAACGTCTGTTCCACAACAAAGAAACGAGTCAGATACACCTACTGAGACAGTTTTTACGACAATGAAATATTTTTATTTAGTACACAAAAAATGAGACGCATTTCGCTTCATTGGGGTCGTGATATTAAGGTGGAACTCCCTACATTCTTATAGTATTTCTGTCTTGTTATAATTCTTTTGTAAATTATAGCTCCGTATTAAATTACTTTATGCGTCCCCGTCACGGAATAATGCGAATATTATGTCAAAAATTCCTTTGATCGTTGAGAACCTGTGTTTTTGTTAACAAGTTTTCATCTACATCGATACATTTTACGTAAATAAATATTAAATAATTTATCTGAAAATTATGTTTTTTTTATTGATGATAAAAAACATTAAGTTGTTTCCAGTTATTTTGTGATAGAAAAATCAAAGCCTCGTCCGGGTCGGTACACCGCATATTTAGCCAACTATGACTAACCAATTTCTCTTCCACATTGATGACACATTACTATGTGCTCTAATTTACATGACTTTATTATATTATTTACATTATTATTTTAACGGTGTTAATGTTGCCATAACCTTTGATCGTTACTGAAAATTGTAGCGATTAATTCAAGATTCATTCACTTTCAAATAGGAACCATTTCCTTAATTGTCTCGTCGAAATGCTCTTTGTTTTACCAACGTGAATTCTTAAACGAAGCTCTACATTCAAAAATAAAACTCGAAGAAGATAGAACTAGAACTGACAAAGCAACTCATATTTTCATAACATATGTAACTAGTCTAGTTATTCCCAAACTAGTGGGAATTTGCCATTTTTTATCTATAGGGAACTTGATGTAGTTTCTAGAGTCTATAGTTTATGTGATTTTGTGATTAAGTAGGTAATCAGTGAGTGAGTGGTATTTGCCGTGAAGAGTTATTGGTAAAACAATAAAAAACAAACAAAATAACGAAAAAAAACAAGCAAATATTAGCAACCTTGCCGAACCGTATTATGCAACAAATTTTGTTCTAAGACTTACAATAACGCAATAAACATAAATATTTATGTAACATAATCTTTTCTTTTTCTTTTTTTTTTTTTTTTAATAAAAGCTTACTAGCAATGTGGGTCACACATTACTAGTATTCTTGTTAACCCCTCGTGCTAAGCTAAATGCTTGTGTTACGAGTGGGTTCACGTCGGTAGTGCAATGGGTGGGGTTCGAACCGGCAACCACATGATCGCAAGTCTGACGCCCTAGCCATTAGGCTACCGCCGCTTCAAAAAAAATCAAAATCGGCCTATAATGTTCCCACTGCTGGGATACAAACCTCCTCTCGGTGAGAGGGACTGGGCCATAATCTAATCCCAGTGCGGGTTGGTAGATGGAATATTATAATATTTGTATGATCGAAAAAAAAATGTTTCTAGTCTAGGATATTTGAGTACTTGTTGAAATTGTAGTGCATGAGCGGACTCTAAAATTCTGATGAACCCCCCTAAAATCAGTTTATAGATGCTATTATTTTATCGGCTATTTCCAATTACTTATTCTGCGTAATCCGCACGTTCATCTTCAAAATGGACGTCATGAAACAAGTGAATTACGCAACTCATTTGAGCAGGTACGCAACGTCACTAATTTGTATTTGTCTCGTCGAATAATTAGATTATAGGCTCAGGCTGCATTAGCCTGTCCACTTCGCTGGCGTAACGAGCGCCGAGCAAACTAAATTATCTGATGAACTAATTAAAGCTCGGATCGGAACAGTACTTGGGTAACAACAAGTGAAATCCCTGGGAATTTCATGATGTCGTGTTTGAAACAACTCTCTTGATTTTGTTGTTTTCGATCGTTTATTGCAGTTTCGTATTAAATAGTACTAGGTACTAAGAACAAAAAAGAACTACAAAACATTAATAAATATTTTACCGTGTCGGTATGGATAATTATTTTTAAATTAAGAAGCTCCGAAAGCATGAGAAAGAACGCTTCATGAAAACGTCAGGAAAACGTAACGTAACGCGCTTGGTGGTCCATCATACGCCAAACCGGTAAGAATGAGATACCTATAAATATTCCATTTTAGACCCTGTTAATGCCTATCATCACGTAAAACTAGGACCAAATGCAATCAACAATATAAAAAATGGTGAAACCTATCAACGTGTCATCTGAGATATGCTATGAATAACTTTCACCATGAGATCAATTCCTAAATATAGTAATAATATAAATATCGAAAAAACCGATGTAGATGATATACTTAGCTGATATTTTCAGGGTAAGAATTGAAAAGTTGTTTGTAATTATGAGTTCTTTATCCCCTTGAAAGGTTAACTTTTCATCAAAAACTACCTTGTATGTAATGTATGTAACGATTAGGTAAAGATGTACCTTAGTACATCTTTACCTAATCGTTCGGGAAACAATTTTTTTTTGGGAGACAGCAGTATTACATACATAAACATATACTTAAACATACCGGAGAACTGAGGGTGTACCTTAGTACACCCTCAGTTCTCCGGTATGTTTAAGTCATATGTTTTAGGGTGCAAGCCTTGGCCATTAAACGAGCACGAATCTAAACTACTAATGAGAATTTTATGGCAATACCGAATAACACTTTGCTCCATCTGGGAATTCCCATATACCCAAAGGTAGAAGTGGTGTTTACAACCACTAGTCTTATGAGGCAGTTGAGTATGGCTTGTACCAACTATTTTTTTAGCTACAGTCTGTAACTTACTGGACTAAGATAAATGAAAATACTTGACATAAGTTTGGATTCGGCTCACCCGTCCAGTTATCCACGAGCCAGTTATTCTCGGAATTTGAAATTTAAGGAATGTTGCTAATTTACGTTTTAGGCGCTTCGTAAACACGATGTTTTGGAAATTCAAGACCAAAGGGGTAACCGCACTGCAACTACACGATAATGAAACTACGTGGTTGCGTTGTTTCGGGCGGCACATATTTTATGGCTTGGCTGTCAAAGTTGTTCATTTACTTGTGTACTTGTAAGATAAACTTAGTGCGTGGTGGTGACTCTTATTTATAAGGGGTGTCTCTAAATAGTACTTACGTAAATATTGGCATCGTTGTTAGCGTAGTTTTCACATTGCAAATTACTGAAAAATCTATGAATAAAAATTTATCGTGAGTAAAAATTCCAATCGTTCAAATTAATATAACTAGATATCCATATAGAAATTTATATGGATTTATATTTTATTATTAAAAATGTGTGGCGCTTCGCCCTTAGCTGTTACCACAGAAGATAGGGGTTCGAAATAAAACTGTAGTAGGTACATACAGGAAATATTTATTGCCTGAAAATTCAGCAGCCACCTCACGTCTCGTGGATATATATATATTGAGAAACATTGCCCTGCATCGTAGCCTAGAACAGTGATGGCAACTGCTGCTTCCGTCCAATAAAGTGGACAAAGAAGCTCGAAGAACTTCGAAGGTCGAGTACCCTAGGTAAGTAATTTCTCTTTCTATATTCCTTGGCAGGTCTCCCTCGACGCCAAAGAACACGGATTTCCGAAGGATTGTAAGGGTAGACTAGAATCCTGGAAGTCCAGATAAATAAGAAAATGTAAGCAAAGCCGTATCCACGTACGGTGGGTCCAAAGGTCACGGTGTACCCAGAGAAGAGCAAAACAGCGAAAAGCTATTTTAGTGAAGTACTAGAACACCTTACAATTAAGCACTTTAGATATTATCACATGGAAACTTATCCTAGAGGGATTTCACGCAATAATTAACTATTATAAATAATCTTATTTATCGATTGACGAGCGACCGACACAGCCGTCACGTCCGATACTTTCAAATGCACTGACGAGCCACGAGCGACGGTTAGAAATCCGAAGACGCCCGAGCGGTCGCTCACTGACGATGTTCCGTTAGTTCGTTCTAAGCGATGTGCAGGCGCATAGATGCAAGAACCCCCTTACATAATATATTATATGGGTTCGGAATCTATTCACAACTGAGTACTATAACTTTTTCTAAATAATCGTGACCGTAGCAGATAGTAGGTGCCGAGTAGGTATAACTTGAGTACTCCCATAACGATTATTAAGCAAAAGTTTACGTACTTAATTGTGAATAGATTCCGAACCCATATAATATGTAAGGGTTCTTGCATCTATACGCCTGCATTATAATTGATGTTGCATTTTCTACTGTCCTGAACCTAGAATATACGTAGGTACAACTTCCGAAAAAACAAAAATTTCGCCCTAAGAGGACGAGCCTTAAGTCGTAAGTACACACAACAAAGGCAATAATTATCGGTTCATCGAAAGCTTCAGTAAGTACGCAATTGAGCATAACAACATTTCTTGTATATATAACTATTACATATATTACATAGGTAGTATAGTTTATATTGTAAACTATTGTGGCGGTACATGTATTATACGGTAATGCATTAATTGCTTATTATGTGTGCCAAGATTAGCATAATAGACTTGATTGCTTCACCGGGTGTCTATACGTAATATTGTACCATCACGCCTATATTCTCCGAACGATTAGGCAGAGATGGACTGTGTTCATCCACATTTTTCCGATATATTTATTTCCCATTTATCCTTATATTTTCTCATTTATGCTTATTATATTTATCCCAGGCAGAATTTCTAGCATTCAGCTCTAATTCTCGACAAGAATCATTTTATAAAATATGACGCTTAAAAATAATTTGGTAAAGGATTAATAAAAAAAATTTGATCTACATAAGCTGACGGGGCAGTAAGGCGGTTCTTAATAAAAGTTTACATAAAGGCTTGCGTGTTAGTTGCGCGTTTTAAAATAAAAATATAATCCTTTAATCACATGCAAGAGTCGGTTTACTAAAACAAAAATGAATATTAGTGTTTAGTTATTTAGCATGTTCGTACGTTCATAAATACATATAATATTAATAATAATATTACATAATTTTATTGAAAGAACGAGTCCCTCCGGTTAAGTACAGCAATCAAAAGATTTCGCTAAAATCACCATAAGACGTATAATGCGAAACCAAATACGATATAAATAACAGGCAGTGGTCTCTATAGCTTAGTGGCTAAAGCGTCCGGTGTTTAAAAGGAGACTGAAGGTTCAAATCTTACCTGGGACATATTTTTCTTACACTAAAACTTATATATTTAAAGATATACTAAAAAATAACTATGATCGTACATATTAAGGGACCTTTTAGGTACCTTTTACCTAACTATACGAAAAACTGGATCGGACTATAACTGATGTCATAATTTAGGATACTGCATTTAATCCAACTACTACATTTATATGATGGCGGGAGAATCTACGTATGTTCCTGTAAAGATTTAATAAAAATTCACGATTGGAATTTGAATTCCTTGGTACGTAAGGTTTAATAAAATATATGTACATGTATTTTCACATTACATTTACTTGCTGGTAAATAGACTAGTAAATCTGATAAACTCCCGCTTCGCATAGACGCAAAATCCCTGTGCTATACAGTCTGCTATCTTACACAGAATTCGCAATCCTTTACTTAGAGAAACAACACAAGGTGAACGCGTATCGCTCTAAGAAACAAAACCATTTACACGTAATGGCTGTGCTACGAGTTACGTGACAGAAGTGTGAACACGCTTTGCCGGCCACGCATTCCAATTCTAAATTCCAATTCAAACAAAAATAAACAATAAATATTTTCAGCACAGGTGCACTTTTCAAATAGAATGTGGGAACAAAATTGATTGTATAGGGCCGTTTTCCATTTAGATATGGAAATTCCGACAGTGTGTATGACACCGCGCCGCGGCTCGTTACTAAAAAATATGCCACCGGCAATGTGTTCATACATGAATTTTTGCCTTAACGAGAATGTATTATGGCTGAAATAATAGTGGTTGCTTTATGCGCATTTAAAGTAATGACATGCAATTTTATTGCTTACTGATGTTCCCAACCGTAAATATTTTCGCTGAAATATAGTTACGAATTGGAACTAATAATAAACGTGTGTTAAGAATGATAGATCGAAAGATCTATAGAAAGGTCGGTTCAGTAGATCCAGAAATAAACCCTTACCTACAATCTTACAAGTCATTCTGGAGAAATAAGGATTTATTCTTATAATCCCCTGTTAACGACATCTTCAGCCTCAACAAAGTATATAAAAATGTCACCATTTTTTCGTCTCCCTGACTTATATAACAACAAGTTTGCATCTTTGGACCCATTTAACTGCCCACGCAACACCTTTAAAACGGAAATATTGAAAATCCTCTCACATAGTAAGTAGATTTACAATAAATTAAACCGGTTTATTATATCAATACACACATAAATGCAACAATATATAAGTAAATATATACTTATACCAATATTACACACACACACACAGACATACACATACACACTCAAACACGCAAACTCTTATTAATGTAAAATTTATTATGTGGTTTCTAAATATATATTTTTTTTTTTTACATATAAGCTCACTCTCAACGTTATATCCTATTTTATCTGTGTACTTCGTTATTGGCGTATTCTTTAAAATTATATAACTGTTTAGTTATTATAAGCTGTGAAGATACTATGTATAAATAAAATAAATAAATAAATCCCTTTATATAAGAATAAATCCCTTTATATAGAATAAATTCCTTTAAAATTCTTTCACCAATAGAAAGCTACATTATTCCTGAGTGATACATTATACATTATTTCGTAAAATAAAAAGAAACGTATAGTCCACGCGAAACCGCGGGCGGAACAGTTCAAGTTCATATATATATATATATATATATATTTAAGTTTTCTAATACTTTGTAGAAAGTTCTTGCGGAAGCAAAATAAAGAAAATTGAAATTAAGAAGATTGAAAATTTTCTGCGCAAATTTCCTTATTTTTTTATCAACGTCTGTCGAGTCAGCTAGTGGTATATATATATAAAAAAACTTGAGAGGTGTCAAGGGACACCCGGATGGAACGAAGTTCCTTTCGATTAATTAGTGAAGATCAGCAATATCCGGAACTTGTGCAGAAACACTGTCAGGATTCATTATTATTTTTTTTTTTTTATTATTTATAAAAAACCTGTATACACTCAACAAAAATAATCGTCGCGACACCACACTGTTCAATGCGAAATAGAAATGAAAATATCTGGCTTGCTTTCTATAAGAGAGAGAGAGAGAGAGAGAGAGAGACAGACAGAGAAACATGCGCACGCCGCACAGCTTACAATAGCTTACTATAGCAAAAAGTGTCGTGACAACTTTTCGTAAGATTTTTTTCCGTCTAGCCCCTTTTCACAACGCGCGATAAGGAACTTCGTTCCAATAACTGATTGGTGAAATAGATCAGAATATTTTTTTCGGTGCCACAGTCAAACGAGGGACTTCACATACATACAAATATTGGACACAAAAAACTCAGACTCGAAATAAATATCTGTGGAACACAAATTTTTGCATCGCGGTGCAATAGTGGTCAAAACGTGCTACTAATACGCGTATTTTATTCAATTAATCCTGTTACACCGTATTGCATTCATAATTTTCACAACTTATGACCATTGATAAAAAAAATTAATTGCATAATACATTTCATGTGCGTTGAATTAATAAAATAACGCTGCTTAATTATTCACGAAAGGTCGAAAACCTGAAATTAGGCACACAAAATCAAATTACGCCTTAAATTGTATCAGAACTTTCTAGAAAATTAATGTTGTTGACTTCTTTTGGAAGCATTCACTTCGCTTCAACGTTTTACAATTTTATAAGTAGATTGGTATATACTCTAGAAATAGAACCGAACACCAATCAACTGAGTGCTTTTTGTCATTTTGTTATTTATGGTTTTATAAAGCCCGATCAAAGGAAAACCGATGACCGTTTGAAATGAAAGCATTATTTTCTCAAACAAATTGGAAATTTTGATCAACTTTTTAACTCCCATAAATATCGATAAGTATTTGTCCGAACTTTGGGATGTCGTTGAAAACGGAAATGAGTTTTGTTATGATACTGGGTCCGACTTATTGTACGACTGATAAAAAACAGAAGGTGCCACAATTTTTCGAAATATTTCATAGCTTAATGAGTAACTGTTCATATATTTTACTTACATACAATTACGCCTCTATTCTCCGAAATGTAAGGCAGAGGTATACTAATGTATAGGTGAGTGAGCCTATAGCTGTTAGCGCAAATAGACTCCGAACTGCTACTGTGAATTTCATATAAAAACAAGTAGCAGTCGCGCTTTAGACAACTAGACTACAGAGGTAGTCATACACTTTATTAAGTTGAAACCCTATATTCTTTCGTACAGGTCGTTAATTCAATCAAAGTTATCTAGCTAGCCAGTTGCCAATGAACAAAAAACAACTTTTTCGTTCTCACCGGGAACATACATTATCTTTTAACAGTACTAACACACCGCACATTTACAGGGACAATTGATATTTTTTATGGCGGTCGGGACAAAATACATAAAAACTTTAGTGTCCCCGACCACTTTTAAGAGCCGAGTGAGGAAAACGCCTTACTAGAAGTTCTTTAGTTATGGAATACCCTGACACCGTTTTTCTTTTCCAGTTCTATTTATGGTCAGTTTTTGTAAGTACCTATAGAAAATAGTTGTTCAACCTTTCATTTTATTCACATATCTACACTCGTTCAAACAAAAGTGAGTCGTTGCTATTCTGTCCCATTTCAATAAAAAGAAAAGGCGAGTCTATTCTTTTCTTAAAGGCCCTGGTGTTGTGGGTGTCAATAGGCAGCAATGATCACTTACTATTAGGCGACCTGATTGCTCGCTAGCCTACTTCTTTCTTATTTATTGGGTGTGAAATCCACTTGAATCATATCCATCTCGGGAGGCGTCAGAGTATATCGGACTCAACTAAAACTATACTTGCCTTCCCTTGTTCTCTAGGGATCATGCATCACATGGGATTTGTATCTTCGCCACGACCGGCTGTGGTCAATCGCTGGACTCCATTTACGGGCGAAGCCTGGCCTCGCATCTTAATCAAAAACGCGCATGTGGCAATCAAACGGGTTGCCCTGGGTTGAATATTTACATCTGGATTAAAAGTAAAACAGTCGGATAATATTATTTCAAAAATATTAAAAATAAAATTGTTTCCTCTTTCAAGACATTTTTATTAATTTATTTTGCCTTCAAGTTGTCATTTAATAAAAAATCTGAGACTACAACAGATTTTCCTTGTACGAGAGAGTGTTTTGTGAATAACAATGACGAGAGTACACCGCTCATATTTTTCTTTTTTTGAAATTTCAAAATTCTCAGTACCAGCTTGGAGTCGGGATTGTGCCCAGCTAATGGCAATAGGCTCCCTTTTATTATATGGGACTTAAACATGGTGGTAAATGTGGGTGTTGATAGTACCACTCTCCGTAACCCTTTGTGGTATATGGTATGAAATTTTGATTACAGGATTTTTGCTTTAGCCCTTTTTAGTGGGTTTCAACCAGAATAACAGACGAGTTAATATATATCACTGATGGAGATACAGGCAGAGGTGTTCAAGTTGTTGTACCAGCCACAGTTTGATGGCATGTTTTAGATACCATAAGGCGAGCCTATTGTCAGTAAACGAACACACCTAAATCCAAACTCTGGGCATTATACTTTGAACAAACTCAATTACAGTTTGTTTGACCTAGGTATCGAATCCAGAACCTCAGGGCCAGAAACCGCGCTAATTCTTATTTTATTTTATTACCTACATATTTAAATTTGACTTACAAAATGAAGTTAATAAATTATTAAACTGTTCATAATGTAATGAAAACACGGTTTCTATGAAACTGTGATCAAAATATTCAAAATAACCATTTTGTTGTTGTTTACCTGTGTAATGTTTGCCTATCATTAATTGGTAATACATTAAAATAATGATAAATTATTATTAGGGTAATAGGTTTATATCGAAAATATAACTTTGGTAGTTTTCTGTAATTACAATAACATCGATTTTATGCAAAGTGTATGAAGTTGAAATTTATAATTTATACAGGCCCATTGATTTGTACCATACTTACTTTTTTGGTCAAGTAACGTGTGTCTTATCTGTAGTAATTATAATCACAATTAGAATTAACTATAGCATACGGCTCAGCTATATGTATATGTCAGTTATATATCGATACGCCGATTGTGCTTTGTTTGTTTTATGTGATACGCCCCATCTAGAAGCCGAGTTATATATAGTACTTAATTCAATTCTTTTGGGACTAAAGTGAAACCACGGGCAATGTCTAGTCTAAGCTAATATTATAAAGAGGAAACGTTTGTATTTTTGTATGTATGTTTGTAATGTTTTCACACAAAAACTACTGGACCGATTTCAAAAATTCTGTCACCGTTTGAAAGATGCATCTTCACTGAGTGACATAGGCTATATTTCATTTTTTTAAAAAATTGGGATCCCTAATAAAAATGCAATAATATATCCCAAGGTGTGAAAACGCGGGCGAAGCTGCGGGCGGAAAGCTAGTATAATATAAAATCAAAATAGGTACCACACTCTGATTAATTGCGCGTCAGCACCGCACAGCTAGGTACATTTTTTTTTATTTGCATAAAGTATGACAAGACGCGATCAATGTGGTCGGGGTTATCAGATTATTATAATCAAGATTTTAGCGTATTATACCTATACTAGATAAGTTATATGTATTATATTTTGCATTGCTGAGCCCAGGTCTCCTCTTAGAACGAGAAGAATAAGGCTATAGTCCACCACACTAGCCTACTGCGGATTGGCAGACTTCACACGCCGTCAAGAAAATCTCTCGGGCATGCAGGTTTCACGATGTTTTCCTTCACCGTTTCAGCGCGTGATAATTAATTCTTTATTAATACGCACATGACTTCGAAAAGTCAGAGGTGCAAGCCTTGGATACGAACTAGAGACCTTTAAATTGGCAGTCCAATGATCTCATCACTAGGCGTTCATTGCTAGGTACGATTAAAAGGCATAATTACACGTATCATTCGATCGAATGAACAATATTTCTCTTTGATGTAGCTGTTAAATGAATATTCCGACGCGGTACGTATTATTTCGTTAATTACAAGCATTATGGAATGCAATGCGGTCTGTTAATTTCCGCTCATCTCATATTGTGTACTGACATAGTATGTGTCGTTAGTATATTGCTATTTGCTTGTCATTGTTTGGACGCGATTGTACTTTGTACTTTATGTGGAATGAGTTCTGCGTCCTGTTTTATTTATGTTAGCTTCCATTGAGGTATTATAGTCAGGGTATGGTATTTATATTAAAGTAGCTGTTTGTACCTGGGATTACCCGGGTCAATTCATTTATCTACCTATTGATTTCACCCAGATCTAGCCATTTTTGAATTTTGCGAGACTAACGAAAAATAACTGATTTTTACGTAAGTATATAAGAAGAAAAAGACTATTGGACCCAACAGACGTTGTTCTGCCTGAAATCGCAGCGCCACCTTCCGGGTCCAATTGTGAATCTAAACCAGACCCACTCACACAAACACAAAAAAAACATCAAAATAAGTTGAGCCATTTTAGGGTTTTCGCGAGAAAACCATCAGCAATTTATTTTGATAATATAGAAAGCACTCTTAACGTATTAATTATAAATAATTTTAAACTACCAGTATTTTATAATACCGTAAATAATTAGTATTTCAAATTTTGAAAGAAAACATGCCTTATGCCATTTGTAACCCCATTCATAATTTAAAAGGGGTTCATAATTGCCTGTAAAATTATTGGGGTTGAAATTGCCTTGTCGTATTTACGTATGTAAATATCGTATCTTGTTATTTTTAGTGTCACCATGAACTTCACTTAATTATTTATGAGTATTTTAACAATAGAGTGATTTCGCCGATTACGTGGAAATTGTTTTAGTGCAATGAATAGGTACATTATTTACACATATTATGCAATGACGTTCTTGCATTTTTTTTAATGAATTACTTACTTGCTACAAAGCAAAATGTTTCTCCACACCGATTTATTGAACTCTTAAAGAGTTCACAAACACTAACAGTAACAACTTTACTTGGAAATATCAACCTGTTAAAAAAGATCAGTCCGAATAATAAAAAAATAGAGCAATATCTCAATTATACTTAGCGAATGTTTCAGAAAGAACATAATTGTTATTCTGACATGAATTTTATGCCATTGAGATAGAGTTTCATTTCTTAAGTATTTAAGATAATTATGAACAGATGCCGACTGTACTAGAGTGACCTTCTGAGCCTGACGGAGTAGGCGCCAAAAGTGTTTTTGCGTCCTCCAAATGGAACCCTTTTGGTAAACGAGAAGTTATTCGGGCGTAACATGAACTTTCGAGTAAATGTAGCATGTGTTTAACCACAACCATAATTTTAACGTAACGACCTTCTACGTGAGAGAGATAAGTCGAAGTTTTCGGCAGGAGAGGTATTCCTACTGGTTTATCGCACGCACGTTGGAAGAAATTTTAATGAATGGGCTATAGTTAGTGAAAGATTTATTAGGTTGGCAGCATTGCGTGCGACGACAGATTGGATCCCAGTGATTTATAAATGAAGGCTAATGACATCGTTAACCCTTTGTATTTTTAACGGTTTTTGATTGTGTCATATCCGATAGCATTGAGTAAGGTCGGCGTGTAATGAGGTGTGAGGTTATCGGACTGACCGTTTGACGAAAATGCGCAAAAAGCCAGTTTTATGTCGCAAACATAAGTTGAGATTCATGGAAATCCATTGGTGGATTATTTCACTTAGGAATATGTTCTTGGCCGCTGTTTTCCTTAAGTGAGGCAAAGTTAGACCCTCACAAGATTTTATTGAATTACTTATACGTGTACCAAAAAATGATGTTTTTTTTCTCTCAGTATTCACTAAATGATCATTGAATTTCTTTTTGAGTGATGAAACCAATTTACTTTCATATTATTCACAGCAGGTCCTAGACGACTCGTAACAAACAACAGATTTTTTTTAAATCATGTACTTACTAAAATGTACACGTGTCTGTTTCGACGTTATATACTTTATTTTATTTTATTTTATATACACACTTTTATAGAAGAAGTCACTATAATTTAATAAGATCCTCTCCGTAACTCGTAATAAATTTATCACTCGTTACACACACTCTTATCACCGTTTAACGATGAAGAAATAAATCGTGCGAAAACATGCATGCCTAAGAGATTTTCAATGATGATGATGTGATGTAAAGTCTGTGAACCCACATTAAACCACTGGTGGACTCTAGCCTTATTACTCTCATTCTGGGAGGTGACCCGTACCTAGCAACAATATGGGTTGATGATAATGATAATCTAATAAATATGCAAGTCAATCAGGTATATAATCGTCTTAGCAACGATCATCAGTTTTATCTCAAGCTCAAGAGTTGAGACTTACATAAGAGTTGGTTAAAATTTTCATCGCACAAAACTGATATATTTGTTACCTATTTCTTTATGTATATACCATTGAGTATTACAACTTTAGGATAGCATAGCGGTTAGCCCCCTAAAAACGTCATTTTTTTGACACTACAAAATCATTCTAAGAGGGCGATTATCCAGCAAAGCACCTGGTATCAAAATTTCAATTATGTATTAACATTAGCTTCTCTTTAAAAGCGAGGGACGCACCCTCCAGGGTATTATAATTATCTATTCGAGCCCCAATCGGTTTCTCCCGAACCTTTCACTCTTAATCTTTGTGAGGTATCTATTTTACAAATTGAAAACACCTAACCAACCTTTCACGTGTAATCGTACAACTTTAATCCTTTAATCCTAGAGTTTAAATTTATTGTAAATTCGATGCAGGTATTATTGATGAAACTGCAACATTCGTAAGTGCGACTGTTAGGCCAGGGTAAATTATTGGATTTGTCTATGATTTGTACCCCATTAGCAATAGGCTCGTCCCCTAGTTTAAGGTTCAAAAGCATACCGACGAAATGTGACGTACTCACCAAAATACTTCTGTACCTACCTTTTTGTCACAAATATAAGTATGGATGTTATTGTACTAATATTATTGTTAATTAAAAAAACCACAATCGTAGTAAAAAACCTATCCACGCAAATTAATAAGTGAGTCCAAATTGCACACTGTCAAATAAGCAACTTAATTTGGTGAGCACATTATACTTTAAGTACACTAAAACTCATTGGATTCAATGTCTGCCGCCACTAAACGTTTTAACGGCCCACCTCATGACGTCACGAGTCTATTACCACCACAAATTTTAACGGGTAGGTAGGTTTTACCCTGACATTAACACTTAAAATGCTTAATATGCTCACAAACGTTCCGAACACCGTGAAATTCGTTTCTCGTCCCCCAACGAAATGTCAAACGCTCAGAGAACCTTCTCAAATACTCTAAGAGGGTGTATTCGACCCCTTGACAGTTCTAACCAGTAATCCGTCGAACCGAAGGGTCACTTTCCAATTACATAATTGTCTACTCGAGCGCAATGTGCGATCGAAATGTGGGCGACATGCCAATGATTATACAAAACAGTATTGCTAAGAAATCAGTAGCCACGTCACAAAATAACGTGTGATGGTACTCAAAGCACATATTCCACAGCAAACTGATTTTATTAATTGTCTATTTAAGTTCTTCATAAATCCCTTTTGTCTAAAAGGTCAATCAGTTTTGCATGGAGTTGCTGCCAAAAACAGGAAGAATAACCCGAAAACAGAGGAGCATAGAACTACTCTACTTGTTGAGTTTATAAGTTTTTATTTTTTATACGTGTATTAAACCACCATCTCACATTGGATGTTAACGTTTATGTTTATTGGCTTCATTACTTTTCAAACCGTAATGCAATAAAAACCACAATGCTTAAAGGCAGAATATTTAGCAATGTGGTGTGTATCGGCCGAGATGAACTCTGCACAACCACGCTAAAACAATCTGTACCATGTTATAATTATGTAGTATCAGCCAATAATGTTCCCACTTCTGGGAACACCTCTCGGTGAGAGGGAGTACACCGTAATCCACCACGTCTAGTGCGGGTTGGTAGATGTCACATGTCTTAGAATTTTTGGTTCTAGGACATGCCGGTTTCCTTACGATGTCTTCCTTCACCGTTTTGGAAACAGTGCTGATGAAATAGGTGACACAAAGTAAAGCGCCTGTCTGGGTTCGAACCTACGACCTTCAACTCGTAGGCCGTTGCGGCTAAGCTACCACCGCTTCTTCTAATAATTATGTATACACCATGTATACAGGACGTGGAGTTTCCAATAATTCTCAAGCGGATAATCCGTCTTACTAACCACGATAATGCGAACACGCGACCCCACATTTACGAAATTGTTTCTATGGGAAATAAACCACGGGTAGCGCCGTAGGGTGATTTCCTAGAAACCCATGTACATAAGTTTGAAGTTTTATCATTAACACATCACTGAAACTATAGGTGGTCGGAACCGTTCGTTCGTCCCTCACTACAGCTGAAATACCGATAGGGGTGATCTAAAATATTGAAAGCATAAAAACAAAGAATGGTTTTTGCTATTCTCGTTTGAAACTGGAGTAACACCTTGATTTATTGGCCTTGAATTCCCCGTCGCAGCGTCCGACCAACTTTACTAATTAAGAGAAAGATTAATTTCCCTTTCCCTTAAACAATTTCCTTTTAAAGTTGGAACATTTTGAACCTCTTTTTCGCTCATAAAAATATTCTGATTCTTGTCAAATCTTGTCTAAAATTTACCATATCGTACCATCGCGCCTCTAAATATGCACCAATTGGTTAGACAGAAGTCTAGTGGTCGTTAGGCCTATGATTAGTTCTCAAGTCAAGCAAAGTATATTTACAGTATTTTGAAACGTTCAGTAGCAGCAGAATTTGCGACTCGCTCATTCCTTCTACATGGTACCTAAAAAATCGGTCGCAATTTATATCACTTATACTATGCCCTATGTCATGGGAAATAAAGGCCATTTCACATGGAAACACTAAAATAGTTTAATGTATACAGTAATCAAGTATATAGTAATCAAGTATACAATACTCCAAACATATCTATTACAGCACGTACTGACGATTGGCGTAACTGTGTTAGCGCAAATGTCATTTGTATTGTGAAACGACAATTTAGTACACAGATAGTTGTAGGAATATCAGTTGTTATTTTTCAATAAATCACACTGTTGCAATTTATATTGATAAAATGCGTAAACATTACTTCCATAAAATGAAAAACTGAAGTGTGTTTATCTTTTAAGGTTAAGCCGTTGTTAAGGGTGTTACTCATTTCATTGTTTTCGTATCCGTGGCAATTTCTCAATGTTTTTCTTGCGGCTATCTAACCATCCTTAAACTGTTCTGTTTCTGGGATTTAGGAGTGAATAAGTGGACTGGTATTTTGATTTTATATAATTATTAAAATATATGTGTTGGTCTGTACGTTTGGCGTAGCGATTAAGGTGGTCGCCTCACCGATGTGTCGAGTGCCATGGGTTCGATTGCCAACCAATGCAAATATATTCGTGTGTTATACGTATAAATTGTATATTGGTGAAGTACTCCATCACGATACAGGGTTTATTTCATAGACCAGAAGGTATTTTAACAATAAAAAAGTGTATTATCTTGTTTAGATAGATAGATTATCTTGAAGTTTTATTTGATGCTTCTATTAAATTTATATACTTGATTGTATACATAACTCAAGTACAAAATAACTCATCAAGCATGCGGTAAAGTGTATAGGCAACAAAAAAAAATACAATAAAGCAGTTGTTACGACACAATATCTAAATAAACCCAACAATAGCACGACGTTGCGTGAACAAGCTGTTCACAGCAGTAACAATAACGCAACAATTTTAACGTTATTTACACAAACCTTTTAACGTTAAAGCCTTCCTCTTTGATCCCTAATGATACAATGGAGGTACACTAACACGCCATAAACTCATTTGCTGGCGACTCCCTAATCTTGGCTTCCAGTGTATTTAGTTTCTCATTTATGAACACCGCTAGCGTGAAACTTGCTTCGTACATAATTATTAATATAGGCTCAGAGCTGTAATGAACCACAAAGCTCCACATATTGTGTACTATTTTGATTGCCAGCAGTGTAATTTGGAACCAGTAACTACATTTATAATGACAATCACAGTTCGGATAATGATGATCAATTTTGTTTTAAATTGATACTTTCTAGCACATTTTTATGTGACTGTAAATATTTTAGTTTTCAGTGTTTTGATGTGGATAGTGTGTTGTATTATATACTTATTTTATGTATAACGACCTGTTTGTTGACGTTACACAATCATAATTTTATCTGTATATAGTCATTTGTTTAAGTCTTGATTGAACATAAAAACACAATTACATGATACAAAAGTTAATGTATCTTATGTGGTCTTATCACGCAAGACTATCTCTTCCAGAAAGACAACCTTTGGATAGACTGAAGTAAAGAAACACCGTAATTAATATCAACTTGATGGAAAACAATAATAAAAAACACATGCGTATTTTTGCAAGAAGAACACACAGTTTAATTACTACGTTACATCTGATAGATGTTTGGTAAAATCCATTTCAGGATTTTATAAAAGCAATAATATTGACTGCAACCGATTTATATTTGGAACACAACATAGCAGAGCTAAATAGAATTTCTTTTGGCTCAGAAACATATTTATAATTAGGAACTCCGATTTGTAGTATGTTTCTAATATGGATCGTTTATTCGTCAATAAAGGCCATTTTAGCAGAGCAGAAATAAATTTATAATACCAAACTGTTCAGTCGAAAATCGATCACGTGTCTGAACTTTCACACGGCCTGAAACAAATTTGCAAGCGTTAGCATGTGCGCGGATGCTCTCGACACGGTTACTTGCAGTGCTGCAGTGAGCGGAAACGAAAGAACTCATTTGTAGCGGCCAGATGCCAGATAGTTCCGAATTCAACTGCTACTGAGCGCGTTTTTAAGAACTGTTATTTGTCTAGTAGGGAACTGGGACAAATAACAGTTCTTAAATATCTTAAATATATAAAAATAAATATCAACTTTGAAAATCCGACTGTTAGTGTATAGGTATTTTAAATCAGGTAGGTACAAACTAAAGTATAAACGAGTACTGTTTGTGTTTAGTGTTGCTTCAGAATAATTGAAGATTTCAGCTAATTTAAATAAAAAACACTGAAGAGGAATTAAGTACCTTTTGTATTTTTAAAGCCGACAAAATTTTAGATTTGATTTTCTTAATGGCGTGCTAAGTCAGCCAACCTGCATTAGCCGTGGTCGTGGACTATATCGCCTGCTCCTCTCATTCGGAGAGAAGAGTCGCGATCAACAGTGGGACTAACTGAGTAATGATGATCCAAAAAAATTAAAACTGTGACAGATGTATGAGATGCTGAAGGTATTTATTTCGAATACAATTTTGCATAACGGAGTTCTTTATTTAACATAAGTGAGGATTACTCAGACGAAATTTAGGGAAAAACGAGATTATCGCAGGTAACGCCACGGGAACAACATACACAGCTAGTTTTAATATAATTCTATCCAAATATTCTTTCCTAAATAAATAAAATAAAAGTCACTAGGGATTTAATGAACGTTCATGTTTTTATCTCCAACTTTATAACCGCGCGTATTTTTTATTGCAAAATTAAAAGAAAAAAGCAAACATTAAAAGCATTTCAGACGACTTCATTTATCTAATAATGCCGTTGAGACTATTATAACAAAAGTTTGCAGTCACTACGCTATGCGTTCAACTTTCTAGAGACTTCATTCCTGTGCCACTGAATGCCATATTCGTGGCAACTAGGTGTTATAAATGTGCTCATTTTTCTGGCGGGGGACTTTTTATGGATATTGTTTTGCTTAATAATATTTTCAAGTGCTACTATGATATTATGCAAGCAATCTTAGAACTCGTTTCGTCGAAGCAAAAGCGCAGATAGAGCAATTTTAAACAGATGTAAATAATAGATTTTTAAGCATGCCGCGATTACAATTTATAGGAGTTTCTGAGATAATTTATGACGTTTTTATACTGAAATATGAATTAAATAATAGCTGTGTTTTCAGATAATTTAATGGAACTGTTATGAGGTAGTAAGTGCTCCAATAAATATACATTTCTTCTTTTTATCGTGATTCCATATATTTTAATTTTTTTTCATAGACTGGTAACATTGCGAGTATTATGTGGAGATTAGCAATATATCTTTATCTAGTATATGTAAATGAATTCTGCAACCAATCAACGTAATTATTCACGGTATAATTAATGGTGATTGAGTGGGTACAAGGGAGATGAGTAGAGTAGGAGGTGCTATACCCATGGGATCTTTATGGGGGTGCCAATTTGTTGAGAGCAATGTATATTAATGTGAAGATAAAAGATTAATGAACCAGTAAGTATTATAAAAGGGGACATTATCATTACAATATCATTAATACCTTAAGAATTCACCGTAGAAGTAGTTAATTTGATTTCATGCAATATGAGTACTTATTTCTCATACAGTCAGTTTGTGAAATTATTAGTTAATTTGATTATTATTTTATTAAAATTCTGGTGAAAATAAACATAACATAACATGACTGCCTCGTTGGTCTAGTGGTCCCAATCGCGACTGCTACGCTAGAGGTCTTGGGTTCGATCCCCAGGTCGAGCAAAGTGTTATTGAGTTTTTCTATGAAATTCTCAGTAGCAGCTCGGAGTCTGGATTTGTGCCCGGTGAATGGCAATAGGCTCGCCCCCTATTACATGGGACCCAAACATACCGGCGAACTGTGGGTGTACATTAAGTGCACCTCTGCCTAACCCTTCGAGGAATACAGGCGTGATGATATATGTAAAATTCTGGTGAAAATATTTTTTTTAAATATATTTTGTTATAATTTCGACCATATTTTCGTTCGTAAACCAAAACAACGTCAAATGCGAACAAATTAGTTCTAATTGTGATCAAAAATTGACATTTATGATAACGAAACTAGGTATAATATACTATCTTTCTCCATCCTCTTCGATCCAGCCAGGATAAAATTATATTGGGAAGATTTTTAAATGCCAGAATTTTTATCTTGGGCAAAACATAACTCAAATTCTTATAAAAAATAGCTTCACCCAATAATTTAAAGTACACAAACGTGCAAAATATTTTAATAAAACATCTTTTAATATTTTCCAACATTAAGATTCAACAGACATTCAAATATTTGTTATCGAGCAAGTCTTATAAACTGAAAGTATAAGTTTTTTTACCCCTTTAAGGGACCGCCCGCATTATTGTATTTCATCCATGTTTCTATAAAAAAACCTTCCAACAGCAAGTTATGGCTCGGAGCAACTTCTGAGACGAATATTTTTATTTTTCTTTTTTAGAAATTTGCCAATGTTGTGCTGTTCTCTCGGGAATTCTCTGAACTTTCTTGTTTCGATGCCTTTTCAGCGATATATTGGCATGCTGTTGTTTTATTTACTGGGCGATTCTTTTGTTAGTACATGTACTCTAGTACTATGTAGTAGTATGTCGTATATTTGTATCCAGAATTGTAATGAACTAAGATCTTTTATCTGACTTCGGATCTTTATCTGTCTTGTAACAATGTTCGGTTGACTATCGTACGAATCATGTTCTTTTGTTTTTTCAATTTCATTATTTATTTCCTTCATTATTTGTTCAATTTCATTATACAGACCTACTTACTGTTTTAAAAGGTACATAATCACGTAATTTTAGTGAAGGATAACATAAATGAATTAAATAAATTTGCATGGGTAATGCATAAAAAATACAAAAAGATAGGTACATCATCATTTTGTTGTAAAAGCTTAGGATATCGGTTGAGTTGTAAATATCTGATGGTATATAGATATATTTACTTAGAATGGGAGTATTTAGGCCACAGTCTGCCATGCTGGTCTAATGTAGGGTGGCAGACTTCACAAGCCATCGAGAAAAAAACTCAGTTTTCTTACGATGCTTTAACGTTTAAACATGCGATACTGAACTATCCATACGCATGGTCATATTACTAGGGTATCGCTGCATCATAAACTTTATTATGTACGGATGATATGGTATTATGTAATATTCTCTGCCTATGAATTTCTTTTTAGATTTCAAGAGTAACCTACTCCAAAATGTAAGCACTTCCTTTTGGGAATAAGTCAAGCATTTTCGAGTTTATTGTTGAAAGCTCTTACGAGACAAGAGGATACTGCGCTAATTAGAAAGGGCACGGCCCTAACAATAATAAGATGAATGCAGAAATATCTTGTTCTTGGTTGGTACTCAGTATATATTTTCTTAAAATTTCTTTCTATTAAAGATAGTACCTACAAGCGAAAGTGTTTGCGTTGGATTTTTTTAACTTTCCAATGTTACAATGAGCTGGTGATTTTTTTCTGCTACATTTTTTTTAACTTTCGTTAAAATATACAGGCGTTCTAATATACTGGCGCCCAACGTGGGGCTACGAGAAAAAAACAAATGAGAATCAGCGACTCGAGGTAGAGAAACGAACCGCTGTCATTGACTGCTAACTTAAGAGTACACAGTCGCAGTTTCTGATTATGCCCAGAAGCCGCCAAATAATATTTTTGGCTCTCAAGAAATCCTATTAAGTATGGTTCTGACTTATACCTAAGACGTAATATTGCATTTCAATCACCAACTATCGCCGACTTGCTGTAAAACGTTGAACTCAAAATTAAAATTTATTGACGCTGTACTTTAGCGCCCAATTTTTATTTATCTACCTTTTCTAATCCAATGTTACAAATGTCTATTAAAGTTCGAAGCTCGGTAGAAGATAATGAATCAAGTACTTTCAGAAAGCAATAATGTCTGTAGACTCGAAGTTCTATCGACTTTACAACGAACTCTTGTGTATCTCGTTGTATTTAAACAACAATTCACAGAGACTTACCGAGGGCACTAACATTCAAATGAAATAATGCCTGTTGTGTCTCTGCTATCAATCTTGAACTTCAAATTCGTTTTTTGAAGTAGAGATTGGCCTTTTCTTTTTGTTGAAATTAGTTCTGAATAATCTGTTGCAATTGTAATTATATTACTTTAATGTATTATATATTTCATAAAATGCTATCATGCTTGTATTTCCCGAAGGGTTAGACAGAGGTGTACTTATGTATATGCACACCATCCTTCGCCGATAAGCTTAGATATCATGTAAAAGGAGGCTAGCCTAGGGCACAAATCCAGACTCGATGACTCTTATTCTCAGTACCTATAGTAACTACTGAGAATTTTATAGAAAAACTCAATAAAACTTTGCACCTCCTCTGAAGTATATTTTCTATGTAAGTTTTCACACATTTTTTATTATTTTCTAATGTCATGAAGTCAGCTTTCCTTTTTCCAAAAAACTTATTTTTATACCACTCGGATGAGCTCGTATTGTGTAGTTCACCCACGATTGACAAACAGAATAATATTAACCTCAATATATTGTTTTTTCCAAGTCGACCGAGTACGAAGCTATTTATAGACACACATGCGTATAATTGTGTTATGCGCATAAAATATACGTTGGGTATCGAACAAGACTCAACCGCACGCACATTGAATTCAGATCAACGGCACCCTCTTGATGGAGTTTTGATGTCATCTGTAGCGGACTGCCCATGCACATTTTATTGTTTTTCTGTACATTTAGAACAGTTTTTCTGACGTCTTATTAAATCCCTATTACGGAGAAATTGTGAGTGGAATATTGTATGTCTGTTTCGAGTATTTTATTCGGTAAGCCGCTTAGAATTTTCAGTTCTTAGTTTTCTATAATAAAATTAGAAAATAGAGTTGGAATAAATTTGAAAAGTGTAATTGGATGTTGACAGCCTGTCTTAAATAAGTAAACCTGTCAAAGAAAAATAAGAATATTTAACTAACAAAGCAATAAAAAATTAATAGATTTATTTCATATTCAATTTTCTTTACATAAGGGCTGTCAAAATGGTCAATGTTGTTTTATTTTTGATACTCAGGTTTCTTATTATAATAAAATATTAATTGATAAGTTTATTAAAATTGTTATATTACAGACATTTAAATAAGTAGGTATTGTATGTATAATTTTGCATGTCAACCATATTAATTTGACATAAATATGTGACATCAATTACAGTGCATCAACATTCCGCACATGAACGATTTGATTTGATTTGGTAAGCAATCGGCTGCTATGAACGCAGATCGTGGGTTCCATCCCCGTTCGGAACAAATGTATATATATTATGTCGATTCTAGTTAACTAGGTTTGGGTAGTGATCATGAGGTTTATGCTTGCAATATAGAAACATCCCCAGCGTGGGACAATATTAAAAAAAAACTCAACAAACACTCAAGTGCGTCAGGGTTGTCTCATGCAAAGTGAATAAACGAGTTGTTTCCCTCATTGTGGTCCATTCACAACTGCGCCGCTCATGCTCGCACCTAATTACTAAATAGCTTAATGGATGGAACGGCCTCATTAGAGCGGAGTGGAGTGGCGTTTAGAAAGACATTCTATAGCCATTGGCAGCGAAAATAAGGCCGCATTTGCAAAGTTGTTTCATCGGGAAATTACGCTTTTGAAGCTACTTTTTTAACCACGAAGCGACGACGCGAGGTGTTAACACGTGAGCTTTTGAATCAGCTACCTTCTTTTGAGATTCAGGGTTGCCAATTTCGACGCAGTTTTTTATGCAACCTCTACGTTAGAAATGCCAAATAAAATTTAGCATTGAACTGCATTAAATGCAAATATTTTTTTTGCAGCATAATGATATACTTTAAATGCAGGAAATAATGTTATTTGCATACCATTCTAGAATCACTTCAACTGGTTTTATTTTGGTTTAGTGGTCATAAGAGATAAAGGCTTAGATTAATTTCTGGATCATGCTGAGTTACTAGGTTTTTACGTACCTATATACATAATTTATGTACACGTTTATACATTTGGAGGATGGACCCCAATTAAAATAATGCCTACAGTTTGCCGGTATGTTGCAAACTGTGGGTATATTATAGCTCTGCCAAATCCCTCAGGGAAATACATGGGTATACAATGGTGTGTACCATGAAGTATTAAAGAATAAGAACATATTTATTGGTTCAATTGCCGCTCCAAATAACTCAAAACTTTTTTAAACACTCTTAAAAGTGACGTTAGTTTACTCAAGATTTTTTTATTAGTACTTTTTTGCGTCGACTCCCGACGCAAGATTTGTGTCCACTGCATACGGTAACTTTGGTACACCCAGCTAGAGATTTATGGGGCCGAAATTTCAGTTACAATGGATGTTGGTTGTGACTATTTTGCTGTCGACTCGACTGCATGCTGTTTTCTCGTGGTACGTGAAATTTGCTCCGTATTCGGTAGGAAAAATTACGCAAACCTCGGTGACTTTTATTTAGAGATAGAGACCATTGCAAGGCCCAGCTCTGCATATTGTTTTGTTTTGTTTTTCAATCAAATATTTATAATTATGTAAGAACCATTCTGTCGAGATTCTAAGACTCATTTTTAACACATGCGTTATTTTAAGCAAGCCAGTAGTCGAAGCAGGTATAACTTTTTTTTGTTTTTTTTTTTGTTTTATAGGAACAGATTATTTATCTTCATTATGAATTATCTTCCTATAAACTCGTTTAAGTATTGTAAATGAAATTTTATTTTACTTCACTAGTTTTTTTTTAATTTAAGGTTATTGTAAGCATGTGGCATACATACATAACATAACATAACATACCATCACGCCTGCATTCCCCGAAGGATAAGGTAGAGGTGTACTAATGGATACCCACATTTCGCCCGTATGTTTACGTCCCATGTAATAGGGGAGCGAGCCTATTGCCATTAACCGGGCACAAATCCAGACTCCGAGCTGCTACTGAAAATTTCATAGAAAAACCTAATAACACTTTGCTCGACCTGGGGATCGAACCCAGGACCTCTAGAGTAGCAGTCGCGCTTAGGACCACTAGCCTAATAAGGCAGTCATGTTGCAAAATGAATTACAAAAACAATTCCTATCAATTTGCTCATCAGTTTATTATTCATTGTCCCCTAATTTCCAAACAAAACAAACTCGGATGTCAACTTTGTTTTCTGAATGTAAATTATAAATCTATTATCCGAACTCCCAAGTGTCCGTTTGAGTTGAAAGCTCCTCCTTGAAGAATGATAACGAAGTGTCGATACGAAATTTGTCCAAAGTTTCGCAGTCCCTTGTTTATTTGGGTCTAGATTTGAATATCTTAACGAGACAAAGCAAACAGACGACTGAATGATTCCTCGGCAAACAATTATTTTTAATTTCGTCAATTTTTCTTTTGAACAAGAAACAGCTGGGCGTGTGTTATTTCAATTATGTTAAAGATGATACTTTCGTTAAAACAAAAGTAATTTTATAATAAGTCCGAGCTTTTGTTTCATTCTTCTTTTATTTAACTGATGTGTTTAATTTTTGTTAATTAGATTTCGACTTGTGATATTAATTAGTTAAACTGTTTATCAATGGAAATTAAAAGTTTATTATAAAATTATTTAAAAAACAATAATTACACCGAGCGTAATCACAAAAGCGGCCGTTGAGTGTGAGATCTTGGATGAGATACCCAGCCCCAGCGAAAGTTTGTTCAGTTTTTCCATTAGAAAAGTATCAGTAGTTAGCTTCGGATTTTGCATCTGTGCAGCTAAAAGTTAGAGCATGTCTTATGTTGTCGTGTGCTTTATTGTAATGTGCGATTTTATCCTCGAGTAACTAACATAACACACCATGACGCCTTATATTCCCCGTAAGGATAGGCAGAAGCGTATTTATGTATACCCATATTTGTGTACTACCCTGTTGTAGTAGAGTCGCACTGACATGTCTACATGCCAGCATGAATGGGTCGGCTCGACCGGGGAAGTACTACCCTCACACCGAATATCGACGTCAAGTAGCAGTATGCATACTGTTGCGTTTCATATGGTAAGTGTGGAGCGCCGGAGGCCCAATTCCTCCCTCAGTCCCCTTCCCTATCCTTGTCTCCTTCCCCTCCCTTTTCCTTAAATAGGCTCGGCAACGCATCTGCAACTCCTTTGGTTTTGCAGATGTCCATGAGTGGCGATGACTCTTACCATCAGGGAACGCGCCTGCATGTTTACCGAATAATCCCAAAAAACAGATAGCCGATAAGTATAGGTCCCATGTAATAGGGGGAACTTATTGCAAAATTCAAACTGATGATATTGCGATTATGTGTCTAAATTAAAAATAAAATTAAATAAAATTGTGTGATTTCAATAGTATTAATATTATAATTAAAATAAAAAAAATATATATATATATATATAATATTATCATTTCTTATCGTATTAAATTAAAAATTACTTTTAACAAAAAAGTTAAACCGCCTTCAAAAAATAATAAAATAATTTTGTCTAAAACAGTTTGGGAAGTCGGTGGCAAAAACAGAAGACCCACTCAAATAGAAGTCACCGACTTCCCAAACTGTTTTAGACAAAATTATTTTATTATTTTTTGAAGGCGGTTTAACTTTTTTGTTAAAAGTAATTTTATTTTGTAATTTTTAGTGGAAAGTTTTGTTTAGAAGTACTTGTTAGCCAACTAAACGCACTGCTCCAATAAGACAGCGATGTTTCAGAGTAAACGATAATATCATCGATGTAAACAATTTTTAGATTTTTGTTGATATTTTCAAAACTGCCTAACCGATTTCGATAAAATTTGAACGGGACCACCTCTGAAGTATGACCTACCAAACAATAAAATAATAATAAAAATCGTTTCACAATTGGCGGAGATATCGAGTAACAAACAGAAAAAAAAAAAACATACAGACGAATTGAGAACCTCCTCCTCTTTGAAGTCGGTTGAAAATAAAATAATTGAATACCATTGAGTAATAAATAAATAAAGTAAGTGCTGTGCACGCTTTTAAGTGACAAAGTTCACTGAAATATTTAACATTATGATCCTGTAAAAGATTTTATGAACTAGTCGTTAGTGTGCCATAATTAAATAAATAAATAAATATAATTTGCAATATTCAATAATATTAACGCCTAAATGAACAAACTATGAGTACAATAAATTTGTTCATAGCCTTATCAGAGACCTTCTCGTACGAAATTTATATAAAAGCAAATCATTGAATTCGAGAGGTATTCATTATTTCGACGTTGTCGTCTACAATACTTATTGTGTGAATAATACAAAAGGACTCGAAAATTTGGTTTTGCCTGTTAATAATAAATTTAATTCTAGTCGAAATTCAATTGACAACGAAAGACATTCAAATCTGTCTTTTCGAAATAATTATTTCAAAGAAACATATTCTTATGATCATAAGGTACCTACGTTTCTACTAATGAAAAAAAAAAATTGTACAAAAGACGTTGTATTGCAGAAAATAACTTATTGTACAAAAGAAAATTATGTTAAGATATTAAAATATAAATTTAGGTGCAAAGAAAAATAAAATAAAATTTGACAACATACTAACTGTAACTGTTTGAAGGAGTTCAGCGATTTCTGGACCAAAACCTGACATGGTCATGGTTTAATGTCTCGAATACCTGATTTTCTTCTAAAAATATGCAGCTCCCTCACAAGGGAACAAAAGGTTTCAGAAGGTGTTTCAGAATTCGGTGTATGTAGTCTCTTAAAACTTCTGATAATCTAATTCAAAATGGTTTATTGAAAGTCATGGGCGAGGATAATATGTTAAGACATAATATCAAGTATATTTTGTTAAGTTAAATCACTTAAAGTTTACTATACTTTGAATTTCGTGATCCTTAGAGCCTTCGGATTAAAATAAAATGATTATTTAAATTAGTGATAGCGGTTTTGACTTACGTCACTTTTTGAAATGAGGAGTTTAGTTGAGACCGCCCTTTTTGAAATGAGTAGTTTAGTTCAGACCGCATTCACTGTAATGTATAATATCAGGATTAGCCCATTACTGTAGTACCACTTACTAGGCACGCTAAGTTTCTTGGATTAAGAGGGATCAAATTACAGAACCTACAGAATGCTGGCTTAGCGTATTTTAGAGTTGGTACCTTCTTAGACTCGACTTCAACTTTAACTTCAACTTGAACTTATGAAAACCTTTGTATAGTTCTCTCAAATGTAAAGAAATCCACGTTTTTTTTTCTTTATAGAAAGATTGGTCACAAGTGTAATAATATACAGACACATCTATAGTTCGCCGGTATTATGTCCCATGTAATAGAGGTCAAATTAAAACCTTTTTTATTAAATATAAAAGGTTTTAATTTACATGGGACATCATACCTATAGGTATTATCATCACTAAGAATGAATAGGGATTTGTGATAGTGATTCAGTTCAATAAGAATTATTGAACTGAATTTTGAGTCAGCTTTGAAATGGCCAGTTAAACAGGCAACGCGGTGGAGTAGTTTTGTATATTGACATCAAAGAGGGCCCGCGTCAACTGTTTGTTATGCAAATAAAAGCCGGTAGTTACGGTTGAAGGGTAAGCCACTTACTTTGACGATATTCTTCGAAGCAAACCTCAAAGCGAGCAAAGATTTTCTTTAAAATTGTATTATGAAATATTTATTTTAATATTTATCTTTGCTTATATATCAATAACTAGTCGGAATACTAGTATGCTAGTGATGTTAATGACCTCTTCTTAGAACACACATCACGCCTGTATTATTTGGTTAGGTAAAAGTTAAGGTACCTATACACAGACAAGACTACTACTTTATTTAGCTGGAAACAAATACAAATTCCTAGCTGGTACAGAGAATTTCAAAAAACCCAACCTTGGAATTGAACTCGAATGACATAGTAAGTCTATAACAACTAAATAGGGATAGACGAATTAAATATTTCAGATTAAAAAAACAGTAAATTATAGACTAAATAAAGCTCTCCCTCTCTATCTTCTTCATCATGTTTTTTTTTATCTGTTTTAAAATTATAATATAAAACCAACAGCAAAAGTGCAATATTGCTGTTACAATAAATGTGAAAAGACCACAAATCAAGGGGAGGCTAACGTCGAAAATTATTTTAAAGAACAGACGCCATTAATTTGCGGAGGAAGCGACATTTAAATTGACTAATATATCAGCTAAATTGCAAGCATTATGCCACTTCACGAAGTCAACATCTACGTTTGTTTGTCTATTTAATATCGTCTATGGTGCTCAAATGGTTATTTGAGTACTCAATCTTTTTAAGCTATGCTATCTGCGATAACGTTTGTACAAGTCCCGTTTTAATCATTAAAAAAGAAATATACCTTTTTTATTAAGCTGCTCCCGCCGCGATCAGTGTTTAGATGGGTGACCATTCTTAACCCTTCATAAAGCCGTCGGTACCGATTATCATACAAAAACATATCTAGTCTAGTACTAGTCTTTTATTCGAATATCGGTATTACCCAGAAATTGGATTGGATTGCTCAGCCGCAGTTGGCTAGACCAGAAGTCGACTCCAATATAGTTGGGAAAAGGCTAAGAAGATAATGATGGTTTACGTCGAAAAAGTAATTACGAACTCCGCGCTTTTGCAGTGACATTATGTAGTAATTCTCTCTCACGATCTTTTGGGCATTGAAGGACGCTTATAGACCTTTCGGCTCTCATATGATTTGGCCTGCGGTTGAATGACTTAGGGATTCCATCATCCGATCAGACAATGGCTTGAGATGGAGTCACTGGTATTCGCCACACGCAAGCCTTGAGTAGGATACAAGGCCAAGCCTCAACGGACCATAGTTTGTCCGGGTCACGACGAGTCCCGTGGCCGTAACTATAGGATTAGGTCAAAGGAATTGTGGTTTTTATTCAGTAGACAGACTTATGCCACTCCCTTATAGGTGACGGACGATGCATGACATTTTCAGCACTCAAAAAAAAACCTAGAGTAATAAATACTTCACCTTTATTTTGTTTTTGTTGGATTCTTAATTAACGTTATTTATGAAGTCTGGCTCAGAGCTTATTTATTTTTATTTAAATGGTCCACACAAACAGTTACAATGTTTGTTGTAGTATTAAAGTACGTAGTTGTTACTAGTTTATGTGCTAACACGCAAGCTTTATCAACTACTTTAACAGTGTTACAAAAATATACATTACTCGTGTTTCTAGTTAAGTACGTACTTAAACACAATATGTATGTAAGCTTAAATAAAAAATAAATAAGGTAATATTTCTTATAATAACAATAATGTTTAATGATAAATAATAATGTTGGTTGTGGTTGGCTAAGCGATCGGCTTTTGCGACACGTGTCGAGGGTTCAATCCCCGCATGGAACAAATATTTATTTTTTATTTATTTATTGTACTACGTACGAATGTAAGGAATTAAATACGTATATACGTAATACGTTACATAAAACCTATGTGGATTTTCCACACTAAAAACAAAACGTCTCATCTCGGTCTTGCTCTTTGTATTCTACACTGGCACGCGGTGTGACCTTTGATCCGTCACTAATAAAGCTATAGATGTGGTTACACCAAATTTAACACCGAAATCGTTCCCTCGACATGAAGAATCAAGAGAAGACTTCTCAATATAGAAAATTCAAAACAAACAAGTTTTGATAACTTTAAAACGAGTGACGTTGCACGCAATCACTTATAAAGCTGTATTTAGGGACTCGCCTACACTTCACTGAGATAAAAGTGGTACCTTTTTATATACAAATGCAAAATGCACATACAATAATTATAGTAATAAAAGTACCAACCGTGGTTTCTCCAGTCGCTCGTTCGATTAGAAACAAATATTTCAATGCTCCGGTTCTGAGCCTGAGTGTATGTGTATGAAAGAACTTGTGTTTAGTATCCCATATAATATATTAGTACAATGCACCTCGCCCTATCATACTGTATAAATAATTAAATATACCTACTGATATGACTAAGTCAAAGCTCTGAAGCGGCGGTAGCCTAATGGCTAGGGCGTCAGACTTACGATCATGTGGTTGCCGGTTCGAAACTCACCTATTGCACTGTCGATGCGAACCCACTCGTAATACAAGCATTAAGTTTGGTACGACGGGTTAACAAGACTACTAGGAATGTGCGACCCACATTGCTATTAAGCTTTTTATAAAAATAAAACAAAGGTATAATCATATAACATTAGGTATAATCGGGAACGCGGGCGAAGCCGCTGTCAGCCTCTAAATTTAAATAAACTTAGTTCCAATACAAATGTTAAATGTTTAATTCAATATTAGAACTAAAGTCCCATACTGATATTATCACGTGTCTCGTTTCCACGGAGGTATGTGTCGTCAGTTGTGTGAACCGCAGAACTTTCCTTTGACAACGTGGAGTTACATTTGCGGAGTAAACAATTGTATATGAGGTCAGCTTAAATTTCATAGAATGGAATTGAAGATGCCCATTGAGGTAATAGGGATGTTTTGGCCCGTTTTACAGACGAAAACGTCACTCGAGATCACGTAACGTTTTCATAGCACTGGAAAATTCCAAATATATTACCTGCGACCGTTGCATTGTTAAGAATAGAAGTGATATGGAGACGACTTTTAATTGTAAGCTTTTTATATCGTTTTCGCATTCATTTGTTTATTTTTGTTAAAGGATTCTTTATTCCAATGTTTAAAAACATCAACGGGTGGAGATAAAAAGAATCTTTTACAGCCTTTATGCGACTGGTCACAAAAAAAGAAAATTAATATGGTCGGAGGTATTTTAACACAGAATAATAAGAAAGTTAAACACAAGTTTTTTTTAAATGCCGCGTTGGCATCTGCACAATTTTGCCAAAAATAGCAAGTACAGTCGAGCACTCAACAGTGCCACAATAAGCTTATTATGTACAATCGCATCCACAGCAGCATAAGGCCGTTCAAGACTAGCGCACGTGTGCCCGCCGCGGAATTTCCTCGTTGCATTTACCGCTGATGACGCGTCCCGCCATTACCTACGGGACCGTCCCGGCAATTTTATATTTCACTACAATATCGTGCTGGTTGTCACACCGCTTGATAGATTATCTTGTACAGCGATATTTTATAGATTAAAAGTGTAAAATGGGGCGGTGGTGTCATCGTACGTGATGCCTGGTTTTGGTAGCAATTTTGTTCGTGAAATATGATTTGGTGGAAATATTTTCCAGTAGAATAATAAAAGTACATTTTCGTTTATGCATTTTAATATTTATTATAGCGACTCCTGGAGCAATTGTGCTGAGAAATGTTATATTTTAAAAAGGTACCAAAATTAAAATACCTACTGAATTTTAAAAAATTCTCATAAAATAAAAGTGGTATCTACCTAATATGAGAAACTGGATGTGGTTACTGAATTTACGAATGCAAATCTTGTCAGACATGAAAAGCAAAAGAAGGTAAAAAAGGCAATGCAGGTACACGCTTTCCAATCCAGTTTACAGCTTAAAATGATATACAGAACTCTTTTACGTTTCCGCCGCTGCGGCCCCCAATCTGAAACGGCCATAACTCACTCATTCCCCACGTTCTGTGTTTTATCAAATTTACACGTTTCAAAAATCCAATCGGGTAGTGTTGAACGAAAAATGTCACTGCAAAATAGGACTTCATAATACAAGAGGAACGTGGCCCGACCAATATGCTGACGTTGTTACTGTGAGGAACACTTGAAACTCGATTTTCACCGTTCCGGTGGAGTGGTGAAATTTATAAGTAGCTCGGATTGGTTTATACTGACAGTTGGTGCTTGAGTTAGATTCAGTAATATGCAACGCATTGTGGTATACCAGAACAGAGGTTAGTGTTGCAGAATAAAAATAAAAATGTAACGACGCAGAAGGAATTGTAACAGCAAGTAGTACTGTATTCTTTTTTAAGCTTTCGAACACGAACAATTACTATATAACATTTATAATTTGTAAGTTCACAAGGTCGATAGCATTCGGAAAAGTTTAATATAAGTATATGTATTTACAGTTCTAACATAAAAATGGCAGGAATTGGTCTATATTTTGTAGCATAATTAAAAGAGGTTTACTGAGCGCTTTTGAATATAGAGCTTTCATTAAAAATATCCTTATTCCAGTTTACTGAAAAGTTTTTATTTATTTTTATGGCATAGACAGTTCCAAAGAGAATCGCTAATGAAATGCACAGTAACAATAAAACGCTCCCTCAATTAATGAATAGAAAGTGGAACGGGGTTTAATTCTTGTCTTTTAATTAATGTAACGTTAGGACAGGTTACGTAACTTACCTGCAGTTTTATAAACCTTCGTAACAAAATACCAGCACGCCTGGATGCTCAAAAGGTATGCTTAGGGAATTCGGGCGTGATGGTATATTTAATCACCAACCCACTATATAGTCCCACTGTTGGGCACGGGTCTCCTCTAAAAAGGAGTGGGCTCCAGTCTACCAAACTGGCCTTATGTTGACTTGCATAGCACACGCTGCTGAAAAAAATTCAAATTTCTTCACGAAATATAACTTAGGAAAGTATAGCCGATTGCCGTCCACTGCTGAACATAGGCCTCACCCAAAGAGCGCCAACCATCCCGGTCTTGGGCAGCTCGCATCAATCCTCAAATAATGATATGCTATGTTATATTGTAATGTAGCCGTCCAAACAACGTAATCCTATTCGTAAATACTTTTAGATTCAAACAAAAAACTAATTTGATTTCTTCACAAAAATCGGCAAGAAATAAATGTAAATCGCTCATAGAACACAAAAAATAAAATAAGAAATCTAAGAAAACTTTTTCTTCGCAAACTTAGTTATAGAACAATCTAGAGCTAAAGTTTCGAATCATTATGAAACAATTTAAAACTTGTCGATCATTAATTAAATTTTGTAAATTATTTATAGATAGTTTTATTATAAAAAAATAATAATTAGGTTTTAGGAGTGTCGTGTTGGCATGCTAGCATGAATGGTTCGGCACAACCGGCAAATTACTACTCTCCCACAGAGTATCGAAGTGAAATAACAGTATGCATAGTGTTGTATTTTTAATTAATTTAATTCCGGCCTTAGTCCCCTTCCTTCTCCTTTTATCCATAAGAGATAGATAAACAACGCGTCAGCAACTCCTCTTGTTGCAGTATCCATGGTCTGCTTGTTTGCTGATGTCTAATTAAAGAATAGTCTAGGTAACAGTTTCGAGTTCGTATGAAAGGTTTTATAAAAAAACTATTATTATTCGTATAACAAATGTAAAAGAAAATGTACTCAATACAATAAAATAGCATACAATAATTAATTTTAAAAATAACTATCTTGTTTCATATTTGTCATTCATTTTTTTGTGTAATTAGGTCAATCGTGCTTTAGTTTATTAAAATTATATTTTAAGGTGTGAATTCTTCATGAAATATATTCTTTACAATTTAATGTTTCAATATGGTTGTTAGTTAAATTTAAAACCTATTACTACCTATTGTCTTTAAAAAAATGAATATACAATCACTGTCAATAAAAAAAACTACCTTCATCTTTAATTAATAAAACTTTTGCATTTCGCGTGCCAAATTGTTTCCAGTTGACTGGGAACGTGCCTACATACACTGTTGCTGTTTCCCAATTTAATAAAATTCGTATGCCATACATAGTATATCAACACTACACACGACACAAAAATGTCCAGTAATCATTAATATTGCTTTTCCCTCACGCAACGTAGCATTTTCCCGTGATAGCGATCGGGATTTTTTGCCTTATTTACAGATAGGTAGTTTCCCACTGTGTTTCAGTCATGGTTATGCAACACCATAAATTCCCCCTCCGGAAACATGACAAACAATTGTATTGTAGATAAAAATAAACAGCGCTTCGACAAAATGCCTTCCATCGATAGTGTAGGACATGATACGTGTTTGTGTGCGTGTGTATGTTGGTGCGATTATTGTATGGTAGAAATTGAATAACTTCTAAGTGAGACTGCTACCTACGCTAGAGGCACTGGGTTCGATTCCCAGGTTGACCAATTTTGTTGGGTTTGAATAAGGAATATTTGGATTTGTGCCCGGTCAATGGAAATAAGTTCGGTCCCTATTTAATGGGATTTTAACGTACTTACCACAAATTGTGGATGTATATAGCACACGACTTTCTCTAACCCTTCAGGGAATACAGGAGTAATGGTAAGAATGGTAACAACCATAATTAAATAGCTGTATTTAGAAGATAGGTACTGATATAATTGGAGGAATAACCGATTCCAATGGTACTGGTCCACTTAGTTTCGGAATTAGAGGTATTAATTTTATAGTGACCTGTGTTGTCCTTATATTAAATATATTACTACTATTGTTCCTGGTTTAAAAGAAATACCCGTTTAAATTCCATGATTAAGTTTGCTACGTTATTGCTCATCGCTACGAACTGATGATGTCACAGCTACGCATGCTATGGTCTTTAATCAGTCGATATTATAGTTATTTTTTTTTTCAAAAATTAACTAATAAAGATATTTTAATTAAGCAATTTTAAAACGTTTTGGAGACTATTGTGAAGAGAAAGAACACTGATACAATATCATAATTTATACGTACGTAGTACGAGAACAATACGGATCGCTTCTCTTGATTCAAATCACATATTATCGAACAATCAATTCACGTAGACGTCTCCAAATGACTTGCGGGCGTCGTGCGGCATGGGGCGGACAGGCCCACCGGTGGGCTTTGACATGGACGTGCCGGTTCTATTCCGTTGATTGCATTTATTCTATGACGCGGGCCCAACTAGGGGCGAGCTTGGCTGAGCATAATGACGCGCCCCAGGCGTATGGTACGATCAGAAATTCCCTTGTTAATAGATTTCTGTGAGTCGATTCATGTCAATTATGTTTGGACGTTCGAGAAGCTCAGGCTTACTGGAAAATCAATTTGGTATTGTTCTTTGTGTTGTACTGTAGGTTGGGTAACAAAAATTTATGAGAAAAGGTATATTCTTTTGATGATTTATTACCTATTTGATATAAGAATATTTATCAGTTATTTTTTTTTTTAATTTATATTGTCCCACTGCTGGGCAAAGGTCTCCCCCATAACATTCCACGTGCTCCTGTTTATCGCTTTCTCCGGACAGTCAGCCACAAACGCATCCAGATTGTATCGCCAGCTAAAAATATTATGAAATTGAATTTCCTGACGGTCTGAGCTTATCAAATTTGCTTTTCAAATTAGTCCCAGAGATAAAAATAGCTTTAACCTTGAATAGCAATAGTCCTTAATGAGGTCGTTTAGAATTTCATATTAGGAAAAAATAGACTTATGAATATATTTTTAGATCTTAAGAGCACCCGCACGTTACTCTTTGTAGGGTAGACTATTTACACACACTTATGTACTAAAGTTTATGATATACATCGTATACGTTTGTACCCTTGAGGTTTTAAAGTTTCAGCGAACTTAAAACTTGCGCGGGGTCATTCTGTTGCTACAGTTCCCGCGGGATGCTAAGTTACCTAAGCGGTTGGGGTAAAAAGTAGCCCATTTCTTTTCTTTTTTTTCTTTTCCTCTAGCACTTTTTAGTCGCTCCTCTGAGACTCTGTAGAATAAAGGTTCTCGTGTTAGTATATATATTTGACAAGAAACGTTCGATAGTCATCTACTATATAAAAATATATTTTTATAAAAATCGATAGTGACTCGTAAAGTTTAGATTTTTTGCGGTAATGACAAGGTTAAAAATATGATGTTTGAAAATACTGCCCAAGGAACTTTTATGTAGTTAAACTTTCACAGCATTATATAGCGAAATAGCGGGTAGTGGGTCCCTAACTTAGAAAGGTTATGTACCTATCTAATTTAGGGACCCGCTATTTCTCTTTAATGCTATGGAAGTAGCTTAGTAAAAATATATTTTAGAATATGCCTGCTTATAACATTGAAAAAAATATAAATCAGAAGCTAAAACCACAATTTTCAGAATTTTGTCTGTATGTTTTTCACGCAGCACGCGAAAATGACTGCATGTAATTGGATCTGGATTTCACACCTGTATTGCTGGAGGTCTAACTCAAAATTTGGTGTGTTTTATCTTATTAAGCCACGTAGAAGCCGAATTATAGTTAGCTAATCTTTTTGGGATGCGAGTAAACCCGCGGGTAACAGCTAGTATAGAAATAAAATCTGTTTATGTATTATACTGGGCTTTGAGACTAAGGCCGCAGCCACACTGCTAGTACGACTGCGACGCGACGGCGATTTCGTAAAAACAAACTCATATCTATACTAATATATATATATTTTTTGAAAGCTGAAGAGATTGTTTGTTTGCATGAACGCGCTAATATCAGGAACTACAGGTCCGGTTTGAAAAATTATTGCCGTGTTAGATAGCCCATTTATCGAGTAAGGCTATCATCATGCTTAAACCAATATGGGCGGAGCTTAAATGAAAAATGTTGCAAAAAAGGGAAAAAATATTCTTTTTAAATGCAGAAAAGCTGAGAAACCACGCGGGCGAAGCCGTGGGCGGGAAGCTAGTATAATCTGGCTATGTTTCTGGCTTTGCCATATTTGCAGTTGCCTTCGCAGTGCGTCCGCGACCTAATACTCGGCGTAGTATTCTATGTAATCCCGATCGATGAACTGAACCCGTGGTCCGGTGATATTCCAAAAGACTGAACACAGAGGATTGTGAATGACATAATGCGTCCTGTAAATCGTTTGTGCTGGATTTGAATGCATTAACTCGTTGAAAAGTAATACAGATTATACTAAAATAAGCTGCTAATCGAATTGTAGCTTAATGCACGTCGATTTGTGCTAGCAGATAGAAATTGGACACTTAAATAATTGTAAAGGACAAATTATTGGAATAGTTACAAAAGACTAGAAGATAATATTAACAAAGGTTTTATGCTCCCTTCAATACTCCTTTGTATGGAAGTTAGGTATCTATTTTATTAAGGAATGGTTCAAGAACTTATAAAAGTGTCTTTAAAAGGTCATTCATCATTTTATCATTCGCATTAAAGGTGAATTCAGAACGTCATCTTTTACTGCGTGCTATGGATATACTTAAAACTTTTTTTATAAAGCGAAAGGCATAAAAAATATTTGACGTCTTGAAATCCACCTATCAAGATTTATACTTAATAAGCAAAAGAAAATTTCTCACGAAAATAAACACTTAATGTTGGAGGTACATAAAAAATCCATTCCACTTTGCCAAGTTCAGAGAAGTTAAATTTAAAATCAACTGCCAACATCCCTCTACTGAAATCAAATTATTTTGCCACCGTGAAATTTGGCGAAAACATTTTTTCTTCTTTTGATCTAAGAAAACATTGCGTCCAATATTTTGAGTAAACATCAATTTGACGTAATGACCTTTTTCGCGTATAATATTGTTTAATGATTTAAATAATGTTCTGAAATTCAAATTAGGAATCTCATGGGTCGTGTTTGGACATCATTAGTTACAGTTTAAGAGCACAAAGGAATAAAACTCACAATGAAGTCGACACGCCATGGAGCATGTCGAGAGATTGTATTATAAAGGTTGTAATTATAACGAGTAATAGCTTTACTTTACAGGAAACGTAATTAGAAAAAAAAAACATTGATATAAAAGCCGATACGACTTACACAGGTAAACGACTTTATTAGAGATTTTTTTATGTTTATGCCCAAACAGTCAAGAACTAGTACTTGTATTAGACAGTACCTCAGAAGAAACTACACTGAGAAGTTATTAAGGATAAACTATTTATAAATCACTACATAGTATAAAACAAAAATGCCGCTGTCTCTCCCTATATATATATGCTCTGATCTTTAAAACTACGCAACGGATTTTGATGCGGTTTTTTTATGGCTAGAGTGATTCAAGAGGAACGTTTATTTATGTATAAAACATACTACAGAAAAGTACAGTATACAGTACTAGTACAGAAAAGTCGAGAAAACACGCGGTCGAAGCCGTGGGCGGAAGGCTAGTAGTTTTTTTTTTATATAACCAATACTGTCCTATTGTTGGGTAAATGTGTATAATTATGCTTTCACAATGTATTTGTGGTTTTCTCGGGCCTGTTCCGGCGAGGCACCAAATACGTGACAATCTTGGGCAATCTTTTGGGATATCCATTTCCTATGAACGTGTAACGTGAAAAAGAAAACTGGCTGTCATTTAGATCATTTCAATCGAATTTTGACCTTAAGCCTGCCTGAATTTTAAACAACAGCATTTACGATTTGTCTTCGATGTTATCCCTAAGTTTAGCGTGAAACGCGGCTCCTAACAAGTTAAGCGCCGTGCCAAACTTCTTCGCTAATAAGGTTCACGTTATCGGAACTCCAGACGAGATTAGTTACGTGTTGACGCATAAACCGAAAACGATTTCGACATATTTCTCTAGTCTATAAAACTCTAGGTTTGGCTTGGCAAGGAAATAAAAACGGAAAGCATAATAAAACCAACAGACTCGTGTTGTTCAATGAATAGGAATCTTATTATAATATTGATAATCTGGTTAAAGTTTGATAAAGAATGTTACGACTCGATTTGTCCTCATTGTAATGAAATTGAGTGGTTTAAATATTAAATTTTTCAATGTAGGTACTGATAACGTCATCGATCACCTTTCAAGCAGTCATTGCTGTTTAATTGCTGATAAAAGTTAAGTATTATTGTTTTTATGTTGTCTTAATATCCATTGTAGCTTCAAGAGCTTGGAAAGTAACGGTATTCTTCACTGAATGGGATAAAAATGACAGAGATTATACATACGTTACATACGTAAAAAATGAAAAAAGTACTTTTGCTAATATAATCACTACATAGACACTTATGTAATAACGAGTCTGTGTTCAACTAACTTACCGTTAATAAGGTAATCGCGTTGGTAATTAAAATTTACCTAGAAAATTATGTGAGTTAATTATTTAATCTTCAAATTAACGCTATAAAATCAAATGCTTATTCAATTCAAGAATAAAAAGCTTACTCGAGTATTCAACGGAATCAGAGTGCAAAATGTTTTTATTAAAAGAATTTAATCGAGTGTAGATTGGTGGGTCGAGTTTACAGTAGTTACACCTACGTATGGCTTTCAAAAACGCATTGAGAAAATGTAAAGTAGCGTGATATAGTTTAGATTGTGCCCTAGATTTGCGTTCTTCAACGCAATCCGTAGCCATTTTAGTTTTCAGGTCGCTGCGCTGCCGCCGCAACTGTGCACTCGCGTGGCTATATTTGCATGCTCGTAATAAAGCAATAAAATGTTTTTCGCGTGGCCGAGAGTTCATTTCATGCAGCAAGTCTTAGAGTTAAGGAGCTATATATAAATGGTGTTTGTTATATAGTGCTTTGTGACTTGCTGGATGAGTTCAAAATAAAGTTGAATTAGTTTATATTAGGAATCGTTATTTTATGATAACACACTTTTTAATTATGTAGGTTTTTTGCGTGTGGTTAAGGTAACTAAAATGGCAACCGGCAACGTAAGAGAGATACCTTAGACTCAATTACCTAAAATAGAACAGTGTTATCGGATTTTTCTATAAAAAGGTATTGTTGAAAATCGTCCCAGGAATAACAAACATTTGATGACGAAATATTTATTATGTAAATACAACCAACGAAATGCAACGTTTTAGAGACACTACAATTTTTGACAATTTTAATCCAGATATAGGTAATATAATATAAAGGATATCTAGTTTAATAAAATTGTGTTAAATACATTTATTTAAAAACATGTCTTTATAAGATCTATTTACAGAAATAAAGGTGTGCATCATTTATATTGCCAACGCGAAATTAGAAAATGACAATGATGATGTAATAATGTATCACGCAATGTATTAATATAATTAAAATACTATACAAATCCAGTATAGGCTGGCCTTGAATTATACAGAGAGCCTTTACAATTGGAAGTCAATCTAAACTGGATTTGTATAGATTGATGTGTAGCCGTGCATTTCAGGAAAATAAATGATATAATTTGATTTGATTTGTGTACGTGTGTACCTAACTTTTTTGTCGACTGTACATAATTTTAGAATGCAATTAATTCAGTTTGTCTCAAAGCGACAGATAGAATCAGTTATTCGACGGATATCTGCCGTATGCACTCGTGTTACGAGTATAACAAAAGCGTTACCGACAACACCCGACACATTCATTATTCAGTACCGCACATATTTACCGTTTCTTTGTCTCGAAACGCAAACGCGTTTCGTTTGTACGACGCTCATTACTTTTAAAGGAATGGGAATGAGTAAAGTTGGTACAGGTTTTTGTGAATCAAAAACGTTGTAAATGAAACTAGTAGTTTTGTTTTTGAGATTTCTCTCATGGCAATTATTACGAATAAAGTTGTATCTATGGAAAGTCTTATCAGTTTCAAATTCAGGTAAATAACTTACCGTAGATCATTTGATGGAATATGTAATAATTACAATGACTTTTTTATGCATGAGGCTACGCTAGATGTCCTGGGTTCGATTCCCAGGTCAAGAAAAGTGTTATTAAGTTATTCTATAAATGAATTATTGAGTTATTGCCTAACCCTTCTGGAATACAGGCGCAATGGTATGTTTCATACTAGTTGGAGTTGCCTACCGATCGAGGTTGTATTCATTATACGCGAACAATGCCGCCATTGGCAAGCCGCTAGTTTTGAATTAAATAAATACACATCTGGCCATAAATTGTAACCGAACAGTTTAAATTAATTTGAGTAAAATGTTGGAGCACTTGTTACAATTTATTTACCTTCACATGTAGTGTTAATGTGCTTAATATATACTTGCACTTAAAATCATACTTTTATCGCAATTTACTTGCTTTTAAATAAAATCTGCAAATAATACATTTTCAGAAAATACAAAATCTACAATTATGAAACACCGGTGCCAGTCCAAAGGGTCATCAACCCATTACATTGTCCCACTGCTTGGCACGGGTCTCCTCTCAGTACGAGAGTGATTAGGCTATAGTCCGCCACGCTAGTCTACTGCGGGTTGGCAGACTTCACATGCCGTCAAGAAAATCTCTGGGACTCTCAGGTTTCCTCACGATGTTTTCCTTCACGTTTAAGCGCGTGATAAGTAATTATTAATACGCACATGACTTCGAAAAGTTAGAGGTGCGTGCCTTGTATTTAAACTCGAGACCTTTGACTTGGCAGTCCAAATGGTCGTATCACTAAGCTATCACTGCGCCTGTCAGTCCAAAGCATTAGTTTAAAATATTTATAATTGATTAAATTCATTTTGGTTTGTTAGACAAACCGCTACGGATTGTCGATGTAGTCATTCGTATTCTCGGCTCGTAGCACCTCGTAGATCCTCGTAGCCGACACGCGTCACAAGCGCGCTCGAACGTCAGTTCTGTCGCCTCGGGCATTCCTGGTACCCCTTTGTGTAAATGTCGAATTTATTCTACTCGAATCGTTAATCGATAAGTCGAATAAATGTGTTCGATAGTAAAAGGTATAATTGAAAATGGACGTGTTGTGAATACGATAGACAGAAGTTGCACTATGAAATTCTGAGTAGAAAGTTCAGTATATCGATCGATTTAGCAATCAGTGATCTAGACATTGCAGGCTATTATCTCAATGTAGGCAGAACAGTAAAAAAAACCTTAACCTTATAATTACCTACCATAACGTATCCATCATCCACAATTAAATAAATTTCAAAAACCTTCGTCTACATATTTCATTTACCTATAGAAACTAACGAAAAACAAGAATTATATATATTTTTTAAAATATAAATACCTCATTAGTCTAGTGGCACTAAGCGCGACTGATACGCTAGGGGTAGCAGCAGTAGCAGCTCGGAGTCTGGATTTGTACCCGGTTAATTATTACATGGACCTAAACATACCGGCGAAATGTGGGTATACATTAGAACACCTCTGCCTAACCCTTCGGGGAATACAGGCGTGATGGTATGATATGTATGTAAATTTATATCATACCATCACGCCTGTATTCCCCGATGGGTTAGGCAGAGGTGTACTAATTTACACCCACATTTCACCGGTATGTTCAGGTCCCATGTAATAGGGGGCGAGCCTATTGCCATTCACCGGGCACAAATCCAGACTCCGAGATGCTACTGAGAATTTCATAGAAAAACCCAATAACACTTTGCTCGACCTGGGGATCGAACCCAATACCTCTAGCGTAGCAGTCGCGCTTATGACCACTACACTAATGAGGCAGTAAATTTATATAATTGATAAAAATAAGTCGTATACGATTAAGTTTTAATATCTACCTACATAAAGCACACTGTAAAATTTCATACTCAAATATAAATCCTACACTCGCCAATCAGCAGTCAGTCGGGATAATCCAAATTGTGCAAACAAATCGTCAAACTAGTTGTTTCACTAGTAATAACTCCACGTCTGCCATTGCCAAGAGTTTCGCAACGTGGCAACATTTATCACTTGTCAGAAGTCATAACTTACTGTCTACTTGTAATCATATCTATTAAGCTATAAACATAAGTATTGTGAAAGAAGTTTGTATATTTCTATTAATCCTGGCAATTCTCTGAAATCGAAAGGTAATTGAGTTACGTAGAAGACGAATAAAACTTTATAGCGTGCTAGGATCGATTTCCATCTTTATTTCTACCACTCCCTTGAGAATAAGACGCAGATTTATATATTAAAATAGTTAATCATCATTTTCTGGAAATATCAGAGTGCAGTGATAGTCTAATAATATGACCACTCGACTGAAAAGTCAAAGGTCTCCACTTCGAATCCAAGACACGCATGTCTCACTTTTCGAAGTCATGGCTGTGTCATAATTAATTATCACACCCTTAAACGATGAAGAAAATTTTTTTAAGAAAACATACATGCCTGAGAGATTATTTTGATGGCTTGTCAAGTATGCCAACCCGCAGTAGGCTAGCACCGCAGTGGACTATACCCTAATCCCTCTTGTTCTGAGAGCAGACCCGAGCCTAGCAGTGGGATGATGAAATGAGTTGATGACTATGATGATCTTGTAATATACCACCAAACTTGTAAGACCTGAGGATCCGGCAGAGGTAGAGCTAGGACTGGATTAAAGTTTAGGTAAGGGTATGTACATTTCCAGTGCTGGTATGATTGATGATGATGATGGTCTCTTAAAATAAGGAATAAGCCTATATTATTTCAATTTCAATCCAAACTCTGAGCTGCTATTGAAATTAATAAGTAAATCCAAAAATACTGCTTGATTTGTCAGTCGAACCCACCGTAACAACTTTAACCGTTTATGTGTAAGCGTGGATATCGATTGAGGAAGTTTGCGTCGACTTTCCACTATTCAGTAAAGACGTGATTAGAGCGGGAGTTAATCGCTTGGTTATTTATAGGTTCGATCCAAGTTACATACGATCTTAAAGTGCAATCAGAAATCGGCAAGAGATTTACATTATAATTTGTTATCTAACCAAAGAGATTTAAAACGGTTAGAGAGACATTTAAAATATTTTCATTCAATAACTTTGATCCTGATTTGATTTCATTTTCATTTTTGTCAGTACCTACTTACAGAGTAATTTGTTTTTCAGTTGACAGTCTCAACAATCTCTGGCAACGATTGTTGCCAAAAAAAATGTAAACTTGTCAGTTTGACAAACGTGGCAGCAATAATTGTCATTTTAAAAATTTCGTCGCTGCAAACTGTCTGAGTATTGTTTGTTGATTTCCTGTCCATCGCTCGATCGTAACACAAACGTCACACAAGAAGAAAGAAAATAAATTCTTTTATACGCCCTTGCTTAAGATATTTATGTCTTAGATGTCGCTGACGTTTCCTGAGGAATGACCATTCCTAGCATAACACCGTCACATTGAAAGAAGAGAGCATAACTATGATTTAATAAAGACACTTGTAAACATAATTTACTTATTTAGTACAAGATTGCGCCGGTGGAGGCGGCGTTATCTATAATGAAACTCCAAAATAAACTGTGAGGCAATGGTCTCTTTTTAAATCCAGACGAGCTATATGCGAGTTGTATATTTTACAGCAATGTCTGAAATAGCCTTTCGCAGAAGTAACCATAATGACTTTGAGTAGACCAGATTAAACAGGAGTAGGTGCGGTGGCAGCACATCAAGTTACCACAATATGTCAAATTTTCTCAGTTGATTTTGACTTAATTGTTATCACTTTAGGGTTTAAAATCATTTGCAGAAATTTGACAGTTTTGTATAACCTGAGGGCTTAGACAAGTGGCATGAACGCTAATCCAATAGAATAGAATAGAATTCTCAATGTATGGGAGTGACACTAGCTTACGACATTAATTGACATGTCATGTCGTAAGCTAGTGTCACTCCCATACATTGAGAATTCTATTCTATTCTATTGGATTAGCGTCCATGCCTCTTGTCTAGGGGCCCTGATATGCTGGCGACTGTACAATTATTTTAGTCATTTCGCGGTTTAATCTACCATAGTGCCCATAATAAGGTCTCATACTTTTTTAAGCAAACCTTCCAATCTCAATTCCATTAAAACAGCACTCTGGATGATACCAGGCTTAAATTTCGTATACTGCAATTACATGAAAAACAAATCTCAAAAGAATATTGAGCCCCGAAATACATTCACAGGCACTCCAATTTAAAATTAATGGTTGTAGCAAGGTTTGCACAGTTGGACATGACATATCATGATCAACTGATCATTTCATTTCCAATTAATTCTGCGTATAAGTTTGATGTGACGGCGAGGTACGATTTGGAATGGGTGTTTGCGAAATTAATGATGCAACGAGCATTTGCCGCGTGGATGTTAATTATCGGGATAACTTAATCTGCCATTCGGTGATACATTCTAGAACTATTTGGGAGCTGAATATTTGGCTAATCACCCAGAGATACGTAAAATTTGGAACTAGCTGATATGTTTTTTTTTATAATGAGACAATCAGTAAAGTATTGCTGTTGTGTTAATAAAAATATCGCGATAGCTGTTATCTGCCATGCAGTGGTACTTCTTGAACTATTTGTTAGCTGAATATTTCAACAACATACTCACGACAAGTAACGATTCGGAGCGGATAAATGTGAATTGTAGAAAACAATAACTCACCTTTCGATGGGTTCTGAAAAACATGATCACAGTAAAGGTACCGCGTAGACACCCCGTCTGTGACTGCATGATTGAACGTAAAATGATAATGTGGTACCTACGTTCGAACGCGTGACTTTCTCCCTATTACGAGTGTCACCAATACATTTGGCAGGAATCTCAAGAGGTTAATACCTTTACTAGTTATCATGCGAGACACTGGTCAAAAACTGTGCTAGGTACTAAAACTGAGCCAACTTAAAACTACAGTAAAGATTTTTTATCATTATTTAAAATTAATCAGTCTTAATTACTACCACCATGAACCTAGAATGTGTTATAAGCCTACAAATTACGAAAACGCAATAGAAACTTGAATTTGGCGACCAAGCGAACGTTCTCACTTTCAATACGAATACTGTGTGGGTTCGATTTGAATAAATTTAAAAAAAAATACATTATTCTGTTTATATACCTAATGCATATGAAAAATTTTAAAGAGTTTAAATTACAATATTTTGAATTAATTTCGAATATTATCAGTTTGATTAGTGGCAAATCGTTTCTTACCTAAAGATATAAAAGTGTAACCCAACCCCTATTCTAATACCTACAATTTTACTTGACGGCATACCGAATATTACTACTTACTTTATTCAATGAATACCTACATACCGCCTTTCGAACGTAATTATAACCGATCACTGAGCAAGTGGTTGATAAAATGGTCTCATAATAGCCAGCCATACAAAATTATCAAAATTCATTCTACTAACCTTAATTCCTTCATATTTGCACATGCTAGAACACACTTACACTCGGCAAACTGGATAGTTTGAAGTGAACTCTCACAAAATACACTAAGGTTCAATTCAAGTTACAACTAATATTCACAAATCACTACAACACACACAAGTCACACCACATGTTAAACAATTCCTCGATTTTAATCAAAGATTGTCAAGTAACACATAACTACTAATAATAAGTTGGGACCGAGAAAAAACAACTCGATCGACCAAACTGCACAATTGAATTAAGTAAGAAATTCTTTATTTGAATTTATGACACGACCAAAATACACTACCTCCTTCGTCCTTAATTTTGAGTACTAAACCAATATTTAACTACCCGCGGACATTAATTATTGGCATGTTGCATTTATTTTAGATTGAAAATCTATATTACGTATCGATTACAATAAAATAGCATCTTTGGGACGATAAATCTAGTTATTCTAATAATTATTGTTTCCTTCTCAAATCATTTGCACTGGCTACATTTTTACCGATTTGACAACTCTACGGAATACTCAATAAACCCGATAGATGTCGTTATTTGACAAAGTCAAAACTAAACGTTATAGAGAAAAAAAAAAGATCATTATTACAAGAGGTTCTTATGGAGAATATTCGGTAAAAAACCCCATGGTATGCTCTTTTAAATAGTTATCTAATATTTACAAAGTTTTATTTACACATTTGTTTGATTGAAAATTAATTGGATTAGAGATTACGCTCTAGGTACTAAATAAATAAAAAAACCGGCCAAGTGCGCGCACAGAGGGTTCCGTACCATTACGATTTATGACGTATTAAAAAAAAACTTACTAGATCTCGTTCAATTTTCGTTGGTAGTTTACATAGTAATGTATATCATATAATTTTTTTTAGCTTTATCATTCTCTTATTTTAGAAGTTACAGGGGGGGACACACATTTTAACACTTTGGAAGTGTCTGTCGCGCAAACTATTCAGTTTAGAAAAAAAATATATAAAAAACCTCTATATCATTTTTGAAGACCTATCCATAGATACCCCACACGTATGGGTTTGGTTTCAGTTCTAAGTATGGGGAAAATTTTGTGTTTTTTCTATTTTTGTGTGAAAATCTTAATGCGGTTCACGGAATACACCTACTTACCAAGTTTCAACAGCATAGTTCATATAGTTTCGGAAAAAAGTGGCTGTGACATACGGACGGACAGACAGACAGGCAGACATGACGAATCTGTCAATAATTTTATGAGTTATCAATACCAAAAAAATATATAATAATTATTATTATCATTTTTATATATTGTAATAAACATATTTTTAAAGTAATACAAAGGTAAAACGAATTTAATAGGTAGCATATTATTATATGATAATGTTACTGTAAAAACAATTAAATGAAATAAAAGTTTTGTGGGTAGTTAAAAATATTATCCACCGTCCTACAATAAAGCCGGTAGGTAGTTAGTTGGTCGCGTTGTGAACTGTCAATATTTATTTTTTCTTCAAAATATAATTATTAGGTACCAATGTGCGGTCTAGTCGATTGAGATGAGACGAATACTCGATCCCACACTATTCAAACTTATAGAAATTAACTTGGAAACATTATTCAGTCGTAGTTATAATATGTGTAATGATGTTATTTGTAAATAGAACTTAAGGTGTAGCTAAAAGAACATATTTTACATTGAACCGTAATGTGTTTCGTTTTGTGAGTGTACGAGTGTCGTTACTGGGACTGCCATGTTAGACATTTAGCGGATATTTAGCAGCAGTCGACGATATGATAAAATCAAGGTTAGTCAAATGAATAGTACCTACATTTATATTATTAGAATGACTCTCTTTGGGATATATACCGCAAACTATTGCTGATCTGTTTCACGTCGATCGATGTTATCCACTGGTGCGTACTTTAAACTTGCCAATTATTAGATCAATTTCGGCAATTATGGTTCTTCTAAGGTTCTCCTTATTTCTGTTTCGGTCGTTTAGAGAAATACCAAGCATTGCTCTTAATATAGTTCTAGCTTTATCCTATCATGACATGCATCGTATGAACGATTTGATAACCTAATTAACAAGCAAAACAAATCAAGTCACTACCTGGCCTATTTTATGTCGTCTAATACAAATTCGCTCAATACGCCATATGTATCGGAAAGTAATAGCGCCAATATTAACAATCCTTCACCACCATAAAAGATAGTTTTAATATCGATATTCAAATCGAAAGGTTACAGTAGGTACATTTGTTTGAATCGATTAATTTATCATCCTGGCCTTTTCAAAATCGAATTAGGTTTGGCTTCTAGTCTAATCAGATGCAGCTAATTAAAGACCGATTAAATATTCATCACCGTAAGCGGTGATAGCCTATACTCCATTTGGTTAGGTACTTAACTAAAGGTAAACAAATCATAAAAGAGGTTCTTTTATAGGGCCATTTTTCATCTTGAAATAAAACGTAACCAAAATAAATTATTTAATGATTCAAAATCATTTTCCTTGTATATACTAGCATATTTTACTACTTTGTTTAATATTAAATGGTAATTATTAATTCTTAAGCTTGCGACCAATAAATAAATCAAATCTGATAATTATGTCATAAAGTATTGCAATGTGCCTACTAGAAAGAATCTAAAAAGACAGGAAATCAAAACATTTTTCAACTTATTAGACTTTTGACAACTCGAAAAAATTAAGAAGTAGTAGCGCGAGGAAGCGCGGCATAATAATTAACCGATATTATACTTAGTCGGGTAACCAGACGCCATTCGTAACAGTTTGTACTTTCGTTCGTTTTTGTGTTTCTTTTGACGTAAATTGTATTAATTAGTTATTGTTTTGTTTGTTCGTTGTTTTTATTGATTGTTAGTTGTGTTGTTATTAATTTCCCTCCCAATTCATAAGATGTAATTGTAATAAAGGTTGAATAGCACTGAACGCCGCCATTTTTATTGTTTACATTTAGTTAAGTACCTAACCAAATGGAGTATAGTGATATGAACATTGGTGTGCCAAGTCATAGGTTTCGTAATCATATAAATAATTAAAAATCAATCGCTGAAATGGTGAAGGAAAATATCGTGAGGAAACCTGCATTCCTAAAAGATTTTCTCGACGGGGCGGCGGCGTGTCAGGTCTGTCAAACCGCAGTTGGCTAGCGTGATAAACGTAACCCTTCTCACTTTGAGAGGAGACTCGTGCTTAGTAGTGGGACGGTAAATGGCTTGAGTAGCGTTGGTTTGATGACTGCCATCAAACCAACGCTACTAAATTTTTAACACTCGATGTAAAAACAGCGGGTGTTATTAGTTTCACGTGTCTGTGTATGTGTGTGTCTGTATGTGGCATCGTAGCTCCCGAACGGATACACCGATTTTGATTTAGTTTTTTTTGTTTGAAAGGAGATTTATTCGGGAGTTTTATTAGCTATGTTTGATGAAAATCGGTCGAGATATAATGCAACTGTCGGGTTTTTTTTTTAATAATACCTACTAAAATCTACATAGATTATAATGTAAGGCTTCTTTAGCTTCTGAGTACCACTAGTTCAGATTGATTAGGATTGTCAGAAGTGTTCATATGACAACTAGTCTCCGAGATATGGGTCGGCATGATCGGTGATGTACTCCCCTGCCACAGAATATCGACGTCAAGTAGCAGTATGCATACAGTACTTTTAGGTTCAGCGCCGGAAGCCGAATTCCTCCCTCAGTCCCCTTCCTTCTCCTTTTCTCCTTCCATTCTCTTTTCTTTGATTAAACTCGGCAACGCATCTGCTCCTTTGGTATTGCACATGTCCATGGGCGGCGACGACTACTTACCATCAGGTGTATGGCCTGCTCATTTGCCGGTTTACCCCAAAAAATATATATGGAAGCCTCGCGATCTGTTCCATTCAGTCACCCATGGACTGGCTGGAGCAAAAGCAGCTTAACCTTGCTATAGGTAATCAGCGCAGCAGTTACGAAGACACGTGCCACCTGTTCATTATTACCATTAATACCTGCACAAGTCATTTTATCATGAATCTTAAGGCAAACTGTGTCAGTTCTCGGTTGAAATTGTTGTCACGTCATCTGTAACAGATGCTCCGTCGACTTCATTGCACTTTGATTTTGTTTGAACTTCCTCCAACGTCATGAAACTGCGAACATAACACATATCAATAAGAATATACTTAGTATGTGTTAATATACTTTGTATCCCATTGTAAAAGCTTTTCCTACAATTCAAGGCCAGCATATTATACTGGTTTTGTATAGCTTGATGTGCAGCCGTGTGTACATTCACATTCATGTACCTATTTGTTCGTATGTAAAATCGTGGATCACTAGGCTAATGAAAAGGCTAAAAAAAGTAACATAAAACACAGTAGAACTATCTCCCCTGTCATTCAAGAAATCAATGTGTCATTGAAGAAAAAAAACATGTTGAAAATTAAATATTATATTGATACACTATTCAAACTTCAGACAAGTTTCAATAGTGTATCAATACACTTAATATTTATTTTTTCTTTCTAAGCAAGAGCGCAACAATCAGAAAAGTAAATGTTGACTGGTTTATCTTTTAAGTAACTCATCACAACACGTTAAAAAATATTGCAATGCATTATCACTTAATTCACCTAAATACTTTAAAAAAAGTGCTAATAAATTCAGACACGATATCTTGGAAAAGTTGCCCTACGAAAAAATCTTTTGTTTCAAACGTCCTACTACCATAACTTACGTATCTACCCACAAAATCTCTATTGTCTATGTAGATTAAATGTGTATAGCTCTTTCAAAGCGTCCCTTATCCGAATCTTTTCTAAATATAAATCCGAGGAAATTGTCTTGGAACACGACAACACAACAAATGCAAATTAGGAGACGGACCACTGTATGATCTACTTGGAATTTAATGCGGCATGAAATTACGTATTTACCTACTTACCTAGTCGATAGGAAAATTGGTTTCCACATCCCAGTTGTCCATTCGGTGCAGAAGCGATTGGCGTTTGACAGCCGGGACTTCTCCGAAGTGAAATTATACGCGGGATCAATCTGATTATTGTAATCGTTTGATTTCTTTTATTAATAAGACTGGCGGTACCTATATGTAGGGTTGCCAACCGTTCTATTAATATATAGGTACTATTGTAGATACGTACAACTGATTGTGGCGAATGTCGCAAGTGCTTTTTTAGTCGGTACTCTTCCGATATATCCATACAATGTCAGATCAGCTGGATTCGTAAATGTTTTTTTTTTTTTTTTTTTTAAAAAAAAGCTTACTAACAATGTGGGTCACACATTATTAGTATTCTTGTTAACCCCTCGTGCTAAGCTAAATGCTTGTGTTACGAGTGGGTTCACGTCGGTAGTGCAATGGGTAGGGTTCGAACCGGCAACCACATGATCGCAAGTCCGATGCCCTAGCCAGTAGGCTACCGCCGCTTCAAATGTTGACCTGTAGCTGTGTGTACTTTTCACAAAGTGCGTGATAACACTAAATAATATTGAAGAAAAATAACAAGATTAAATGTCTAAAGATTTAATATTAAATTATTAATATTCAATTTTTATTTCTTACCAAGAACCTAACAATTAGCAACATGTTGACTGGTCAATCCTCAATGTTGAATGTTGAATGGTCTGCCTTCTCAGGTGACAGACGATCTTTGAGTATTTTCCGTATACCTAATGATATTAAAGTTACGCACGGCTATACATCAAGTTTAAAATAACTTATCATTCTTATTTTTTAGCATTAAATATTGCTAAATGTTCATAAAGATATGAATTTTCTAATGAAAGAAAATTTCTTAGTGAAAGAAAAATTCGATCTCAGGCAGGGTTTGAACCTGCGTCTCTCTAGTTAAGTACACCAGACGCTTCGCCAACTAAGCTACGGAGACCACTGCCTGTGATGTCAAATTTCTCTTCCACATTTTACGTCTTCAGGTGACGTCAGCACCATATATTGAAGACATTATTATGTCTTTCATTATTACGGAAAGTCATAAATGCAAGGTTATGTACAAATTGATTTTGAGCAATTATAATAGTTGTGTACAACTTGACGATAGACGTTCGGCCCACTATGTAACGGAAAATACAGTTTAAAAAATTAATAAAATCAATTTATATTTCGAGAAGACCCGTGCCCAACATTGAGTGATGATGATATGTTTTATAAGCTCTATTCAGGAATATACTAGAATAATCGACCCAAAAAATATTGGCAACCCTAGGTCTATACGTTGTATGTTAAGGTTCTCTTGTTTGTTATGGTTTAGAGATTTGTTTATTGAATTAGAAATATTTGTTGGCAGGTTATAATGGAAAATATAATGTGCACCATAGTATTTATACTTTTCCCTCTCCTGTTTTATTTATCATGATATATATTATATGTTTTGTTACAATTATTGTGTTATCGTTAGAACGTAAAATGACAGTGATAAATAACATTGGTTAGATCGAATTAATATTCAAATTTTTTTCAATAAATAAATACAGGTATAAAATAATTATTTTCAGCTTGGTGGCTTACTGCTATTATCATCGATTCCCTTAGCATTCATCAATCACGTTACCCTATATAAAATCGGGTACAATTAATAATTTATACCTCGTCGGCGGAGTAAGTAAAGAAAGTTTTCGGCTGTCAATTTTTTCGTTTGGTGCCTTTGAAAAATTAGTAGTCATCAAAGGTTCACAGAGGGGATCATAAATTTTAGGGTGGTACTTTCGTGATTTCATTCGCTTTCCCCTTAGAACACGGGGCGAATACGATAAATTATGCCCATCAATAATACCCAGGCACCGCTGTGTCAACAACATTCTATACTGATGGTATTTGTAGCTATTTATTTAGGTACCCTCACCAGCTGTTTTGTGACGTCATAACTTCTGCTCGTCTTAACCATGGATTGTTTTATACGCAGTAAATAAATTTACGAGTCTGAATACCAATGGTATATATTTAATTCTTAACATAAAATATTTTGGCAGGTTACTTATACGATTTAACTATTATTTTTAGTGACCTAAAAAAAATCCAGAGCTTCTTTTCTTTTCACACCTTTCCCCATCGGGGTTAGGCAGAAACTTCAGACCGCTACTTGCTAGGATTCTAGCAATGTTCACCATAATAAATTTATTTAAAATAAAAAGTTGCTAAATATAAGTTATTATTTTATTTTATTTGGAGTACCTAAACAAATAAAATTTACTCCCACTTACATTCTACGTACTTTTAGAGCATAAAAGAAATCCTTACCAATCGATGGTCAAAAGAATTGTTTTTCTATTGTCTGCTTATTGATCATTGATGTTTTAAGGAATTCTAATTGTCTGTGTGTTGCTTAACTCCATGATGATATTAATTTTAACTGTTTTTTATTTCAATTTGGAACAATATAGGCACGTACCTCTTTTGGATAATACTTTTTTATTACAATGATATTTGCCTATATTTTACATGGAGTTTATATTTTGTGGTGTTAATATGAATACTTGGACAAATTATATGTTCACAGATACGTTAATGTTGTTAAAATAGTTTTTTTTAATCAGAATTTGCCAAATAAACACGAGAATCTAAAAATTGGTGGGTATGTATATAAATACCAAAAACGAATTGTCTTTATGTAAAAGGGAAACAGGTGCTTGAAGTAGGAATGAACAATTCAGACCGAAAAAACAAAGACATATTCCAATATTATACAGTATCCTATCTAACCCACAGAATCCTAAAAAAGGCAACAATGTTTATTACTTTACCCAAAATTAGTTTTCTTTTTTATTATACGCTACCATAAATAAACCTGCCAAAGTTAACTAAAACCCACTCGTCCCTTTATTTCGGGAAGAAAGGAGCCTTTTACCTGCGGGAATACCTACCTTCTATGTTTAACGAGAAAACTGGTCGCGGATCGGTTTGAAATTTCAAGTGTACGTACCCCTTTCAAGGTTCAATCGGAATAACCACAAAACATTCCGATCCTATTTCCGATTCCCGTCACACCGCCTCCATCACGGGGTTGGGACGGGACTTAGGTGGGTTGGGTAGAACCACTTTCAATGCGTATTCGAAAAGCGTTCGTGTTTCAAACTCGTATGCTGTGATCGAGTATGGTTTTTGTTGAGTCAAAGATTAATAAGCTGTTTAAGATTTTGATATTGTTTTTTTTCGGCGAATGTGATTGGATTGTAATTCGTGATAATATGTCAAGTCATACGTCCTAATTACGTAAATATTTAAATTGAATAATTTCCTACGGATGTTATCGGGTTATGTTTTACAATACTTCCCGCTTAGATCAAATAAAAACTTAATATTCGATCTGAGACTTCCCGTTGTGCCCTTAAAATATTGTAAAAATCGATTCCTGTAATGCAAATTATATAGGAAACCTAAACACGCATCAATATTTTTATCTGAAAGATGAGCTAGATTAAGATGCCTCTTTTTACGTGTCACATAGGCTAAAGCAGATTGGGTTTGAAAACGGACAGGGATGGGCTCATACATACCTAAACCACTTATATCCACTTCAATTTCCTCGTAGGTTTGTTCTTAAAATAATTTTAAACGTCAAGTTCCACATTACAGACACAATGAAAAATTTATTGGTTCAGCTACCTTGCAACCTGTCGAAAAATGTGTGGCGATTAAGCTAACGTATATTTTTTTTAAAAAAAGCTTACTAGCAACGTGGGTTGCACATTACTAACCCCTCGTACTAAGCTAAATGCTTGTGGGTGAGTGGCTTCACGTCGGTAATGCAATGGGTGGGTTTCGAACCGGCAATCACATGATTGCAAGTCCCACGCCCAAGCCAATAGGCTACCGCTGCTTTTAAACTACTATATCTACTTAAGACCCATATACGGAATTATCAGGAAATACAACCTGATTCTAGGTACCTAATTCTCAAATTATTAGTTTTCATTGTCCTATCCTACTTCCTACTTAATCCTATCCTACTTCCTACTTCCTACTATCAACTATGTAATATTATAAATGTGAAAGTTTGTGAGGATGGATGGATGGATGGATGTTTGTTACTCTTTCACGCAAAAACTACTGAACGGATTGTGATGAAACTTTACAGTATTATTGTTGATACATCAGAATAACATATAAGCTTTAATTTATAGTGATATTTTGGGAAATTCTTATTGGATTGGGAAATGTCTATTCCACGCGGACGAAGTCGCGGGCAAAAGCTAGTCTTTAATAGTATTTAATAATTCAAGAAATTAATCGTTATATCAAGGTTGACGATATAGGCGTGTCGAGCGGTATGAGCGTAATTACACATCATTATGCTTAAATATTTAATTGGTTACAGGTCAGGGAGGAATCGTTTTATTAATACTTTTTCCAAAGTGGAATTTATTAGTTAACGTTTAAGAACGCCTAATAAAAAAACTTACTTATAACTTATTACTTAACATACCTATTTATTTATGTTATCATACCATCACGCCTATTTTCTTCGCAGAGTTAGGCAGAGGTATACTAATATAAACCCTCAGTTCGCTTGTAGGTATGTTTAGGTCGCATGTAATAGAGGGCGAGCCTATTGCCGAAACCTAAACACTCCAGGCTGCTACTGACAATTTCATAATAGAATTTTGTTACCCTACTTTATATATAAAAAGTGAAAGTTCATGTTTACTACTTAATTAGGCAAAAACAACTGAACGAATGTAGCTGGGATTAATTTTGTATAGGATAATGGGGCAATGATGATGATTATTATTAAACGTTTTAAATATGGCAATAGGCTCGCCCCCTATTACAATGGCAATGGCTCGCCCCCTATTACAAGGGACCTACAAACATACTGGCGAACTGTGGGTGTACATTAAGTACACTTCTGCCTAACCCTTCGGGGAATACAGGCGTGATGGTATGTTATGTATGTTTTAAATATGTTTTTTCTTTATTTTACGAGAAACCTTAAACATCTTTGAAGCCAGAAAAAATGGACAGCATTTTACGTCCACTTAGTATTTATACTAGATGGAAATGGAAGTCGTATTATTTCGTTTTAAGAATCATATTCAACTATTGAAATAAATTTAGAAGCACGAGCAATTTCTTCTAAACCCTAAAAGTATTCCAATATGAAAAAAGGAATAGTTGTTCAAATAAATATTCCAGGGTTTCCATGTTATTAAAACATTTCACGCGTCAACCCTCACTTTGGCCACGGTTTGGAGTGGAATCAATATAGATGCTTTTCGTATTCCGTATCACGTAGAATCAATTTAAGAACTCCTGCTGCGGGTCAACGGATATTTATGAAGATAACTTCAATTTATAGAGATTGCTTCGCGTTCTTTACACTGCCGAGCAAAGTTATGGTTGCGCAGCCTGTGGCTTTAAGTGTATGGAAAGATATCTTGCCGCAAATGAGTCTAGGGCTTTTATTTTTTTTAAACGGGTACCCTTTTGTTCTGTCGTATTTGTAAATTCCTATTTCAAATTGTGCGGTCACCATCGTTACATCCGACTCTTCATGGTACAGTCAGCATCAAAATTATCAGCACACACAAACTGTTCAAAATTATCTAAGCAACTATGTAAATAAAACTTTATCCCAAGGATGCAAATGATGTTTTAGGGTAAACACTGCATCAAAGCATGGTTTAAAAATTCATTTAATTTAATTGCCCAATAAGTTGTTTGAGACTAATTATAACGTACATATATAATTTGACCGACTTATTAGTACAATAGTTGCTGGTGTGATTCCTGTGCGTGATGGCAGGATGAACTCCCAGGTTGAGCAAACTGATATTGACATATTATTCTATTTTATAAATTTTTCGCTTCGGAACCCCTGTAGGAAGTCCTACAGGGGTTAAACACACACAACTGTTACTGGTCATCATTCTGCATAATATCTACTAATATTATAAAAAGGAAACATTTCTTTGTTTGTAATCGATTAACTGTGAGACTACTGAACCGGTTTTAAATTTAATATATATTTTACCATTAGAGAGCTACATTATTTTCGATTTACATGAGCTATTAATTATCTTGCGGGATAATCGGGATCCTATCCGTAGAAGTAGTACCTATAGTTTATAAAAAAATATGTGAATGTAAGAAACAAGCAAACTAAAATACATTTGAGAGGAAGAACATGGAACATTGCAGGCGATGACAACAAGAAACTCCCTGGACTTTAACCAGTCAACATGGTATTAATTGCAGTTGTCTATAAATGGCAGACTTTGTCCATTTCCTTCCCACAAGTCGGCGAACACGAACTGCGTTGCTGTAGTTTTAAAACTATATAACATACCATGCCTTATTGCCCTAGGGGATAGGCAGGGGTGTAGTACACTAACAGTTCTTTGGTATAATATACGTTTAGATTCCATGTAATAGGGGCCATACCCTAATCAAAACTCCCGAGCTGATACTAAGAATTTCATAAAAAAAATTGATAACATGTTGCGTTTGTTGAAGTATAGGTAAGTCCAGCTTACGACCACTAAGCAGATGAGGTTTATAATTATATTGTAATATCCATTCTTAATATAAGTGGTGGCGTAATTTCCCACCAAATTCTTGTTGACTATTTTCAAATAGCGAATGTTAATATACGATATTTAATACCACCTCCCTTAAGTAGGTTCCTTGAGGCGCTCGCATCTATTTTATGTAGGAAAATATAAAATCATGCATAACAGTTATAGGTATAACTTTCTTGAGATAAATCATAATATAATAGGTAATAATCCAAAGTGTCTTTACAGTTTAAATATTTATTTTATAAATTATAATTATTGGAGGAACTCCTTGTTAAGTACTTAATAACTACGCTGATCTATTCTTCTGTAAGGCTAAGATCAACGAGCCAAGGTCAATCTATAGATGGGTGATCGTTCTATATTCAAAGTTAATACTTTAATGCTTTTCGAATCATAATAAACCAAGTTGGTTCAAAAACGATTTTAAACTAGTCTATATTATAGTCATACTGTAGGGCTAAGTAACCAGGAAAATGCAAAGTAGCTCTTCATCATCATCAACCTATTACATTGTCCCACTGCTGGGCACGGGTCTCCTCTCAGAGCGAGAGGGAATAGGCTATAGTCCCCCACGCTAGCCTACTGCGGGTTGGCAGACTTCACACGCCGTCAAGAAAATCTATCAGGCATGCAGGTTTCCTCACGATGTTTTCCTTCACCGTTTAAGCGCGTGATAATTAATTATTAATACGCACATGACTTCGAAAAGTCAGAGGTGCGTGCCTTGGATTCGAACTCGAGACCTTTGACTTGGCAGTCCAATGGTCATATCACTAGGCTATCACTGCGCTAAAGTAGCTCTTAGTAAATGAAAATTACAGCTTTATCCTACTGTAAAATACGGTATTACTGTTTCTGAAAAAGGTCTCCGTAATTCATATAAATTATTTTAGATACATATATACACTGCCTCATTAGTCTTGTGGTCCTAAGCGCGACTGCTATGCTAGAGGTCCTGGGTTCGATCCCCAGGTCGAGCAAAGTGTTATTGGGTTTTTCTATGAAATTCTCAGTAGCATCTCGGAGTCTGGATTTGTGCCCGGTGAATGGCAATAGGCTCGCCCCCTATTACATGGGACCTAAACATACCGGCGAAATGTGGGTGTACATTAATTAGTAGGTACACCTCTGCCTAACTCTTCGGGGAATACAGGCGTGATGTTATGTATATTATGACATATATACAGTATATACATATAAAACATAGCTCTTAGAAAATTAAAACAACCTCTTAATAAAATTTATAAACACGTTTCGCCCCAACATCGGTTTTGCATTTATTTCGCCAATTTCTATCAAAGAGAAAACGAGAAGAACCCTCCAAGAAAATCCGGCAGTAAAAAAGCCGTGTACAAATAATGCATGTTAGTTGTATTGATGTATTATGGTATAGAGTAGCCAAACCATCAAATGAAACTTGTTATTCAGAAAATATTTTTCCGACAAGGTACTTACTACCTTGGTTATCAACTCACTCTGTAGTTATACGGACAGGAAAGATGTCGTATATGTTGTCGGAGTAGATAAGTTTTTAGTGTGAATGAGTGGCCTTTCCTACCGGGAACGTTAGGCTCGGAACATTAGGCTCATACCTCTATACACAGTGTAATGGGTGGAGCGTTTTATTTGTTTTCTAAATTATTTTAGAGTTTGTTCGAAATAAGTAAGCCGATCGGAAGTCAGCCGTTCCGAACTACCGCGGTGATAAAATCGTTTAAATAAGTGTTATAACACATAACTATCGAAATTAGTAAACAAAATAATTAGAAATGTGAAACATATACGACTCTAATTATCTTTACACCGACTCTTTCTATTCAAATTTACCACTTCTAAACCACTTGCAGACAACTTCCGATCGGCTTACTTATTTCGAACAAACTGTACAAAAAATTTCCTTATTTCATAGTTAAAATTATTCAGAATTTGTTAAAGATTTACGGAAATAATGTAACGAATTCTATTCTAATAGTAACGTACAGTGTCTAATCTGCAATTACTCGTTAGGTAACAACTCACATCAAGGTAGGGATAATAACTCAATGGTTCCGGCAGATTTCGGGGCCCAGATAATGCACTTTGCGACGTCACTTTTTCCGATGTTTGACTCCCCTCGCATTGCTCAAGTGCTAAATGTATTAGTTTCACATCGCCTATTCTGAATGTATCATAAATAACGCTTTAACATCGGCTACAAGAGTATTAGTAGGGGAATGTCCAGATGTTTTACGATAATGAAGTAGTGGGTGTAAAGTAATTTGTTAGAGTAGATACAATAGTTAATTTTCTGAACTACATTTGGTTGATGAAGTAATCTAATCAATTAATATTTTCGAATTAAATAGCACAGATTACTAAAAAACTATAATATTGAGCACAATAAACAAGGTGCCGAATAATTCGACAAACTCGAATTGATTTTAATTGATGCTGAGAAATTTCTAAAAGGAAATAAATAAAAAAAACTCTGTACAATAAATTTCCCAGCGTTCGACTATAGGTTAGTATGCTTTTGTGCTTGCGTCTATTTGAAACGAATTAATAGGCTTATCTAATGACAAAAGTATAAGAAGGACTTTATTAGTGTAGTGGTCCCAATTGACACTTCTTTTCTATGGGTCCTGGGAGCGATTTTAGTGTCGAGCAAAGTGTTATTGGGTTTTCCATGAAGTTCTCAGAAGCAGCTCGGATTTAGGGTTTTTGTCTCGTTAATAGCAATAGGTTCGCCCCTATAACATGGGCCTTAACATAAAAGTGAAATGTGCGTTACAATGGTGCACCGCTGCCTAACCTTTTGGCGAATACGGGCGTGATTGTATGTTTAGTAGTATTTTTCGCAACTCACCTCAGAATATTGCTTGCTAGATTGACGATAGTCCGTCAGTAGATGTACACACGGCTACAGGTCAACCTATAATATCCAGTTTAAGCTGATCTCGCATTGTACAGGCTAATCATACAATAAGAGGCCAGCGTAAACTGGTTTTTGCTTGCTCGCTCAACTTCCCTGAATGCCATGATTTTATGGGACTTGGGGAGAGATAATCCCTTAGCCACGATTATGGTACATTGATGATAGTGGATAATCTTATTACCATTGAGGCGGATGTCTTTATCCACCCTCATAAGATCCTTTAATTATTTTGTGGTATAGTAACTTGCAAAAATAAATCTAAATTCAAATGTCTAAATGCGTATATTGATTAAACAGAGATCATAAAAAGATGACTGCCTCGTTTGTCAAGTGGTCCCAATCGCGACTGCTGCGCTGGAGGTCTTGGGTTCGATCCCCAGGTCGAGCAGTGTTATATGGGTTTTTCTATGAAATCTCAGTGGCAGCTCGGAGTCTGGATTTGTGCCCGGTGAATGGGAATAGGCTCGCCCCCTATTACATGGGACCTAAACATACCGATGAACTGTGGGTGTATATTAAGAAAACCTCTGCCTAACCCTTCGGGGAATACAGGCGTGATGGTATTAATGTTGGTATGTATAAAAAGATACATAAAAAAATCACTTTTTTGAAGGTACGGAAAATCATCATGGATCATGTACTACCTGGGGGAAATCTGTAGGTTAAAATTATCAAACTCGTACCGACGAAATACCGCACTTGCTGTTCCTTAATGTCACAGCTATGGGATTTGTAACGGCCATGACAGGCTAATAAATAATATTATAATAATAATAATAAATAATCTTATAGCCAATGTTTCTCTGTTAGCCTGATTTCACACAATATGCTAAGATACTTCTTCAATTATGCACAAAATATCAAAGAAAACAAAGAAACCATTTCAAGGTATCAAGGTGTATAGTGACGTTACAAGAACAGTGGGGTTCACATATTTTCATGACACGACGCGATATCCTAAAATATATGAATACGATTTTCTACTGCGACACGAAACGACACGATGCTCTATTATGTTTTTCTATACAACAGTTATGCAATACTGTAACATAATTTGTAAATGGAGAACTAAACACCTGAGTCTATGTTGTGACGACAGCGCCGAACAAAGCGGACAACTGAATGCCATTATTTATATTCTTTCCAAAATATTCCTCTCCTCAAATTTGGGAAGGGAACAAATGCTCTTAGCAATGTGGTACGGTAATGTACGCCGGCCCCCTGAATTTTTCATTCCCTTGTGGCTCGACAACTAAGCATTACCAAAATTGCGTCATATTTCTTTTCCAACACATACTAAAGGGGAATAGTTAGGAGAATTGCTCTTTTACGGACTGAAACGAGGATGTTAGTGGAGGTCATTTATTTTTGCAAATTCTTGGTGAGTGATGTTAATTAGGGAATTGATGTGACAGTTGTTTTTGATGTAGGTGACCATTGTTAGCTCGAAGACTGGGAAGTCGAAGAACACGTTACACTGTCGGTGCCGGTTACCAGGAACACCTACGACACCTTTATTTGTAGCAGGAGTATAAAAAAACTGACAACATTTATATCTGTGGGATTAAACTGGACTTGGAGTAGAGATTGAACCCATGACACTAGACTCAACGGTAGTGGCAATATTCATCTAACTTACAGTCAAAGACAATATTTTACTCCTAAGGGGATTCTACAAAACACAGTTAGAACAGGTAGAACATTAATTCAGAGTCGCAACTCGCAAGACTGATTGTGAATAAAAAAATATATAAAAAAATAGGAAAAATAAATATAAACTTTAATGATTTACTAATAAGATAATTAATCCATATGCTCTTGGTAAACAGATAAATCACCCCACGAAAGTTTTTTTTTAAAGCTTACTAGCAATGTGGGTCGCACATTACTAGTAATCTTGTTAACCCCTCGTACTAAGCTAAATGCTTGTATTACGAATGGGTTCACGTCGGTAGTGCAATGGGTGGGGTTCGAACCGAACCGAACCTTAGGTTATAACCGGCAACCGCATGATCGCAAGATCGCCCTAGCCATTAGGCTACCGCCGCTTTTTGAAGTTGGGTCGGCTTCTAGTCTAACCATACATCAACCATCTATAGACAGGCAGCGGCAAGCGCAGCTTAAAACTGCAGATCGATTGATCAACGTATTTTTTTTTAACTGGATGGGACAATATTTAATCTGCTGTTTGACTAAGTGTTAACACTTAGTCAAACAGCAGATTAAATATTGTCCCATCCAGTTAAAAAAAAATGCCTTTTAAAAGTATCTTTGAAGGATGTATTTACAGAAATAATCACCATTTATCATTAGCCACTTACCAGTCTTGAATACTCCATGTTTAATCATTAAAACTAAATGCATGCAATGCAATAAAGCATGTTTTCATTGAAGGTAGCGTATGAGCGTTTCTCCACCGCCACCGTCACCGGCACGTAACCGTCAACGAGATTATTTCTGGCCGAGATCACGTTGTCGTGACGGCTATCGTTTGTCCACCGCGACGATCCGATCTCGGTGGTTCAGTCAGTTGTTTGATAACTTCTCCTTCTGCTTTTGCACGTAAGAAGGCGTAGGCGATGCAAATTATTTTGGATTCATACGGCAATACGGCATACGTAATTTCTTGGGCATTTTTATTGTACAGTGCGGTGGACATGCGGCCATAGTAAATGTATGTATCGCTAAATCGGCGCCGTCATCTCGTTGACGGTGACATGCCGGTGACGGTGGCGGTGGACAAACGCACTAAGTAAGGGTACATTTACCCTCATATGGGAAAAGCTTTATGCCTGTTAAGTAGTTTAGAACGCACTTCAGTGCCTTTTGTAAAATGATTTACCCTACACGCAAAAAAAATAACACGGTGCCGAGTTTAAACCTAATTAAAAAATACTATATATCTAGGATGTGTGTGGTCCTTAGTGACGGTACTTACGGTTTAAATATAAGGCGAGTTTTTTTTTAAACTTTATTGTATGATACGAATGATTTCGATTTTTAAACCCCGGACGCAAAAACGACGGGTATTATAAGTTTGACGTGTCTGTGTGTGTGTGTGTGTGCGTCTGTCTGTGGCATCGTAGCTCCAGAACGAATGAATAGATTTTGATTTTGTTTTTTTTTTGTTTAAAGGTGATTTAGTCGGGAGTTTTTTTAGTTCTTATGTTAGATGAAAATCGATCGAAATATAATGCGATTTTATGCAGATATATTTAGAAATATAATAGTAGCAACCCTCTAGAGGAACAACATTTTTTTTAAAAGCTTACTAGCAATGTGGATCGCACATTACTAGTATTCTTGTTAACCCCTCGTGCTAAGCTAAATGCTTGTGTTACGAGTGGGTTCACGTCGGTAGAGTAATGGGTGGGTTTCGAACCAGCAACCACATGATCGCAAGTCCGACGCTCTAGCCATTAGGATACCGCCGCTTACATTCTATGAATAAAAAAATCAAGACTGTATCTCCAGCTGTTTTTTAAAACAAAGATCAATAAAACAAGTTTGGTCTATACTGCGTTAATGTGGTAGGGAAGGCAAGCAAGGACGTCACTTTTTGTAGCGAAAAAAAAATACTGGAAATACCTTCATAACATACCGTTACGCCTGTATTGTCACTCGGCTAAATGTACACCTACACATCTCCGGTATATTTAGGTCCCATGTAATTGGAGGCGAGCCTATTGCTATGAACCGGGCACGATTCCGAGTTGCTGAGAATGTCATACAAAAACACAATCATACTGCTCGACCTGGAAATCGACCTCCAGCGTAGCAGTCGCGCTTGGGACCATTAGACTAACTAAGAAGGCAGCCCTACCAATATATACCTCCATTCAGGTACATATGCGTTGTCATGGTAACGTATTGAAGTTCATTCACACTCATCCGTTCGCCTCTAATAAATAAGGACTCATCAATAAGTGAAAGCTTCACGGTATCTTGGGGAACAGTGTTCATTCGTCAATGTTCACGGCGGGGTTTTCTCAGGTATTTACTTATTCATAATCTGGGTTATTTATGTATTGTATGTACCTTTTAAAAAGTATTTATTTAGGAGCATATGTTATAGAAGTTAAGAGAATCGCAGCGTTACCGAAATATCGAGTTATCCATACATCATCAACCCATTATATTGTCCTACTTCTGGGCGCGACTCTTCTCTCAGAATGAGAGGGAAGAGGAGACTAAGGAGACTATAATACACCACCACACTAGCTAGTGCGGGTTGGCAGACCGTAAAAAAAATGTCGAGCATGCAGGTTTCCTCACGATGTGTTCCTTCGCCGTTTAAGCTTGTGATAATTTGTTAAAATATAAACAAAACTTCACATAAGTACCATAATAAATGTAAATTTTTTAGAGCCTATTTCTCTTCATGTTATAATAGTGAACTACACTTGATCTACAAAAGAGCGAAGTAAAAAAACACACCATATGAAAATGATTTTCATGAAATCAAAATTATAACCCAAAGAGGAAGATTCTGTAAACACTATCCCTGGTTGGGGTTAAATGTTCCATGAAATTACCTCAGCATTTTGCCAGAAATGAAACTCGTTTCCACTGGACAGTTCCGACTTTATCCGCTTAAGTAGATCTGTGCAATTGTATAACTAGATAATAATAGTAGGTACGTGCGTTCTAGCCCGTGTAATATATTTTTTCTATACTGATACTTTAAAGAGGAAAGATTTGTTTCTTTGTCATTGATAAACTACTGCACCAATTTTAATAATTCTTCCACAATTGGAAAGCTATATTATTACCAATTAACAAAGGCATTATTATTCAGCGGAATATCCAGGAACGTATGCGGGCGAAGTCTTGGACAACTCTTTAGTTATTTATATAAATACGACAATAGTACATAATTCACCCTGTTTCTACTGGCAAAGATGACATCGAAGGATTATTATAATGAGTAACCCGAGTAACTAATTGAATTCATTATAAATATATAATTATGGGTCTCATAAAAGCTTGAAGCTGCCATTATATGCATCGGAATTTATAACATTTGCATTCAAACAAATCTATGATAACAAACCTCTAATTAAACTTGTTCCCAACTAAAACAGCTTGTTTTAATTAGAACATGATGAATGTGAAAAGTTTCCTTGTCATAATTCAACGGTAAGTTATTGCAGGTGTCGATAGAACGTACAGGATTCTACTGAGTCGAGGCAACTGTTGCAAATAAGGGGTTTTATGCAAAAAGCTTTAGGCATTGTATCATATTATTGAATTAAGTATTACTTTGTAATATACAATATGATACACTGACATATTATTGTTAGATGCGCTATGTTCATAAGTTAAAATTTAAAAAGTGTACATACACATAAATTCATAAGTTAAAGCTTTACTAATAAGCAAGAACATAGACACAGGTAGCATACGATGAAAAGAAACAGCAAACATTGTCTTAGGTGACACATTATGATCAGAGTGGCAATGATTAAGGTTTTCAAGAGTAGTGGAACGGAATTGACATGTCACACATTAGGTATTTGCAGTTGCAAATTCTGAGAATCTGAGTATTATACCTATCAATTACAATATACCAATCGATTGGAGAGTATTTCATTGCAAACTGGCATACTATACTTATACTAGTACAAAAAAATCCGGAGGAAACCTGCACGCCTGAGGGATTTTCTCGACAGTATGTGAAGTCTGCCAACCCGTAGTAGGCTAGCGTGGTGAAATATACCCTAACAACTCTAACTCTGAGAGGAAACCCATGCCCTGCAGTGGGACACTAAAAACGTTGAGGATGATGATGAGAAATATTAATTTCTATAAACTTAAAACTTCAATAAAATAACTTGTAGCTTTATGGACTCAAATCACTTTGGCGTAAGCCCTCCATCTGTTACCATGGAAACAAAACAGGACATCGCTTCATTACAGTCATTACCAGTCCGCTGACAAGCTTCATGATTATAGATATCATTGATTATGGCAATATCCCTCCAAGATCGTTCCTCGTTACGGCCAATGAGGATATCCTGAGGCGGACATTAACCGACCGATAAGAGAACGAGATTGTATCGAATTTGCCTGACCTACATAAATAAATAGGTCAAATTACGGTTCAATTAGATTCTCCAATTTATTTTTCTTTAGCCCTTTAAAGGTCAGGTGCGGAAGTACTTTACGGTGTGTGCGTATGACGGGGTTCATAAATATCAATGAAGAATCTAATCAATAGATACCAATATGCATCTTAGCATTATGACATTTTATAGATCCTGCCAAAAATATCCCGCGGTATTAGGCCGAGGTCTGCTGTAAAACATCTGCCGCTCGCCAATGTGTTTGCTGCCCTACAACAGTGCAAGCAAACCTATTGCCACTTCCTCCGTACACATCTAATTCCAAACTGCGATTAAGGAACTTCCTAATACAGAACCTCATAACACTTACTTAACTCGGGAATTAAATAAAGGACTCATCAGGTGAAATTGCAACCTTTAATTCAAAGAATTTTTTTTTAAAAACAATCTTACTAGCTATGTGGGTCACACATTACTAGTAATCTTGTTAACCCTTCGTACTAAGCTAAATGCTTGTGTTACGAGTGGGTTCACGTCGGTAGTGCAATGGGTTTGTTTCGAACCGGCAACCACATGATCGCAAGTCCGACGCCCTAGCCATTTGGCTACCGCCGCTTCAAATTACTAATGATTCGATTATTATTCCTACCACAATATATATTTATCTGAATACAAAGTAACTAAGAATTATTTTCGAAGTCAGACATTTCCATTGGCGTCGGAATAAATTACAAACTCACTTAATTTTGCGTTGTTTGGTAATCCCCACAATAATTTCTTTCAAGGCCTTCATTTCAATCTGGTGAAACTCGGTAGCATTGAGGATTAAGTATGATGAAGAGACTAAATGAATTATTAAGAAATAATGAGTATTATGAAAGAAGGCCTCGTCTTTATTAATAGATAAATATAAGTTTTCTTAGATATTACTAATTTTTTTTTGTGAAATGAAAGGTGTTTTGTTGGTAGGTATCACGTCTCAGGTTAAATTTTTAGGCTGGCAACAAAATTATTTACCTACACGAATTTTGAATTCAACTTTAGAACCGATAAGAGAATATCCATAAAATCCTTCAATAACAATATGATTACAAGTTTTTGGTCCATAATTATTGTTGGGGACAGCCATTATTAATTAATTATCGATTTACAAACGGATTCCTTCTAACAAATAAAGACAATAAAATAATGGGCCGTTATAGAACTGGTGAACCCTTACAGAGATCACATTAGTAATTTATTATATTCTATTAAGCATTACCAAATATGTCATAGTCAATTAATCAATAAGTCACGATCATATCAATTCGTTTCCTGCCTGAGGAAATGTCTAGGAGAAATCATAGATGGCGTGACAGACGTAATCGACTATCGGCTCACAGCACTGTATGACAGGTGCTGTCCCTTAGAAAGCGAGGGAAATGGCTGCCGCTACACGTCGCCGATCGGTTTTATAAAGTGATTGCTTTGTCTTTCGGTGTAAAATCACGAAATATAAGAGCTGCATTTAAGGTTGTACATTTTTGGTTGTCAATATCCTATCCTATCCTACTTCCTATCCTACTTCCTACTAATATTATAAATGTGAAAGTTTGTAAGGATGGATGGATGGATGGATGGATGGATGATGACCTCACTACAAACCCCTACAGGATGGATGTTTGTTACTCCTTCACGCAAAAACTACTGAACGGATTTTGATGAAACTTTACAGTATTATTGTTTATATATCAGAATAACATATAGGCTTTAAATTATAACGATATTTTGGGAAATTCCCACGGGATTGGGGAAAAACTATTCCACGCGGACGAAGTCGCGGGCAAAAGCTAGTCTACGATATTATTATAACAATGTCTTGCAATTAAAGCAATTCAGTTCTGCAATTGAAACATATCAAATTATAGATTTAAATTGTTTGTAACAAGTTATCACACTATTTTCTCGACTCAAATCAACACGATAATGCACAAACCATTAGTTTAGGCGAATAACAGTTAATATGGCAACAATTCAGAAATAAAGTGGGTATGTAGAGGGCAAAGTTTACGAACTTGTTCGCAGTTAGAGCCGCAAATCAACTTAGCAAGCGCACGCTACAACATACTACTTTAAACTACATTGCACGATCGATTCGGAATTTCTAACTTAACCACTACTAAGCCTGGCTTTGATACAAACACGATACAATTATTTTTAATGTGCCTTCTTTGTTTTTAAATACAGAAAATTCGCATCGGTTGATTCCTGGCAACTGGTCCGGCCGGCAGCAGACTATTTCGAACTAAAATTCGGACTCGCCTTCCCTTGTTTGTAACATTTGCCACGATCATGTGTTAGTGAATAAACGATACCACTTCTTACCTTTGGAAATAAGGCGTCATATTATCGATATCTGTTTTCTAGCGAACATTGCAAGTGGCACAATTGACTGTTCTGAACTACTTAGTAAAATACTCATTCAAACTAGTCGGAATAACCTGAGGAAGCGACCACTACTATTCGCACCATTTGCATCTACAAATTACAGGCAGAACGCCTTTTTTATTCGCAGTGTAAAATATTTTAATAGTTTACCATCAAACTTGGACATCGATTTATTTAACACTAACGCACGTTGAATTAGATTGAGTCTAAGTAGGGAATATTTTGGTGACTGTTACGAAATAATGCGACAATACTTGGGGTGACTTGATGCAGCACTTGTATGCTTTAAATATCATATCTTTGTTTAACTTCTTTTTCTTTCCTTCTGAAATATTTTTTTATGTACGCATTTGTCAGTGCTAATCTATATATATAAAAATCAATGCCACTTTTCGTTGTAATTTTATAACTCAAGAACGCCACCTATCCAAACCAAATGTTTAGGCTTTGTTTGGACTATTTAGTAGATGGTTTGTGTGAAGTTTGCACAAAATCGGTCGAGCGGTTCTTCATTTATCACATTTTTTACATAGGTACATATTATTGTACAGGAAAGTCAAGAAAACAGGCGGGCGAAGCCGTGGGTGGAGAGCTAGTTACTTATATAATACCGCCGAAGCGGCGGTAGCCTAATGGCTAGGGCGTCGGACTTGCGATCATGTGGTTGCCGGTTCGAACCCCACCCATTGCACTACCGACGTGAACCCACTCGTAACACAAGCATTTAGCTTAGCACGAGGGGTTAACAAGAATACTGGTAATGTGTGATCCACATTGCTAGTAAGCTTTTTTTTTAAAAAAATAATAATAATAATGAATGTGGAAGCTTGTCATTAGCAATTGCCATTGAATATATTCTGTATCCATATTTGTTATTAGTCTGTAAGCTTTCCGTAAAATTTAAAAAAAAATGTGTTTTGAGATTCATACTTCTAGCCTGTTCCCAATTATGTTGGGGTCGGCTTCCTAGTTGCGGCTGAACATCAGTATTTTGCACAAAGTGACTGCCATAAGACTTTCGTAACCCAATTTATGGGCGACACTGATATCTGAAGGATTAACTGGTTGTCAGGCTTTTTGGGCTTCTGACTACCACTAACGATTGTCAAAGGTGTTCGTGACAACCAGGACGGACAGCTTTACGTGCTCTCCGAGGCACGGAGGGGTCTGGATGTGTTAAGAATGGTCACCCATCCACAGACCGACCTTGCAGATCTGTTGATTAGAAAGGTATATAAGTTAGCCACAAGCCCCTGTATTTTGGGACTCATCGTTTTCATAAGGAAAAATAAAAAATATATTTAAAAGCTTATTAAGATTTCATTAAAAAGTTATATTCATTAAATTTTCTTTATATTATTTGAAAAAAGTTTGTGAACGTGACTCTGTTATAAGCGAATCAAATCAAAAAATATTCTTCGAAACTGAATAATTAAGCTGTTTGATATTTTTGTATTGGAGACTTATTGTATCAATTTTACAATCGCAGCACCAACCGTAGAGTGCTTGGTTCGATTCACAGGTCGACTGTATCAATGGATTCCACGGTAACAAGTTGCAAACCTATTGCCATTAACTGGACACAAATCCAAAGGTCGAGTTGCTAAACTGAAATATTCATAAGAATACCAATAACACTTTGCTTTACCTAGGAATAAAACCCAAAATCACACGCTCAGCTTGTGATTTTTCAATATTCGAGAAGAACAGTTAATAAATAAAAAAATATGATGTGAAGAACTTACAAAAAAATTATTAATGATTTCAAAACACTAACTTTCTTGTTACCAAGTAACATTGGGAGATATGAGAGCGCTTGCTAATTGAGTAATTCCTTTTAAGACGTTCGTTATGATTATCAACTAGGACAGACTCCTTGGGGTGAAACTTTGCAAAGTACTTAGCACTTCTCTTCTGAATACGTGTGATATGTAGGTGCCTACGCTGCGGTGGATCGAGGCGTCGACCGTTGATGTACGAAGAATTTAAATGTGGAACAATTTTCAAAATTGTTCTTATTTTTTGTCTTTGGAAATTCGATTTATTTAACCCATTTAACATAATTTATGTTTCATTTCGCAAATTTATTAGTATTTCACTCACTTTATTATAAGAAAACAATTACTGACGTCGTCAGAAGACGTAAAATGTCACAGGCAGTGATCTCGGTAGCTTAGTTGGTAAAGCGTCTGGTGTACTTAACCAGAGGGACTCAGGTTCAAACCCTGCCTGAAGCCGAATTTTTCTTTTACTATGAAACTTTCTTTTAATAGAAAATTCATAACTTTATGAATATAAGAAAACAATTTAAAAATGTATGTGAAGTGCAAAAATATATACCTACTTAAACTATCTTTACTTAACGTTTTAAAAGAGACACCTTCCGCACTATCCCTGTACCGCAGGAAATTTCACAAACATACAATTAACGGACACTGAGTACACCCAGACCCGAAAAAAATATCGTGGAACACAAATATTTGCAACGGGTTGGAATCGAAACAACGACACGCGGCGGTAATAAGAGAAGGTACCTAATATGTTTTTTTCCGTAGCCTTTAATAAGAAATAAGCGTCGTAAATATTTGCTGGACTATCCGTAACTACAGTAAAACCCCTTAAATAAACCACACTGTCGCAAATTGATATAATACAAACTGCAAACAACTTCACAGACAAAAATATTGCAGACAAAACTAGCGACATTACTGAGTACATTCGCTTCACCCCCATTTTCCGTAGTTGGTCGCTAGTTACGAAGTTATTTCGTAACTTCGAGTTGCCAACACAATGACATAAGGGGCGGTGCTTTGGAGCCACTTCCGTTTTCTGCGTAACTGTTATTAGACAGACGCTCCGCTCAATTTCTATGCCATTTTACGGGAAGATGGGAAGTTATACAGTTTCTAGATATTGATATCTGAGTATGTCTCCTAATGTATATAGAAGCTTGTTAGCGGTTTGATATGAAGGTTTGATGTAGATACTATAAAGTATGGAGAGTATGAACCAAATTTTGGCCCATTTACTCCGTATAAAGGGTGCTTATTGGGCGTACAACAGCTCTATAACCCTTCAGTATGCCGCGTGATGGTATATTCTGTTACACGAGATGACTTTTATATAATAATAACTATTTACGCAGGTACAATGAAGAAGATTCTAATATCTTTCCATTGCCTAAAACTATTATTATCTATGTACCTATTGTTGTCACCCGACAAATTTACCATCTTGACACCTAAAAAAGCGACCAGTTTGAATGAATCACTTACACAGTTGTACGTAATCGAATAATAAGACAAGTGTGGGCTCAGACCGCGAGGCGCCCTGTTCTTCAATGCTTTGTTTTCATAAACATAAAAGCTAGTGATAAATCTTCGTACTGATACATGTTACACTGGCAAGCTCTTGTAATACCAATAGTCGCGGTATTGTTGTATGAGCACGTTGCGCTATTAAGGCTGCTGTGCACTGTGGTGTAACGCGAGAAGAGAAATGATATGCGAGAAAAGGTGAACTTTAAAGTATTCGCCAAAATATTATTTTTAACTATTTAATTCTAATTTGTCCCACTATAAGACAATTTCTGATACCTTTCTAAATTTTTTGATCAAGCATTTAACTTGTTAGCAAATTACATCGCACGTATATTCCAACCATTTCAGTTTTACCTACTTGTATTTCTGGCAACATCAAATACTGCACTTACGTAATATTAACAGAGCCATATAGGTAAAACTAGTCAATAACGGTGAGTATTTGTATAGGTACATGTTACGTCCCATATCTTCTGATGTAATAGCCGACAATATTGCAGTGGTCATTTAATTTTGGAGGCAAACAAGTGAAGCTGTATTTTCATATTACATTTTATATGACATAACATTTCCAAAAATAAACCAAATCTTTTCTATATCCAACACAAAAACAAAATTTAGGCACTTTCAGTTACAAAAGTAAAAGATCTTAAAAATTTCGTCAATTAAATGAATGTATAATTTCAATAGCCAACATATTTATGACATTGTTCTATCTTCTTGCATGCTCTTGCGTTATATAGTTGGTGTCGAACAACCCTAAGCTTTGCAATCGTCCGAGGTGCAGTGACGACGCGCAATGCCACTTGTCGCTACAGCACACATGTCGTAAGATTGCATCGGTATTCTTGATATGATTAGTGCTGTGATTGTTATTGTAATTTATTTTTATCGAGTTTTCTGCAATAAACTTTGTAAAGTTAAGGCAATTTATCAAAGATAATAAAGAACCCTATAATTACACATTATTAATTGTGAACAAATTGGCTTTTCTTATTTATATCTTTAAGGAACGTTGAAGGAAAATAAATCAACAAATTCAAATTTACATAGTCGCAGTTCATAAAGTAAATTGACACACAAACAATTGTGTTGATTGCACGCAAACAGATTTACTCTCAAACAAATACATTCGAATAGATTACAATGGAACCGTAATCGTAAATCTAAATATCGATAAAACTGTAACATTTGATAGGGGATCACTAGTGTAGTCCCCGAACGGTAATGCAACTGTATCCAATTCGTTATCGGATCCGACTTGGATTTGTCGCCGTCTCAGCTCACAATGCTGAATTTTCGATATAGCTACAACTCTGTTGTGTGAGATTAAACATTCTGTCTTTAAAATTTAAATATATTTTATCAATTTGGATTCAGTTATAACACTCGTCACTATTGTGATTAAAACACAGCTTATAAAAATGCATATACAAATCATTTATTTATTTTTCTTAGGTTATAAGTAGTAGAGTATGACTGCCTCATTAGTCTAGTGGTCCTAAGCGCGACTGCTACGCTTGAGGTCCTGGGTTCGATCCCCAGGTTGAGCAAAGTGTTATTGGGGTTTTCTATGAAATTCCCAGTAGCAGCTCGGAGTCTGGATTTGTGCCCGGTTAATGGCAATAGGCTCGCCCCCTATTACATGGGACCTAAACATACCGGCGAAATGTGGGTGTACATTAGTACACCTCTGCCTAACCCTTCGGGGAATACAGGCGTGATGGTATGATGGTATGGTATGTTATAAGTAGTTTTAGTTTAGCTACTTAAAAGATTTATTTGATTATAGTAGATGAGAGAATACTGATAGATTTATTTGATTATAGAGATGAGAGAACCTATCTGTCGAGAATTATGATTACATAATTCTTGACAGATAGGTCACGTTGTCAATGTTTGCCACCAATTTTAAATACATTTATAACAAATAATTTGTTAATTTAACAGGCCTATAATTACGCTCTATATACATATCTTTAAATCGTAATAGAATGATCGATACTCACTAGAGGACTACACAAACAAAATAAAACATGCGAAATCTCTGATTCAACATCAGTAATTTCGATCAACATTTTTCACATGAACAACAGAAACCCGATTACTGAATGAATTCGTTAAAATTTACATCGCAAATACTCAACATCAATTTCATTAGCAAACAGCATTAATCTCAGCAGCGATATGTAATAACAACGTTATATTTACTCAGTAATTGCCTTCGGGTATGCGTGTAATTAAGCAGATAGTTGTTTGTCCTAGCAAATTAATCGATTACCTTATCGTTGCAACACCTCTATTTTTGCCTGGGTACTAATGGCGAAAATTCAGCTGTGATGGCTAAATGAACAGGATTAAATTGAAGGTAAAATAGCGTTTACTTTTTCAATAAAATATGAGTTTGATAGGTACCTTTCGTTAATATTTTTTGCAGCAATAGAGGATTGAAAGAGAAAGGCAGAATCATTTTGACCGGGAAATATTAAAAAAAAGAACAAAATTACGAAAATGCCGATGGAAAATTCGATATTACAATGAACAGTTTGAAACACCGACCCTAAGAACTCGTGTTCATATCCTGCCCTCAGGGCGAAATTTTCTATAGCAAAAATAATGACTTTATACAGATGCACACCACATTTCTACGGACGGACCTTGTAATTTCTTAAAACAATGCTTTCTTATCGCACAATAGCCAACAAAAGCGTCAAAAAAGGGAGCTGTTGTCCTAATGGCCCAGAATTTAAGATCAATTTTTTTCACCTAACCTCAAGATAAAAGTTTTCAAGGCAATAACAAAGACCGTACCTTAATGTAACTGGTAACATTTTTAATGCAAAGAACGATGAAAGGTTACGTAAAAATGCTTATGAAGCTAATACTTAACGTTCGGAATCGACGCGAGGCAAAAAAAGCCATCATAAAAGACCGAAGTCAGTAAATTTTTGATATAGGGAGGTACGCAATACTATTCAGTAAAGTTTCGGTCAAGGGCTGTATAGCTTTACGGCAAAGGTTCGGATACAATTGTTAAAGTAAACGCGGCGAATATCAATAAAATTAGTTTTATGACAACAATTCGAATAACGAAAACTTTCTCAATCATTTTACCGAATCAAATGCGTGTGTAAGGGATATTTTACTTAACGTTGAACGAGTTTCATATTCAATGTGAGAGCTACTATGACATACTTGAAATGTAATTAGATGCAGCCTCTTAGGAAGACTTGTGAAGCTTACAAAAAACTCTAATACTCAGCATAAGCTAATGTTTTGATTGGTAGAATTGTGCATACAGGGCTAAAAATTTATTTTCATAAAGTATTTGTTTATGGCTATAATATTATTTACGGATTTTCATTTCGCTAATTTTGCCTCATGAATATGTTTACCATTTACAGCATCCACGTCAGTAGACTTCCTATAATTTGGTTTACCTAAGCGGGCTTATCGATTCTATAATGCGTGAAAAGATTCAGTCGTGAATACCGTTAACTCATTCATTATCTCATCATCATACTGTATTTCATCTACAAAAACAAGCAAACATTCTAATGTTATTTAATTTAAATACAAAATTATGACCCAATCACACTAGATTTTTATCCGAACTTAGCTCAAACGAGCACCCTACTTAGTTTATGCGTGATTATCCTATCAAGTAGGCCTATAGAAACTTTGTTTACAGCTACCATATCTTAACTTACCTCTGTTTACGAAGGGTAGAGGTATCAGGTAGGGAAATTTAGGGGATTGTACTATCATTAATCCCTGGAGACAATGTAGTTAACGATGACCCACTTTATCTATATTTCTTGGGGACACTAGTTCCCAGTGTGATTATTAGCTGTGATATTGAACAGGTCGAACGGCATATTATACCTATTAGCCTTAGCTCTATTGTCTTTTTGATTAAAAAATAGAGTGATATTTGTAAACGACAATTTCATACGATTAGTGACGTAATAACGATCTTCGGAGTAGATATTATACTAATTAAATTTATTTCGGACCTCAAGAATATTGTATAGAACAACGCTTTTAGTGGGAATGTGGGAATCGATAAAAAACTATTATTTACAACCTTTTGACAAGTTTCTGCCGTTAGTTTCTGACACCTACGCAAATATGAGACATTGATATAAAAATCCATTTTTGTTAACCTGTCAAGGTACAATAATTAGTAATTGCGTTTACTAGAAAGATAAATCAACCCTGTGGGTACCGTTGTTTATTGAATAAATTTGGTCTGAGTTCATAGTATATAATTAATTTTACTTATTTACTTATACACGACTGTTCCTGGTCCTGGTCCAATTCCTGTGACTAGTTCTGGATTAGATACTCAGATTAAGCAGTGTTGTTGAGTTTTTTCTAAGAAATTCTCAGTAACAGCTTGGGTTTCGGATTTAAGTCCGGTTAATGGCAATAGACTCGTTCCTTATTACATGGGACCCTTAATGTACTGACGAACAGTGGGTGTACATTAATAAATTACCGCCTATTCCTTTAGGGATTCCAAGCGTGATGGGTGATTGTTGAAAGTATATCCTTTGTCAGATAAATAATATGAAGATATTGGGAATTTAAAATGTCACCGTCTTCGGAAGTTGTTGGGGCGCTGCGATGAATAATAATGGTCTCACCACGTCGCTCCAGTTTACATTGTAAATCTGCTACGTCGTGTAAACAACCGTTCGTAATTAACATTTTAGTAGGCGAGTGTATTACTTACGTATTTCCACGTTTAATTAGGATGTCTACAATATATTTATACAATGTTTTAGGGGAAATTATTAAGTTGTACCGCCCTTGATTAGTTTACGAATTTTAGATGAAGTTTGTTACATACTTTTGATTAAGGGCTTACATTTTCGTGGTAAACGGTTCCTGACCTTTAACCTTTATTGCTGTGGATATATATGTACGTGTATATAATTTATTTTACCCACACTATGATGTAACTATTTAATAACTTTCTCATTGATCTAGTGATCGCAACTGTACCTGACGATCAAGAGGTCCTGAGTTTAGTTGAGCAAAGTATAATTTGGTTTGTCGATGACTCGGATGATTCTCAGTATCGACCTGCAATTTATGCCTTTTTAACTGCAATAGGCTCGCCCCCTATTATATGGCACCAAAATCATATATCAGTAAACCTTTGTAACTCAGATCAAATAAAAAGTTAAGATGGAACTTTGCGAACAAAGAAGTGAGGTCGGTTAAAACTAGGCCTTGCCGTATACACAATTACACGCACACACGTATACCGTAACTACGCCTTATCTTGTCAGTCGAGCAGAGTCGAGCTATCGCTACACGTCTTTCAAAACGTCATTAACGTATCACGTGCGTGTGTGCGTGTAATTGTGTTTGTACACGGCAAGGCGTAGTTTTAACCGGCCTTTCTTCTTTGTTCGCAAAGTTCTATTTTAACTTTTTATTTGATCTGAGCTTTATAATTGATAATATTATTATTTCTATTGTAAAAACTACCTAAACTATGGTGTCGTCTGCCTTGTCTCCCAACTCTCCGTAGGACTCACTTCGGCTTTCGAATTTGGAACTTATGTTAAGAGGATAGTATCCGTTTCGCGCTCCATACAAACGTAGTTTGGCCCTTGCTTGGATTTTAAACAATGAAAGTCATTGAAATTTTGCAGTAACAATCTTATCATTAAAATACGTGTTCCTGTAGTATACAATTTCATTTCAATATACGGTTAAAAAGTTACACGAGCTCAAAGATTGGCAATTTTCGTTGAAAAACGGCCCAACTTTATGCTAGTATTTCTCGACAATGTATCAATACAGAAACATTCTGATTCGAAAGAAACCCAGATAATATAGTGAATATATTTTTACAAGATTTTTTTTTACGTATTAACAATATTATGGGAGGTATCTCCAAAATTCGGAACATAAGAAATACGCGTGAAAATATTGCAAATGTATTGTTGTTTCTCCTCTCGGGCACGCGTTCGCATCGCGAGGGATAGAGACAGCGACAACTGTGCAACATTGTTGCGTTCGCGAGGGACACTCCTCTTAAGCGGGATAGAAAGTGGGTTGGCGCGTAGCAAAATTAGATATTCGTGCTGAGGTATTACAGACTCAAGTCGGATACAGACATGAAATGTATGCTTGCAATGCATAGGTTCGTAATATGATGTAAACATTCTTTGTGCTCATAGTAATTAGTCATGTTTTTGGTTAGGCACGCCATACAGTTATTTCATTAATTAATTATTAATCGTCCTCCTAACATATTTAGTTGGAATACTAACTTACTTCTTAATTTGATGTGAATATAATTTGTAACAACCTACCGCGTTTCATAAAAAACGTTACGCACTCGCGTTTTAAAGATTTTTTGATACAAAATGAAGTCAATTTCCTTCCTTGAACAATCGCTTATCTCGGTCAGGCTATGGCAATGTTACAAAAAATATTATTGAAAATTTCCCTTGATTAATGGTTGTCGGTATGATGTCTACCCTTTTTATTTTTAAGAATAATCGATAAGCCTATGGAACCTCTTCATAATCGATTTAAAGGTGCTTCCTTACAAAAGATTATTCAAATAGAAAGACGAAAAATATATGCGTCTGGGGTGAAAGGTTGTTTGTTTGTTTGTACAAAATTACAAAATGAATGTATCCAATTATCTCCAAAACGGTTTGACTGATTTTAATACATTTGTCTGTTAAGGGTTCGATTTTTTTAAAGAAAGTTTATTGTGATGACGCAACGGAGAAGGAGTATGAGTTCAGGTTAAGAGGTTGTTTGTTTTATGTGCAAATTATATCCAAAATTGTTTTACTTACAGTTTCTAAGTCTTATGCTAATAATTTGTCAGGAGGCGCTGAATAAACATGTTTTGCTCATTAAAATTATGGTATCGACGCTGTTTTTGATAAAGTGTGTTCTATATACAATAATATATATGAGTTCCAAAATACTTTAATGATATCAAAGATCTTTCGCCGAAATTGATATTAGGTGCAAGTGTAGATCCATTTTATTTCCCCTACATTAGCCCCTAGTTTTCGCACTTAAAGGTGCCTTGAGAAAAGATTTATTAATGGTGTTGCTACTACACCTGAAGGAATAAAAATAAAACACATTTTAAGTGCGGTTAAGATGTAATAAATAACTGATGTTAAATTGACTGTGAAGAGCTTATGGCCCCGAAACTCGAAACAAAAGGAAGAAATTGGCTTATTTTTCCATCGGTTTTCAACAGGGGTGAAGAAAAATGTTTTTGAGGTGTTCCATAGAAATCCATTGAGATGAGAAGTACTTACATTGTTTTTTAAAATATTTAATTAACATGTATAGACATAAAGGCAACGTCATCTGCAATGGGAATATGGAGTATATGCACCTCTTTATTTAGTGATCTTAAGAGGTTCTGAGTTCGTAGGGATCGACCAGTCTTATTGAGTTTTTCTATGAAATTCTCAGTAGAAACTCAGAGTGCGGATTTGTGGCTGGATAATGACAATAGGCTCGCCCCCTATTACATAGGATGGTCGGTTACGGGAGTGCCAGGAATGCCGAGTCTAATTTCGGACACGGACAACATTGAAGATCAAAGTAATCAAATAAGTGATTATCTGTATGACATTGTGATAAAGTACTTGCATAGTGACATCACAGAGATTTATTTTGAGTTCACATCAGTTAATTAAAGTGTTTATTTGGTTTGGTTAAATTGGTGTCGATAAGATTCTTTTGAACCTCAGCTCATAACATCAATTAGAGTACAATTTAATGTTTAAAAATAAATTTATACCTCATACAAAATAGGTACTGAATTATTATCCTAAAAACAAATCGTAAAAGGTTGTAAATAAATCTAGGTACAACGCACTGGGACTATTGAATACCATGTTTTATGATATACTGAACTTTGCTATTATCATAACGGCTTGAGATGATATACTGAGCTTGTTTAGACGCACGCTCGGTATCCGTGAAATGGAAAAGTTTTCTGAACGTGAAAGTCTTTTATTTATTGAGTCAAAGTTCAAGTTTACCTCCGCTGAAAACTTTCGTGGAATTCCGTGTCTGTAAATGTCAGTATTTCATTAATAGGGAGGTTTATTTTATTGTTAATTACTTATTATTAAACAATAACAAACACGCTTTTTGACGAATTAATTTCAATGGGAATGATTAATTTCGAGTTGCCCGGTTAGTGGCAATAGGCTCACCCCGTACATAGGACCTAAAGACCATACCGGCGAAGTGTGGGTGTACATTAGTACACCGCTGCCTAAGCCTTCGGGGAATCCAGGCGTACGATATGCTATGTTTACCTTATATCAATTTGAATGGGCAGCATAACAATGCAATGCGGCTGTCATCAAAAAATTCACTTTACATATCTCGTTTTACATGTTTACTCAAAAGAAACCACATCTTCGTATAACGAAGTCCTTCTACACTCAATCCAAAAAGAGAAAAATATCATATCATAATTGTTGGTAAAAAAGTTTTCCGTTTCAAGAATTTCGCGATACAAAACGAGGGAGACGTATAAATATTTATCGTACAGGTGGTATAAACCGCTCGAGGATATTGGAGGATAAATTGATTGTTCGGGGTCGGTTTTCCATTTAGATATGGAAATTTCCGGGATTGTGTACGAAAATCTTCGATTTTACGTACCTTTTTTTTCCAACAAATCACGCTAAGAGCGGCCGGTGGTTTTTAGGTGCTTTTCAATATTTGTAATTTGAGCTCGTGATTTTCCTAAACAGGTTGAAATATGAATAAACATTTACCTTAATAATTAATTCGGGAAAATAATTATTTTGGCCTAAATGAATTCTCGGTATAATATTTTATATTACTTGTCTAACGAATCATAAAAAAACAAATCTTTAGACATTGAAATAACACTACTTTTGACGAATTTTATCGCGATATATTGATATTATTTAACTCCCGACGTTAATAATCCTTTACAGGATCCATGGTCACTGGTGGACTGAGGTGTTGAGATTGTCCTAATATCAAAATTATTACTCGATGCGGTCATGCAGAACGAGCTCACCGTATCCTTCGGTCTTGCAGTATTGTGCTTGGATTTAGAGTCAATGGAATCTATGATGGGGTCCCAAACAGATGGCATGACCCAGCCATCTTCACTATTGAAATTTGGTTGTTTTTTAAGAATCGGTTTTCTTTTACAAAGACGTGTGGTTTATCAAATCTGATGTAGTGCTGGGCCTTGTCAAGTGCATGTTCACAAACTACTGACTACTTGAAACGGCGGTGTTTGACATCGGGGATGTTTCTGAGTGTATGCAAAAACTCAAAAGGCTGGTTTTATCTTAACTTTTCTACTGCTGGGTTAGGGTTTACACAAAATGGAAGGGGTAACACTCTGGTCCACCTTGTCTCCACCTTCTATCACCTTGACTTGTCCGTGATAAACAAGCTATTGATAGCATGCTTACGAAGGTGTTTTATAATTTAGTTATTGCCCTAGTGTGACTTTTATTATATTGGATAATTGTTTGTTCCACTGCTTGCAATGAAATACAATTGATTAGCTAAAAAGCTACCCAAATATGCTTTGCATTACCTACATGGTATACGTTATTCCAACCCGGCCCTATTGTAGCCGTTCGTGTCACTTCAAACGGTATCCCCGTTTGAAGTGACGCGGACATTTTTTTTTTCTTTTTAATAAGCTTACTAGCAATGTGGGTCACACATTATTAGTATTCTTGCTAACCCGTCGTGCTAAGCTAATTGCTTGTGTTACGAGTGGGTTCACGTCGGTAGTGCAAGGGGTGGGGTTCGAACCGGCAACCACATGATCGCAAGTCCGACGCCCTAGCCATTAGGCTACCGCCGCTTTGACGCGATATAATTCCGTTTTGACGAAAATAGCAATAAATACCAACAATAGATAAAATAAAGTGGAAACTTTAATAAAAAAAGGCGATCCACGCAATTTTAATGTCACCACGTCGGTAAAAGAAATAGAGCCGTCACAAATTTATTTATGTTCGGTTATTGTATCTACGTCGTGCCCAAGTGATCGTAATAAAACATAGCGCTTATATCCGTGGCCCACAAGAGACCATTCAAACAAACGAGACCCTTTCACTGTCATATTATTAGATTCAGAATGAATGTAACTAACATAAACATTGGACAAACGATAAAGGGTTCGTCCATACGAAATTAATTCAATAACAAAGGTCACTGTGTCTCTTTCTTTACATCCCCAAATTATATCGTCGAGATGTTTTGTCTCACTCTTATTCGCTTAGGTACTGTTTGATTTTTTCTCTTATAAAGTGGAGATTGAAATTGTACCTCTAACTCAGCCCGCGATTACCCGCCTCAAACTTTCCCAGTTTTGATATCGTATTACTCAGCGTTTTTAGATATTGCCTTTTCGAGAAAAATATATTATTCCTTATTTTATCGACAGCTTTTCACTAGTTTTCGAAGAAGAAGAAAGACGATTTAAATCATTGAGATATATCGCTTAAATACTTTTGGGTAATACCTTACTTACTTATGCTTGGTGCGGGATATGATATCTCGATGCAAAAAAATCTTTCCTCTTGATCCGAAGATTTCTTTGTTTGTAATCGATAAACTCAAAATCGACTGATCCAATTTTAATAATAGTTTCACCGTTAAAAAGCCTTCTTATGTATTTATTATTCAGCGGGATAACAGAATTCCGCAGGCAGCTCTCTTGTATAGAATAAAGCACTTCAGATATAGATGAAGTTGTTTCATAATTCAATTCTTCGGACAAGTATAACAAACACATTCGCGGTCTATAGGCATGATTATTAGTGGAACTTAATCAAAGTAACGGAAATGGCCTGGAACCAAATTGGAACGAATGGCTGCAAGTTTTATACTAATTAGACGACGACGCAAGAACTTTATACGTACAGTACTCCTCCTTAGAGTGTCGAAATTAGAGTTAACTAAACTTGTTTACCTTTCTGCAGAGCTGTTTATATGGAAGTTTGCAAATACGCCACCTCGGGGAAGTAAAATTTTGCTAAAAGTGCCATACCCAAAGTTTGCCTAGTTCTCTCATGCCTCAAAGTAGTTAAGTAATTTGTATAAAATTGTTTTACTTGAACAAGTTTTGCATCTGTTCCCGTTTTCTGTCGTTATCATAAAAGCTATATGCGGGGAATATGTTCTATTATGGTAAAGTTTTAGATACAATTTGGTTTGTTAGTGGATCTTTCCATGAACATCCTTAAAATTTAAACAAAGGAAATCGTAACTTTTAATTTTTGAACAGAAAAAAACATATGATCCAAAAATATCCTTGCTCCATCCCATCTTCCAAGCTCAGCTGGCTGCGCTGGCGCTGCTGCTGCTGCCGCGGAGACTCTCAAACGGCGCAAGTATAGCAACCTGTCGGGTAGCTATATGTTTGAGCCGTTTGGGGTCGAAACGCTTGGGTCATGGGGTCCGAGTGCCCGTCTTCTCTTCAAGGAAATATCTAGAAGACTGGTCGACGCCTCGCGTGATCAGAGGGCTGGCTTATTCCTAGGGGAGCATATAAGCATTGCCATTCAACGTGGCAATGCAGCCAGTCTTCTGGGCACGATGCCGGACGACAGCGATGCCGAGGAGTACTTTGACGCCTAGTCGCACCCACTGTTGTATATCTTTTTTTTTGTAAAATATGTAAATAGTGTAAGTAAATGCATTTTAATTATAAATAAACATGTATAATATGTAAAAAAGAAAGAATATCTTATATACCTCTTTGGTAATTAATTTTTAATTAATATTTTAGTGTAATCATAAATGACAACGCCGCCTCTTCTTGGGCGAAAAATCCATTTTTTTTGGTTGCGCCATCAACTATAGCTAATTTACAGCTGAGTTTATTCTCACCAAATAATAGAATGAAAAACAAGAAGACACCATCAGCTTCAAGGTGACTGATGGTTAGCGGTAAGCACAGCCTATAGACGCCAACAAACTGTTTTATAACTCGCGCGTTGTCGTCTTGAGACCTCAGATTTGCCTAGTAGTTATATTATAATAACATAACATACCATCAAACCTGTATTCCCTGAAGGGTTAGGCAGAGGTGTACTAATGTACACCCACAGAGTATGAATTTATGGCTACTAAATTCTCGGTAGCAGTTCGGAGTCCGGATTTGTGCCCGGTTAATAGCAATAGGCTACTCCCCAAAGAGTGATGGTATGTTATGTTGTACTGTAGGCATCAGCACTCACTCCAATATTAATATAAATTGGGTCCTTTAGTAAATAAATACCAAAGTTTACCACTTCAATCAAACAAAGAAATCTCAGTATCTGAAATTCTTATACATTTCCAGTTTTATTAAAATAATGGGAGGAAAGAAAACTTCTCCCCTTTCCTATATTTTGTTTCTTTTCAATCAATTCTTGGGCTCAACGCAAACTGGCAACTGTCAGTTATGAAAATGCGTTTGAGATATAGACTTCGGATTTTATTAACTTGGAGAAATTAATCTTTCCATCGCGATCGTTCCTTTCTGTAATATATTTTTTTTGTATTTTTTCTTGTTACAATATTTTTTTTTAAGTTTTGAGTTGTATTTGATTTCTAAATTAAATTGAATTACCTACTTACATAACACACTAATGCATTTCGTTCGAAATAATAGTGAATTTTAAAGTTAGCTGCGCTGATGAAGCCACTTAATTAATTGTTTTTATACATGAATGTCGACATTAGTAAGGAAAATAATTAGGAATGTGAAACACCGTGTTTATAATCATATTAAAATTGCCTAATGAAAAATATATCGTAGATAACTTTAAACCCGGTTTTATTTTGAACGAATTGTAATTACTTTCATAAGGGTTGGAGTAATGTACAGGTACTGATATATACTTATAATACCAATCCTAATAAGTTCTTAGGCCTCATGTAATAGGGGGTGAAACTAATAGTAACAGGCCCAAACACCGAGTTGCTACTGGGAATTTTTCGATAAAAAAAAAATATTTAAAAAAATTTGCTACAGTAAAATTCGGCCTCAGGCAGGGTTCGAACCTACGTCCCTCCGGTTAAGTACAACGGACGCTTTAGCCAACTAAGTTACTGAGACCACTGCCTGCGATGTCAAATTCTTCATACACATTAGATATACACGTCTTAAGGTGACATTGGCTCCATTTATTAATGAAACATATTACTACATATTGTGTATGTTCCTTAACCGATATGACTTACTTGACAGTTAGTTCAATGTCTGCCTTATCGTTTTATTGTTTGTTTTTTTATATAATAGAAAAATAACCGGTAAGGAAACCGTTTGTACAGAACAATAAAATAGATATTATTGTTATTATTATTAAATAGATATCCATTTTTTTTTTGCATTATTGCAAAAAAAATATTGCAAATATTTACTAGTACAAGTTATTCAGTAAAGAAGTAACAATACCACAAAACAAATGTACTTGTAGCTACCAAAATTATGAATATCGTTATGAAGGAACTTTTTAATATTCATACTATCTAACTTCCCCAGTTTACATCAAACGAGCTCATTTTGTTGACAAAAAGCTGTACTATCAAAAGGATTGGTATAATCGTTTCTTTATAACATTTATTTGAACAAAAAATAACTAGTCACGCCACATCCTCACGTTATCAAGAAACGTGGGAAACGTGACGTCACCGTATTTTTCCTGTTGAAATTTCCGCCACTTGGGTAAAGATTAGGTTATGTATATCTTTACGATCTGACTTTATTCGGTAAAGTAAAAGTGAAAGCGGAAAAATATCTTGAGAAACATATATTTCGTACGTGTATTATCTATTATGGGGCAATATTATGAATGGAATGCCGACTTAAAGTTTTCTTGTTGTTCTGTAAATGAAAGGTAGTATACGAGTACCTATATTAGCTGTGATTATTTATCTTTACGAATCAACCACATCGTATTATTTTAAAAATAGCCAATCCAGAAATAAAAGCTAGTAAATATATTTATTTACTAGCTTACAGCCTACAATAAAATTAACCTATGTATGTGTGTGTATTGGTTCATTCTTTGAGTGTCAATAAATACAAAACAGTAATCAAAATGAGTCGACAACCAGATGCCATATTGGAAAAAAGGTTAATGGCATCCTATTTTTTCTTATACTGGCGAACTGTGAGTGTACATAAGTACACTTCTGCCTAATCCTTCCAGGAATACAGGAATAGTGGTAAACTAAAAAAAATGAAAAAAAAAAACTTGTAAATATTCACTGTAAAAACGTTCCATTAATACCTTTAACAATTAACAAGTCACTCAAATAGTCTATCGTGTATTGAATTATAGATGAGTTCCGAAGAAAAATAATTACTTAAACCTCACGTGGGGGTACTTACGCTTAATTATTTCCGAGCGATTCAGTTGGTAGCTCCTAAATGCCACCCAACGAAAGTACCTTTCAGCGGGAACCAATTAGTAAAAGTAGGTGCCTACAATGCGTTCGAGTAGCTCAATGAATTATTAACTCAACTACAAAGGACATGCTTGATAGCAATAAGTGGCGGAAAATAAAAAGCTACTGAAAATGCTAGTTTTTTATTAGCTTTGAAGTTGTTAGCAAACACAGAACCACACACCACAATTTGTGTTGATTTTTTTTACCTGTTGTACAGCCTTCATAATGTATAGGTCTAAATATGGTAAATTAAATTTTAATTTTCCATATCTAGATTGGTATAAGTTTTTTTTAAATTAAACTATTGTGTAGTCTGTCTGATGACGTTCAACCAACCAGCGCGCGAGATGCGTTCCGTCGCATACCATTTCACAATTCGACGTTTTCACTTTGATAGATTATAATCTACCGAAAAATAATGCGTTAAATTGTAACCAGTAAGTTGAGTTCGCAATCTATCGACAGTTTACAATCTCGCGAGATAGATTATAATCAAATGGTATTTCAAATTTTACGGAGACATATATACCGCATGGAAGTAAATCTTATAACACTATTTATTATATTAGCTCTAAGAATCAGGTTGAATTACAACAAAAAATCACTTTAACCATCCCGGTCTGACAATGCCAAAAATTTCAGCTTTCCACTGCTTCATACAGAGCTGAACTGAAATAACTCTGTTAGTGTCATTGTTGAAATGAATATTTTAAGAAATATTCCCGGCATAACTACATAATCGCGAGTTGGAAATGCCGTAGAATATTAAAAAATATTTTAATGAGACGGAATATTATTGTGACATCTTTATTTGTCTACTTACACAAAACATGAAGTGCGCATTTTTCCAGAAGAAGGTGAAGCTAAAAAAACCGCTTAACCAGGGTTTTTTACTCTATTTTTTATGCATTTTATGAAGCATTATACAAAGATTAGTAATGATACTAGTAAATAAGAAAAAAAAAACAAGTAAAAGGGGCTTAAAAACTAAATAAAACTTTTTTTTTTTTTGTCATATAAAAATATAGACTTAGTCCTGTATGTAACGTGGGCAGGGTTAAAATCCAAATCAAACAAAATAAATTAAAGTAAAAACAAAAAACAACAGCTAACTTTTTACTTCCACGTTACCCCAAAAACGTAATTTTAAATTACGAATGCATATGAGGTCTTGCTCGGTTGCACGTTATAACGTATTTCACTACGTCATAGCTCAGGTGGGTAGACCGCAAACATTCCAGTTCTTTCGTGTGTCTGCAGCGCCGAAATTGAACTTGTTTACTAAACAATTCCGCGAGTTGTACGAATACAATTATACTGTGGTGGCGGTTAAATTAATTTCCCGTGTGTACCCGTGTAGTATTTTGTTTTAATTGGGGGTGTAGAAGATATCACCGTTGGAGATTTCCAATTGCTTTTTAACGGCAAATAGGAAATTCACTAACTCACATTCGTGTTTCCAGGCGGTGCTCGACGTCTCTTGAGTCGATAGATTCCGATGTATACATGTTAATTTATTTACGAGTTTGAAGTAGACAAATCCAGACATCTATAAGCTGCCAGTCCCGGTTTTCATGAAAATATCTATATATTTGATAGAAGTTTAAAAAGCCTGAACCTGTCTATTACCCAGAAATTGAATTGCGGGATTCTGATCGCTGATAGTCACTTCGTATAAAATAGGTAGGTGTTGATATTCAGCCACAACTTGTTAGACTGCAAGCCAGCAAACTGGTTATGAGGATGATGGGTGTATGTAACCATTTTCTTGTTATTTCAAAGAAATAAATTAATTTCAATTATGTACATACTCCTCCTAATTAAATATTTACCTAATGTCCGAAATTATCACCCTAAAAATTCCACGTTATTTGTATAAAGAACAAATAACACACAGGATATTCGTTGCAAAGTTGCCGTTTATTCACTTTGTAGCCCAATGTAAGCTGTATAATTCCTACAGTGTGTAGACAGAAATTAATTTTACATTGGCCCGGAACCGCCGAAGGGACGGAGTGGCGCGCAAGTAATTATAAAATTCATTAATTCACCTCATTTTGCTGATTCAAAATATCTAGGCTATAATATTCTTGCATTTTAAAGTAATCACGGCGTTTGTATTCCTTTATTCGAAGATTTGGCTGTGTTATGGTTACTGTTTATTGCTCAACATAAGACTGGATTCGTTATTTTTGTTTGTGGAAGAAACTGGTAATAATATCCATCGCCATCTAGGGACGGTAACTGAATACAAAACTCCTTCGTTTCCTTGGATAAACATAACAATTCAGCCGCCTTCCACTGATTTTCCTTTAACACAATTTTATTCTTAGAATGTTTTTTTTTTCGTAAGCTGGACTGCCTCATTGATTATTGGACGATTTTAATAGAGAGAAAGCATACTACGTATTTTACTTGCTTCAAAAAGGATTTAATATATAATAATATACCTATATGAAACATTAGATATACTCGTATAAAGAAAGAGTAGATAACCAAGAAATATTGGGTTTATCTGCAAATTGGGCAGGTATTATTGATAGAAATTCTCTGTAGCAGTCTAAGGTTTGAATTTTTATGCAAAGAATAAGAAAGTAAGTATGTACAATATCTAAACTAATATTATAAAGAGGAATCATTTGTGTTTTTGTATGTATGTTTGTAATGTTTTCACACAGAAACTACTGGACCGATTTCAAAAATTATTTCACCGTTAGAAAGCTGCATCTTTATTGAGCGACAAAGGCTATTTTTTTTTTTAAATTGGGATTTCTAATAAAAATGCAATAATATAACCCAAGGTGTGAAAACGCGGGTGAAGCTGCGGGCGGAACGCTAGTAGGTACATAGGTAACATAGGTATATTATAAGTCTGCCTTCCCGCAGTAAGTTAGTGTGGTAGACTACCTATATCTCCTGATCTCTCTCGTTCTGAGAGGAGACCCATGTCCAGCAGTGCGATAATGTAATGGGGATGGATTATAAACCCATTACATTGTCGTTAGATTATTATCGTTATGATGATAAAAATATGAGTCATATTCAAATTTCATACGCTTTTACCCCTAAAGAAGTAAAAAATGAAAGCCGATCTTGTATCCATATGCTAAGACCAATAAATCATATGAGAGACTCTTCAAACATTCACATTCAAGGCTACGTACACATGAATGGTGTGCAAAAGTTATCTGAAGAACATGTTGAATACGCCGCCCTATAAAATAAATCATAATGTAATACCGCATTGAGGGGGCGAGTGTGACGTTGCTCAATAATCCGAACTTGCTGTATATGGAGCTCTGTAGTCATACCATGACATGTTAATGCCACCTTTTTCAGATTGAAAGAAAGAGATGGCACTTCTTAGCCCGTAGACCGACGTCTCTTTCTCAAAACTGATCACGTTGACACGTGGTAGTACGACCTTTGATTTCATTACCATCTGATGGGTAAGGATTATTCCAAAAGGTGTTTCTGTTTTATATCGGCTGGTTTTGATGCGCGCTCATTTTCGTATTTTCCTTTGATGTTATTATAACCATGCCTGTATTGAAGAGGGTTGGGTATCGGGTATCAATTTGGTGTTAATAACCAACGGTGTGATGAAAGTGATTCATTAATATGGGATTTAGTGACCACCGGAACTGAAGATGTCCATAATTGAATCTGAAATTATTAAATAAATAGCATATACCACATAAATTAACTTTTAACAAAAAAGTAAAAATAATTATTTTTTGATGGCAAATTTACTTTTTTGTTAAAAGTTAATTATTTTTTTATTTTTTGTGGAAAGTTTTACATAACATAACATACCATTACGCCTGTATTCCCCTAAGGGTTAGGCAGAGGTGTACTAATGTACACCCACATTTCGCCGGTATGTTTAGGTCCCATGTAATAGGGGGCGACCCTATTGCCATTAATCGGGCACAAATCCAGACTCCGAGCTGCCACTGGGAATTTCATAGAAACACCCAATAACACTTTGCTCGACCTGGGGATCGAACCCAGAACCTGTAGAGTGACAGTCGTGCTAAGGACCACTAGACTAATGAGACAGTCAACAATTTTATTTATTTATTATAATACTTGTAGCCAACTAAACGAGGTTTAGAAGGAGACAGCGAGGTTTTGGAGTAAACGTTAATAATATAATCAATGTATATTTTTTTTAATTTTATTGTTTATCATCATTAAAAAAATACAGTCGAATTGAGAACCTCCTCCTTTTTGAAGTCGGTTGAAAACACCTCATCATCGATTTACCCCGAAGGTTATCTTATTATGAGGATCACAAAATTTATGACAAAAATATGTTTGAACCGATCGTAACCGAAACGCGTTAGATAGATTAAAGTTCTTTTTATTCTGCATCTGCAGTCATACGCCAATAAAATCTACGTAGTTGGTATTTATTATGTCATCGATAAACGCTCAAAAAAACAAAGTTTTAATTGCTAAGTCCATGTCATAGGAATCGCTAGGGTAAATATTTTAAAAGTTTATAAAACACGGTACCTACATAAACAAAGTAGGCTGAACCGTTGTATTTAAAAGTAGGTACGTCTTAGAATTATCTTGAAATGTAATTACGTTTTCGGTCTGGTACAAGTTCGATAATATTTTGAGGTAAAAAACAAAACAATCAAGCAACTGTCCTTCATGTTAACCGTTACCATCAAAGATTAAACAAAAATGTACTCAGCATTCCACATACCTCGTAGTTCAGAAGCAGTAGACTTGAACTAAAGCAACAGATTAAAACGATACGCAGCAATAAAGCGCTAAAAGGTTAAAAGGGAAAATGTAGGTAGCCAACAATAAACGAGTAGAGAATATTCGAGAAAATTCGCTCTGCATACTGCAGTCGGAATGCGCTTACCAGCGGCGAACGGTTTGAAATTAGAACATACTTTAGTAGTAAATTTTGCGTAACAAGCTTTGCACGAAGCGTATTATGTAGCAATTTTTGTGTTCGAATCAAATTGGCTTTAGATAGAATAGAAACTAGGAATTTGAAATGTTTTATTTACCGTGTTAGAATTGAATTGAATCTGCTCGATTTTAGTATAGATAGACTGTTGTAGTCCTTTGAAGCCATTGGTTGTACTCACAGTTAAGAAGCAGGCGGGGTTGTTAGATACTAAATGATTTATATAAGTTTTGAGAATATGATATCATTATCTGAAATTTAAATCATAATTTTAATATCAAATCTAATGATATTTAATACATAGGTACAATAATAAATTGTAAAAATAGTACATGCTTAAGCATGTTCTTTTAAGACTAGATACTACAGGAAAGAGTTTCCAAGTTTTTTTTTATTAATTTCGCAGTTAAAACATGTGCGGTTTGTAAGAACCTAAAATACTTTGAGGTATAAAGAGGTTTTACTACTTTGATCACCGCGGTGGAATAAAAATCAATATGGTCTAGTAATATTTTGTCAAGAATTAAGAAGTTGGCAATAATTATAAGCCGAGCTCAATCCACACTCCGCACTACTAGAGAAAAACCTCATTAGTGCTCAACTAGGGAATTGTTCCGCCTTAGCCACTGCAGCCACACACGTCTGTGACCAATGCCTATAAATCATTTAAAAACAATTTCATAATTAATGTCTAAAACTTTTTATATCTTAGAAATTAATTTCATAAAAAAGTACATGTGAACATTCTCCGCCTGTCATGTTAAGTAGCGTAAAAACTTCAACATAAAACGTGTCACAAGATATCAGTATTCAGGTGACGCGGAGGGAGACGCAAGACATTAACCTTTAAAAAGGGGTCGATGCGTGAAGTTCTGTCCCCTAATATCTTATTCTGCACGGCGATTTATCAAGGGACTGTTTGGAGAGACAAATACTTACTTTGAATATTGATGGTCCACCTCATTATAAACACAATTAAAGTCCGCTGATAAGATTTTAATAACGGACCTTCCGTAATTTTCCTTTTTAATGAGTGAGCATCGGTTTTTGGTTATAGAAGTTGATGAGCAAATTATTTGAGGCATTTGCTCAGAAGTGGGAGGTCCATTGTATAAACTTCCAATTTTGGATCAATATCAACTATAAAGACATATCTGCTGCATATCTATTCCGTTGGTGGCCCCCAAAAAATAACTATATAATAACATGGCAGCAGATCAAATGATTGATGGAAAGACGAGCCTTTCTGAGATGATTGGTCTGAAAACACCTTGAATCGTGAAGAATAGAAGAAAGTTAAAGTCGTCATTTACCGTGCTGAGTAAAAACAATACCTAATTTCAAAGAAACAAAAATACCGATAGAAACGATACACCTTTATATTAGTTATTATTATGACGTAGTAGTTCAGTAGTAATGAAAAGGAGAAAACACAATAGGAAGAAACAAATCCTCTCCAATAATAATGGAAGAGCAATTACAAAATAAATTTCATACAAATATTATATTGGAGAATCGATCGTCGCTTCCTTGTCGTAACAATAACACTTTAAAAGCAAATTTACTCCTTGCCCGAGTACATTTACAGGGAAGTTCCAATACCGAGTGACTTTGTCAGGTGAATAATTAATGTTCTGGAAGTCACCTGTGAGCTTTTATTTCTGTTACTCCGGCTTAATATACAACTGTGGCTGAAAAACACCCCATTAATAAATTAAGCATTACAACCTACCGCATTTCAGTAGATCAAAGGGGTGAACCCAAAAAGACTGGTCCGACACAGCGGTGGGTTGAAAGAAGTGTGAGAACATTGAAAATACTTATCTTGATACACTAGAATCTTTTAATAAATAATATTCAAGTAGTTTCAATCAACATTGATACAATAACTGGGGTTTAATTTATTCAAAATAACAGGCATTGTGAAAATTATAAGTAATATATTTTTTACCATGAACACAATATTTGAATCAACTATCAACAACATAAAGTTCTGAGGTATAAGATATAAGCATAGTGCTCTGTCTCTTTTCCGCAAAACGCGAGTTCGTATTGAATTTGTACGGCGTACGCAACATCTGACGTCAGATATTCCTATAGTGCGCTTTATATCTAGCCTTTAATTAAAACGCTTATAACTTCTTTATTTTTAAACAGATTTTAATGTTGCTTAAACTGATGATCGGCGGCATTTTGGTCATATTTTTCCTAAGGCTATAAAAATCAGTCAACTAGCCTACATGCTACGTTCAAGTTCAAGCTATAGTCTCTTACCCAAGCTCAATTTTGTAGTCTCTGCTATAATACTAAAAGATTAACTACGTCTGAGATGTATGTAGCATGGATTATCTTCTATTTATACCTAAGGTCGACTATTAATAGACTTTCATGCTTCGATATAAACCAATATACCTACTCGCAGCGTGAGCTTATTTAGTTTGAGGAACACTAAAGACACGTCATGAAATCTATATACTTTGCTCTCAAAAGTTATACACTATACTATACGCTATATACTACAGTATAGCGTATACCAACACTGTAGGTGTTACGTTTGTATAATCCGAATTTTATAGCATCCTAAAACACCAAACATAGTAAAACAAATCGAGTTCCGATCAACTATAAAACATCACTAATTTAGTGTCGATCTTCACCCAACAATGTAACACACACCACTGAATACAAAAGCCGATGCTTCTTTACGAGTATGTACTGACAATACCAATTTTAGAGCCTTGTCGAGTTGCAGTAGTTACCAGCATTGTTCGAATTTTATGATGCTACCCTATTGGAAATGTGAGAACACTGTCATATACATCGTTAGTGCGAGACACTAGTGGATCAATATTTTTATTTTTCGTTTGTTCACAGAATATTCGTACAGACTTTTAAGTTTTATCAAAAACAAAGAGTTTGGCCAAGATAATTTATTAAATTGCTGACAACACCTCATTTTTCTCAGTAACCATTACATATTTAATAAAACACTGAATTTAAAAATATAAGAAACAATCTTAAATTCGTTTATTGAATGACATTGAAAATTCTACTAAAGGAAATATTGGTGGTACGGAACAAAGCCCGGGTTTTTAGATAGAGGTCTATGCAAAAACCCATCGTAATACAAACCTGCTAATGGTCTGAATTCATTCGACGTCGGAATGATTTTCCCCAATGAAGAGAAGCTCGTCCATCGATCATCTAGTGGCGGTGGCAAAGGTGATTCATTAGTATAAGAATTTGTCGTAATTGATAACTGATCAATCTCAGCATTATGGTACAATGCTGCTGGATAGGGACCTTTTATTGTACTGTCACTCTCATTTACTAATAAAGATAAAGTATTATTGTCTGAATTGATAGATAGAACTGTATTATTTTCTTTGATAATATTAATATTGGTTGCGACTGTAAAGTTTTTCCATTCTTCGTCTAAAGGTGGTAACAAAAAATAGTCCGGTGGCACTTTTGTTATCGTCAAAGTATTCACAGTTTGATCATTATAGGCTGCTGTAGCGTAAATTCCACTTGCTTCAGTACTTGTAAGTAGGTCAGTTGTGTTTTCTTGAAGATAATTTTCTGTTGTAGTGATTACTGCGGTTGTGGTCGATTCACTTTCTTTAGTAGTATTTCTTTTACTGTTTTTATTTTCCTTATAATTATTGGTTTTGGAATTCTCTATAGTATTGTTATCGGTCAGCTCAATTTTATCAAGTGTACCTCTGTTCAACGCCTGTCTAAAATTAACTTCAATATCTCCATTGTCTTCAATTATTTTGGTGTCATTTAGTATTATTGCTACGGGTGATATTCTGTGGAATGTTGCAGTCGTTTCTTGAAATTCTTCAGCACTACGAGCTGGTTGAGGTTTTTCATTGATTTCTTGTTTTATTTTGGGTACAAATATAATCGGTGCAATGATAAAAGCAGGAATCTTCAAAGCTTTACCCTGATAAATTTCATTTAAAAATTCAAGTAGGGTCTGCGTTTTTTTAATTTTCTGTGTATTATTCGGCTTAATGTCACCTTAAATAAAAACAAAACACATAAATACATCATATAAAATCAAAACTTTCAAAATTTTATTCACTATAATGCAACTTACCTAACACAAAATAATTAAAAAACAAATATAATGACAGGAAAACTGCATGCAACTGCATTTTGCGTTTACTGATAACATACTGTGACAATGTATGCAAAATAATCAGGCCCTTATGTGAGTATCATGCAAAGCATAGATACAGTATATGTAAAAAAAAACAGATAACTTTGTTGCAAACAAAAGATTTTAAAAGCCTTCATCTATTAATATTACAAAGAGGTAAAATTTGTGAGTTTGTGACGTTACAGGGAGTAATCTCTCGATTTACTGAACCGATTTTGACCAATAGAAACCTACAGTATTCCTGAGTGACGTAGGCTATGTATTATCCCGAAAAATGAAAAGAAACGTATAGTCCACGCGGCCGAAGCCGCGGGCAGAAAGCTAGTTAACAATAAACATTTAACATTTTACTACTAATAGCCTAGTTATATGACCACCGGATGCCGTGGCGTTAGGTCTAGAGTCTAAATCCAAGACTGAGTTTTTGCAATCAAGTGCTTGTTATAATTAAACGGTGAAAGAAAGTATCATGACGTAACTTTTATGAGTAACAGTTTTTTTTCGACGGTGACGTGTTAATTCTTCTTACCCACCCCAAGCGAGCGGGGTGGACAATAGCAGAACCGCTTTCATTCTGAGATAGATTAATTGATACTTACTGACAATCTGCCTCATTAGTCTAATGCTCCCAAATGCGACTACTACGCTGGAGGTCCTGGCATTCTCAGATCGAGCAAAGTGATATTGAGTTTTTTTATGAAATTCTCAGTGGCAGCTCATCAGCTAAACATACCGACGAAGCGTGGGTGTACGCCTCTGCTTAACCCCCCGAAGAATTCATGCGTGATGGTATGTTGAAGATTGATGTGATGATTAATTTAAGGTACAAGAAACTACCAAAATTAGTTTTACGAATTTGTGCGCGCACTAATCGCCATTTCCATTGTCTAACATAATAAATGGTAGTCATTATTTTATCTTTGCATGGAAAATGCTTAAAAAATACAAAAAGATAAATATCTTTATTTTACATCCACAAAATACAATGTTTTTCATTTCTAATACCTCAGACTGAAATTCCCCATTTTACATTTCTTCGGCATGCTGATTAAAAACCCCCATCTCTGTCGAAATTTACGCGCAAGACATTCAATTTTCTTATTAAAATGTTTACGTTTCATCTGTTTTCATCAAATTTAATCTTATAACCCTCCTTCGCTTGTACTGAGCGAAGTGAAATCGAAAATAAACATAAACCACATTAGAATGCGGGTTCGTCAAGCCACCATTTTGCTTCGCTATCATTCTTTCACATTGTTTATCATTTGACATGTTTATATGTAGGCAGTTACTACATTAAAAGCATTGCTGTAATAATAGTGTGAAGCGTAAAACTTTTCAACGCTAAGTTTGATAACGTTATTCTGCATATAAGTTTTAGTAGTAACTACAATGTTTTATTGTCATTTATATTGCCTACTTTCTTAGTAGCATCATTCAAAATTCGTTGCAATAATATGATCACCAAACTTTATTTTAGATTTTATTTTAAAGTTTATTTACTTGAATCTTAGATCAAATACGTAAAAGTTAAGATGGAATTTTGCGAACAAAGACAAAAAATACGCCTTGCCGTGTACAAACACAATTACACGCACACACTCACGTGATACGTTAATGACGTTTTGATAGACGTGTAGCGATAGCTCGACTTTGCTCGACTGACGAGATGAGGCGTAGTTTCGGTATTCGTGTGTGCGTGTAATTGTGTTTGTACATGGCAAGCGTAGTTTTAGCCGGCCTCACTTTTTCATTCACAAAGTTCCATCTTAACTTTTTATTTGATCTGAGGTTCCTGTAGCATTTAATAATTTAGACTCTACTTTAAATATAAAACCTGAGTACTTTCGAGGATAATCCATGTCCAGATTTTCATCAAGATGTTACATTACACAAGTTTGAATGACCTGCTAGCCGGGGACTAGGTACTCAAACTACTATTAATACTAAATGCCTGGGTTCCATTCAAAGGCATATGCAACAGTAATGTGCTCGGAAAGCTTGTGGGTAAACTAAACAAGTCAACACTGCTTGAAGTAACAAACAACTGTATCCAGTATGTAAGACCCATACAAAAGGTCAACGACAACGTGAAAAGGCAACTAAAATTCGGCTACATTAGTGCCTCTGGGTTAAAATTGGTAATGTGGTTCGTGGTCATAACGCTTGGCTTGCCGTGGTTAGCTTACGTAATTATATCAACTCTCACATACATCTCATACATCGATAGCTCTTAGTTTCTCTATGATTATCACCCACAGATATTTCTTCACAACTGTGATAATGTATGGCAATTTTAACTAATAAACGCTCGAAAAGCCTCAATTTTTTTTGGTGTTAAAAGTCCTCATCGGTCGTCTACCACATCGTAAGGAAGGTGTTGGATGTTTTTTGAAAAATAAACTACAAATCACAAGCAATTAGCATTACATACACACGTCACAAAAGGTTTCATTATAAACACAAACACAATTCATGAATGGTAAAAAGCCGTTAATGTTACGATTTCTTCAAATGAAAGGATCTTCCTTTATTTTGTTGGGTCTTCTCTGGAAATAAATATATCCTTTGATAAAATATCAACCCTCAAGGGAAGCGGAGGCTTATACGACGGGTTTTAGAACAAAGCATATTTTTTTACTCGGTGTTACTGATGATGTGTGTAACATGTGTATTTGCGATAGGTATGTATCTACCTACTAGTTGTTTGCCTAACCAACATAACTTTTTGAGACAAAACGTAGCCTTTGTCCTTCTCCAAGGTCCATATTAATATTTATCTCTTTACCAAAATAATTTGTCAATATTGGTTCGGCAGCTTAGGTTGCTTGGAAAAGTTACAAGGACGGATATTTTCAGTAGCGGCTCGGAGTTTGGATTGTTGCCCATTTAGTGGCAACAGGCTCACCCCTGATTACTTGGGACCTAAATAACCTAAACGCACCGGCGAACGTGGGTACATTCGTACACCTCTGCCTAAATCTTTAGGGAATACAGGCGTGATGGTATTATTTTATCATTATGCGTACGTCATACAAACAAATTTTATAAAATGATGACGCAAGACACAATTATGAGGCTTCATAATATTCGAAACAGAATGACAGAATACAACGTGCGAGTAATACGCGTTTATATTACTTACGCAAAGGGTTCCGTGATATACGTCGACAGAATGCCGCTTGAGGCGCACATCAGCTGTCGCCCGTGACGTCAGCATCAGCAACGTCACATTCTCCAGATTATTAAGTCTTATTTATAATAACTGCGCCCCGCGGTTTCATCTGGGGTTCAGGACGTTTTTTATTTTTGGTCGGCTCCTAAGGCTTAGTTACGCCAAATATCGTATCGTATAGCATAATTATATACTAATGAAAAGTCCCTTTTCGGAGATGAATCGGAGCAAACAAACAGACAGATGAACAATTTTATAATATTTTTTATGTTATAGGTACTGTATTCCTCCTATATTATGCATTTAGTAAAAAGCTGGTTTTTGTCATTACAAACAGAGACTTCATTTTTATATAGATGTGTAGATTGGTACATAACATATCAAAGTCACTTCATTGTTGTTGGGGTTCATATTTGAATGGAATATGATGTGTTTTACAGCATCAAATTATATTCATGGTATGCTGAAAGCTTTTTATGTAATATGAGATTTTATTTTCTTCTATATATATTTTTTATGGGATAACTCGGCAAACGAGCAGGCGAGCTACCTGATGGTAAGGAGTCAACGCCGTCCATGGACATCTCTGCAAAACCAAAGGAGTTACAGATGCGTTGCTTAGTCTATTTAGGGAAAGGTAGGGGAAGGAGAAAAGGAGAAGGAAGGGGATTGAGGGACGAGTTGGGCCTCCAGCCCTCTCGCTCACCAAACGAAGCGTAGTAGCAAAACGCTACTATATAATTACATAAAACAAACGCATTGTGTATCTGTAGACTTAGAGGTGCTCTTTTCTTGCCATGTGGCATTTATGACATGCACATATTGCACATCCATTATAATATAACTATAAATATTGTGAATATTGTTGTTTATTTAACGTTTCATAATAAACTATTGATTTTATCGGTTACCTAGAGTCCAAACTTTCCAGTATAAGCTGACCTCTCTTTTTAATGAAAGCGTTTACACTGACTAGACTGTATACTGGATTATCATCTTCAATAATAAACAAACTTCAAACTTATCATCTTTAATAATAAACAAACCGCTAAGCTATGAAATTCCTACCTACCAAACGGAGCTTATTCATCCAAAATACAGCCACACATAGTTACCCATTTTAGATTCAGCTGTCCAATTTGAGGCAACTATTGAAACTAGATGTGTCGCTTCAACTATCACTAAGATGAGAACTATAGTTCTGCTTCGGGAACGAAGGTAGTAACCACTGTAATGTTACTAAGGGTACACGAAGCATTCTCGTTGAATAATCACTTGAAATTTCATGTAATTTGATGTGCGGAATTTACGATGAGAATAGTTTAGAGTTGAATATTGTTTAGTAAAGGGTATTTAATTTTAAAAACATCACATTACTATCACAATCCAGTTCCTAAAGTAACTCGTTTGGAGCGCCGGAGGCCCAATTACTCCCTTAGTTCCCTTCCTTCTCTTTTTCTCCGTTCCCTTCCTTCTCCTTTTCTCCGTCCCCTTCCTTGTCCTATTCTCCGTCCCGTTCCTTATTAGGCTCGGCAACGCATCTGCAACTCCTTTGGTTCTGCAAATGTCCATGAGCGGCGATGACTACTTGCCATCAGGTAGCTCACCTGCTCGTTAGCCGAGTTGTATCATAAAGAAAAAAATCTATATAGGTGATTGTTAACCCCTCAAAGCCAATATTTTTTACAGATACAATGCAAAATCTATAATACCTATCTCGAGAGACCTGTACGGGCGTTGCAAAAATAATCTGATAACATAGAAGGTTCGAAATAACTGTGCACGTCTAAATTTGTCGGCAAGTATATAATGGTTCATTTTAATATAAAAACGTAACTATTTGTGATTTATCTTCCTTAATTGATTTCAATATTTATCTATGAACACACTTAATAAAGTGATTTTACCCGCGTGGCAGTTTGGAATGGCTAATGGATTACCTACTACCATTTACCATTTCCCAATAAAATTGCACGGTTCATAATTATATTATTGGCATTCCTGATCAATACTCCTTGAAAATAATTTTAGAATCAGTACAAGCCTACACATTGTAATCAAACAATGTGCTATTTATCGTAGTAATTTGCTAGCCAACCAGTTTTCAAACAGCAAATGGATTATGACGAACCAAAGAAAGTATCCATATTTTCTTTTTGTTGATGTTACCTGATATCTTCAACATGTCAACAATTATTTATTTATAAGGAAACCCAAACTTCCTTCTGCGTCAGGTTGGCTTCTAACCATATCACGGCTCAAAGAATAATTTACTTATTTCTTTGGATACATATTTGTTGTATTTGCAATTAGTACCTATTTATTTTCCTTAATAATGTCCTGCCTATCTTCTTTGTGACTTGCCGATAACCTCATAATCTCTACAACAAGATCTCTAATCAATCCCCTATAACTTTAACATGATTAAGCACCATAATCATATCGGAGAACGCACTTCATAAATAAGTGATTATTTTACGATCCCCTCAGCGATGAAGCAAGTAGACAAGGGAGTATTAAGATGCTTACAAACGAGTATATTAATAATTATATTACTATCATGCTGCCAATCACGGTAGGGTGCCGATATTCCTCGGGAACACGCTAAATTTCAAGTTACTGAGCTAGTTGGAGTTCTATAGCTTTACGTATGAATACCTACAATCGTTATACTTTATCATAGATATTGTAAAGCTCCTCTTTTATGAATAAGAGAATTAATATTCAAGCGTCTACAGTGAAATATTTTGAAACGAAGAAACTATTGGCTTGGTAAAAATTTATATCAAATTGATTTTTTTCATTTTTCATCCTTTTTAATCCGGTAAAGGCATGCAAATCAAGTAAAATCAGGCTGGTTGTTATTCGTCATGAGTTTTAATCGTGTTTTTTATTTACTTTGATTCCCTAATAAGTAAAAACTGAATTTAAAATCAGCATTATCTACGAGATCATACATAAATAGGTAAGTAATTATAATAAAAATGATCAAACAATCTAATCCCAACAACAGATTATTTGAACTATGTTTATTACGCTATTATATTACGGATAGCATCTTGTATCTACGGTTGTCCGTTGGGAGCATTTCGATACCGATATACGCAGTTACAGTCCGGTCCATAACTTGCGGTCCCTCGGCTACGTTCGGCGGTCTATTACAATTATGTTGCTACGATTACGTATTGACCCTATCTAAGTTTGGGCTTCGTTTCGTTTTCGCTTCGCTTTGGTCAGAAATAGTGATTGGCAGAAGATTTATCAGTCTTTATTCGAGTAAAGAGCTTTCACGAGTGACGATATTAATAATCCCGCGACGCAGATTATCAGTCGTACAATCTGATCTACTTAATGGGAATAAAAATTTAATATAATAGTTTTGAGACAAGTCATGACAAGATCCTATCTTCAGTTAACAAATCTACAAACAGATTTGTTATCGTAACCGGCCGTTACACACTAATAATCTTCATTATAATTGTATTTGTGGCTAATTAATAACAACGCTGATCAATCGATCTGCTAATTAAAGCTGCCATTAACACATTGAGACCTGTCTTTGTATCGTAAAGCACGCAACACATCGGTCCCAATTCTCATACAGTCAGTGTTAGAATGGCGGTGTTGCCCAGACTTTCGGTTGTACTAGTCGGATGGCAGTCGAATCCTGTAAAATACAAATATTTAGCCGCTGCTTATACTTGAAGCCAACCCCAGGAAAGTGGGAAAAACACTAGGACGATAATGACTGAATATAATCAACATTATATTATGTTATTTTCTAGCTCTCAAGAGGAGCTAACGGTGAAGTGTTTGTAGAATGATATAAAGATACTTTTCAGCTTTCTGAACAGTACATAAACACATCTGATAATGTCTGTATTTCTTTATCAAGCTCGATCAACATTAAGCAAAACAACGTTTGTAATAAATATTCTGTGTATACTCTTATTATTCTACGGAAATTGAGTCGGCTCACGTAAAAAGATGCCATGTTAGAGTTTCAGCGTGTTTGTCTTCAATTCCGGAACGGTGAAATTTTTATTTCTAAATTGTGTCGATCGAGTTTAGTTCGGCTCTATGTTGGAGCGTGAAAATGGAGAATCCCAATCTCTCTTTCACATTACTCCACCTTTTGTACACTGTGAATTTACATAAAGAGCCTCACTCGGTCCTTGGGGTACCTTTCCGGGTTTTCCATTTTGTGCTTGAATGCGACGTAGCGGCCGGGTCCTAACTATACCTCGAATCTGGCAAAGCGGCCGCCTCGTTTTATTTCGATCGAACCACAAAAAGGGTTAGGCTTTTGACGGCTGACTGTACATTTTTTGGTAATTGGAAACTATTCTGTTTATGAGGGTACTTTGAGATCTTGGATACCTTAAGAATATTTTAATGTTAACATCGAGTCGAACCGGGCAACTAGAGACAATAACGTTTCATAAACGCTTGTTAAAACTTATTTGAAATAAAAACAATCGATTTGATTTGATTTGAAACTCGTTTGTTTGTTAATGTCATATCTTTAAAGGCTTATACGCTTGTAGGATCAGAATTTCTTAATTCACTTTAACTTTTTACCCCGTAAAACATGTTCTTATACCTTGTTGCTCTATTTACTATCTTAGAAAATATATCGGTAAAAGTATTGAATTATTTTTCCTGCTCTTAGCTGGTGACATTCTCTAGCGTCCTTTTTGAACAGCTACCAATGAAATACGACCGGGAGACGGCGGACGTAATCACCGGTTGTCGCGTCAGTTCACCCTCGCAGCACCGATATACTATACAGAAAAAAAAGTGTCGACAAATTTAAGAACTCGTTCTATTATCCAGTTGAACTGGTCTCACCTCCTCGCCTCACCCGTACGTCTCATAAAGTAGGAATATCGTCCGCCGCGGACGATCAGTGAAAGTAATCTTCGCAAACATTCTACCTTCGGGCGGAAAACAATTTTCACTGATGTATTTTTTTGAGGGCCTTGTACGCCAGCATTATTCTTCAGTAATAAAGGATTCGAGTTTTTTCTACCGTTCGTAATTCAAAGAGGGTTATACAAGGGACTTTGCCTTACCAAAAATAGTTGGGAGCATATACAAACCGCGTCCACTGTCGACCACAGATTCAACGCGATTCTTCACAAGATAAGCTTATAAAATAACCGCATTTCTCTTTCATTTAATCCTTATTTGGAACTTAAAATTTCCGAGCATTTCACTGTTATGTAATTTCTCAGTGTTAGCTTTACAAATAAGTCTGTCATAGGTATTTTAGTAAGAAGATTTAGGGATTATTTTATGAAAAGTATTTGTTTAAGCACAGTCCTATGTGTAGGTAGCTACAATGTATGCATGGCTTTGTGACAGAATAGATGTCTTCACCTGCTACCTATGCCTAAAAATCTCAAATTATCTTTCAGTATGACCTGGAACTAATATCACAAACACATGAACAACACCCTCATAATATGAGAATAATGGCGATATTTTTCACGATTTCACTTCATAAATAAATAGAATAAATTGTCCCTACGGGAGTGCGGTGAGCGTAGGTACTTATTTATAGGATAGGAGCACAGGTGGGTTTTGGGTCTTAGCAGGCGTGTTTTACGCTGCCCCCGGGCGTCCTGCCGTGACGCATTGGCGGCCCGAGACTATTAGATACCCCGGCGTACATAACTTCCTACCGTAATTATGTCTGTTCTAAAACATAAGTTGAAAGTCAGTCAGGCTGTTGCGGTTTCAAACTCCACTTTTTAGAAGCGTCGGTAGCCTAATGGCTAGGGCGTCGGACTTGCGATCATATGGTTGCCGGTTCGAACCCCACCCATTGCACTACCGACGTGAACCCACTCGTAACACAAGCATTTAGCTTAGCACGAGGGGTTAACAAGAATACTAGCAATGTGTGACCCACATCGCTAGTAAGATTTAAAAAAAAAAAAAAAAAAAAAAAAAAACTTTTAAGCATAACACTAGTTCGATGCTAAGTCTATCTCTGATAATGAGTTTGAAATAAAATACGGGACGAAAATTTGTAATAGAAGATAATACTGTAAGTATCTAACGTTTTTTTAAGCCTGGTGTAATTGTTGTCATAAACGCAATTGCTACGCTATAGGTTCAGGGTTCGATGGTCAGGTCGAATAAATTGTTATTCAGTTCAATTCGTCCCTCAGTCCCTTTCCTTCTCCATTCTCCTTCTCCGCCCTTTTTCTTGGCTCGGCAACGCATTTGCAACTTCTTTGGTATTGCAGATGTCTATGGACGGCCATGACTACTTGCTATCAAGTAGCTCGCCCAAGTATACCCACAAAGAGAAGTTTTCTATGAAATTCTCCGTAGCAGCTCGGAGTTTGGATTTATGCCCGATGTTTGGCAATAGGTTCGCCCTTATTACATGGGAACTAAACATACTGGTGAACTACATTAGTACGTACACGTCTGACTGACCTTTTGTAGAATATAGGGGTCAAGTTATGTTTGACTAAACATGACGTGTCATCTGTGATGGCATGTAATTAGACATTTTAGCTCAGGGATAAAAGGACCTTAGGGATATGTATTACTTCGGTTGTTTGCTTGTGGGAAAATTTTCCACACTAAAAAAAAATCAAATAGCCTGTTTTCTCAGTCAACATAACCAATAAATTTAATTTGGTCGGTTCGACTGACGTAGAATGTTTACTCAGAATATTTGCCTAGCAGCAACCAATTCATTCCATCGTAATAAATTACTGAACGATTCAATTGAGGTAAATTAAATAATATACCAAATGAAATACACCGTATACGATTATAAACCAAATATTTACCTCACCCGACCTACTTTAGCAATAAAGAAGTCTCTACACAAAATGACGAAGAATTTTTTCCACATTTTAACTTGATTAACTTTACCAGAGAGTTTTTAAAAGGAATCCGATATTTTCTTCGTTAGGAACACTTTATAAATGATATTTATTTCTGTAATATCTTTTTAAAGAAACTTTGATGGCGATAATACTCGTGCCTTGTTCTGATTCTTGGAATTTTGATTTATTTTATATAAATAAATAAATAATGGGTATACAACCTGTTTCTACTTACAAATTATGTAAAAAAAAACATCTGAACGACACGACGCTACGTTCAATAAAAATGGTATTTTACATTTTCGTCGAAACTAAATTGTACCCGTCCTTTATAGACTCCTATGCTGCTATTAAGCATATCATAGAAAAACAAAAACATTCTCGTATAAAACACTTTGTTGGACATCCGCATTTCGGTTTACTCATCATATTTTTCCTTTCGCGCTAAAAATAAAGCCAGCGACGGCGGCCATTGTTGTCTTTTTTGTTTTAGTTCGTGTTTGCTCAGCGTTCAGGTGTTGACTCAAAAATATTGCAACGGTTTTTAGTGAATGAAACATCGGAAATTGAAATCATTTTCTTCTACCGACTGTAGGATTTTGTTCATGGTCTTTTATTAATAGAATCAAGAGGTTTCTTGTTCCTTACCTTATGTTACTTTTGCATGAACTGAGTTAGTTATTTTAGTGAAAGGAAAGTTATTTTAGTGGTGGAAACCACCAGAAACTATGACCACTAAGCCACTCGTAAGCGTGTCTCTAGTAAGCTCTAATGAAAATTTTCGACAAAATTTGTTTTAATGGTTATGTTGGCGAGTTGATAGTAAACATTGATAGTAAGTACTCCTTGCTGCCCATAGACAACTGCACCGAAAGAGTTGCTGATTATTTGCTAAGCCTCAAGAACCCATAAGGATTGCAGATTCTAAATTTTATTATAATTCAACTTTCCACTTCTTTATGGGATTGGGGGCAAACGAGTAGACGGATCGCCTGATGGTTAGCGATCCACCGCCCATGGACATCCGCATCTCCAGAGACGTCACAAGTGCGGTGCCAACCTTTTAGAATCGGTTTGAGCCTTCGGTATCCTCACTCACTCGGCGAAATACAACGTAAATGTTGTTTTACGCTGCTTTTCTGTGAGGTCGGGGTATCACTCCGGTTGAGCCGGCCCATTCGTGCCGAAGCATGGATCTCATATCATAACATACCATCACGCCTGTATTCCCCGAAGGGTTAGGCAGAGGTGTACTAATGTACACCCACATTTCGCCGGTATGTTTAGGTCCCATGTGATAGGGGGCGAGCCTTTTGCCATTAACCGGGCACACACAAGACTCAGAGCTACTACTGGGAATTTCATAGAAAAACCCAATAACACTTTGCTCGACCCGGGGATCGAACCCAGGACCTCTAGCGTAGCAGACGCACTTAGGACCACTAGACTAATGAGGCAGTCGAAGCATGGGTCTCCCACGGTACATACCGATATTCTTCGATTAGGTTTCTTGTAAAATAGCGAAATTCAGCTATATTTAGTAAGACTGGAAACAGACCCATCATTGGGAGGCTAGGAGGATGATGAATGAACCGGAGGCAACAGCTTATTATTCATAATTATGAGGCCCATAATACCAAGGGATGCTTGTGAATAATTTATAAAGACAGGTATATACCGAAGGCTACATTAATCAGCAACTAAGATTGTTCAGTGGACGTTAACATTCGGTATTTCATCAAAATATCATCCTAAACAAACATATGGGCCTAAACAAAATACATTATTCAGTGGCTAAAGATGTCGGAACCCAACAATCACGGTTGACATCAATATTCGAATAATTTGAAACCCGAAGTTGTTGGTGCTAGACCTATAATTATTAAACCGCTAGTTAAGGGTAGTTCACTTATAAGTTCCGCGTTGATTGCTACCGTTGTGTCCAAAAGTAACTAAGAACGAAATATTTAACAAGCTACTGTTAAAGTCACAACGGTTTATTCTTAGTTTGTAATACTTCGGAATGGATGTTATGAAAATTATTACGTTGATTTTAAATTATGACAATGAGGCGGATCATCTCGCCGAGAAAGTCAAATAAGTACCTACATACATTTCTAGAATACATTCTACCGAGTACTAAAAATTGGAAATCGTTTTCGTAGCAGATCCGTAAATAATTAAATAATAATATCACCTACGATCACGATTTTTAAACAAAAGTTTTTAGTACTCACATATAATAATAATAATGAGGTACACTCAAGGAAGACGAAATAGGAATTTAATTGTAATTAAACTTATTTATTTTTAGTTTTGATATTAAATCCGTTAAAGTTTTAATTTTACACGAAATAATTTTTATTATTCTGATAATTGAGCCATATCGATTGAGCCTATCGAGATAATTCCTGCCAAAGAATTGAAGAGATGCTTTGTAAAATATTTATATTAAGTCTAATAGTTTTTTACTCATTAATGATAGTGATTAGTCCAATTACTTGTGTAAATAGCAGAAATGACTTTGGTCTTAAGCTGAGACTTCAAAACCAGACTCTAATTACTGTCAAAACCATGTCAATGTTTGAACATTGTGAGTTTTCGCGGCGACTATAAATTGCTGGCAATAATCGCCTTAGAAGGCCGCCCACTTACAAGTTTACATTCAATTAATTCGCCTAGGTAGAAAATTCTCATTTCAATCTTACGTTGATAGAAATTTGTTTTAATTAATTGAAACCAATATTTGGTTTATATTTTACTGGCTATCAAACTACTAGATTGATTTAGAATATTATATTCAGTGGTGGCTATAATGGATGACAATTCCGAAGTTTCAATGCGTGGAAAATGTTGTTATTTAATAACTTATTCATTTGGTTTTGCTTATAAAATATAAATACTTGTACTTGTAATATGTGTACATTACTACTTGTTCGTACTTTCGATAACATTACTATAATTATTGCTAAAATAATAAATGAAAGTTTAACTGTTTATAACGTTCACATAATGTCAACATTTAGTTCTCATTGTATTTAATTATTAATTATATTCCTCGTGTTTATAATTACATAATTATACACACAAGGAATGTAATTAATCATTAAATTAAATTAGAAGTAAAAGTAATAATTAATTAAAATTAAATCGTTTATTTGAATAAATAAAAACATAATCGTGGATATATTCACGATATTATTTTAGTTTATAAATAAGCGTATTCGTTTGATGCTAGGATTATATTAGGATTGGATTATATTATGATTTAGGACTCCTTTCATAATATTTTTTGTTTATCAAGAAATTATTTCTTACCGTACGCAACCTACATAAAGAGATATCACATCCAAATATTTATATACTTTTCCCGCAATATCTTATTTTCGCGATTTTCACGGGAGATAAAAACATTTAGCAATGTTTACCTCTGATAAAAACTTAAACATTCATCTAAGACGAGCTAACTGGCTGTTATTTACGTTTCTTTACTAACTTTAATCCTTTTCTTTTCATTGATAAAAGGGCTTTACCGAGTTCCAAAGTTTCTTGTTACTTCTTTTCAGAGTAAGCTTTTGTTAAGTGTATCCATTAAAATGTAAATAATGGTATTATACCATCACATGCGTATTCACTGAAGAGTTAGGCAGGGATGTGATGGACGTGATTTACTAGAATTAGGTCCCATGGAAGTACATACAATACTGTTAGGATATTGATGAAGTTTTTAAGAATACCCGCCTATTCTTAAAGTGACAAGTGCCGTTTTGTATAAAAGGCGAGCCGGTACGTCAACTCGCACACTTTTGTTCGCGAGCTCGAAGGCGACGGACGTGTGTTGTCCGCTAGTAATTGTGATAGTGATGTCGAATCTCTGTCCGATCATTACGTGTAGTTATCGTGTGTTTGCCGTGATGTAATTCTGACTGTGTAAATTGTTACTTGGCCTAGTGCCATATTAAATCTTTTTTTAAAAACCACGCCCTGTTATAATTTCTAACATAATATTGAAGGCCATTTACAAGTTTTCAAGTGTAAACCGTGGAACATAAACACAGAAGAAGGTTGGTAGATTAATAAAGAAAAAAAATCAAAGAATGGAAACTGTAACAAATTAAACAATAAACGAATTCTATTTGATTCTATCTATGAAGGAGCAAAATTGGAGTTATGTTATTTTTTAAACAATAACTGTTTATGTTGAGAAACACTGGTATTAAATATATCCAAATCGTGTAAACGGTAAAGTTTATTAAAATATCTACATGCACGTATCAGATATGAATTCTGCCTGTAAGTGCACCTGGCAGGGGGAACATACAGAAAGCTAGGCTTACGCAACAACCTGGAGTGTGTTACAAAACCTAGGCTGCTAAGCACCTCAGGGCAGTCAATAGTACCATTTGCGATTTTTAAAATGTATGACATATCGTATACGTATACGTTCATATATGGGCAGGATTTGACTAGTCTTATGTGGTATTTAGTAAAATAAACATAAAAAACATACCATCGCGCCTGCACCCTAGTGCAGGTGATAGATTGTATGGTAGGAAAAGGTACCTATTGTTACATCCACGTAATCGGGGTCAAGCTTATTGCCATTCACCGGGCACATATCAAATTATCGAGCTGCTAGTAGAAATCTCAATAAAATTTTGCTCAATAAGTTAAATTCTAAATGTACTCAACACAACAAATAAGTACCATAAATACTTTAAAACAACCCTAAACTAAAATTCTACATCTTAATTACTTATTCTATGAAGATAATATTAAATCTAAATAATTAAATACTCTCAAAACTTAGCTTTTTGAAACAATAACCATTAATAATATTTTAATGTAATATTTTACTGAACTGCCTTATTAGTCTATTGTTCCCGAACGTAAGCTAGAGGTCCTGAGTTCGATTCCCGGCTTGGGTAAATTGTGTTATTGGGTTTTTCTACAAAATTCTCAATGGAGGTTTATAAAATTATTATAAAGAGCCTAGGTTAATATATGTAACATGTATATATAGGTGTAATATGTAGGTATAGATGATAGAGGAGGCCTTGAAAATAAACGCTTGCAACGTTTAATGAGCTTTTCTTTTACAAAATATTTACAGCATTTTTACGAAACATGCCATCCCAATTGCGAACTAAGAACTTGTTACTTAAACTTCCAAGAAGTAATAAATAATAAAAAACAGACAACGTAGAAAAACGATTCTATTAAACATACTCTCAAGTTGAAAGCACCTTCTTGGTAAGAACTTGGAGTGCTTCTAAAAGTATTTGAAGTAATTCCGTCGCAATACGGATTTTTATGATGCCAGCAAAGATAGGTTTTTAGTTTTTAGCGGATGAAACACAATTTTAGAGCTTTACCGAAATGGCTATTGATACTATTTGATCCGATTTTATTACATCCAATTCTGAAAAGAGATCTCCAATAATCATTTTCAATATTTTATTATAAGAATGATACAAATGAAACATAATAACATTATTTTTAATTTAACTATATCCACCTCATGTCATACTCTTGGTATTGGCACGTAACTAAATGTAACTAAAAGAGTTATGAGTATTAATGTGGACGGATGTAGAGGTAAAGGTCAACCAAAAGGAAGATGGATGGATTGTGTGAAATCAGATATGATGGAAAAGCGAGTGAATTATGGATATCGACTAACAGGGATTAATGGCTGACAGGCTACGCCGACCCCAAATAAATTTGGAAGAGTTCCCGTACCAAGTGGCACCTGGGGAGATGGCAAGATATGTAGGACTCCTCGAAGCGTGAGCTCTCGCGGCACTATATTGTTGGCATGGGGCCGAACTTGGGCGGGGCGAACTGCCGCTGCCTCACGGGATTAAGGCAAGGCGTACCCCGCTCCGCCAGATCCGAGTGGTAGAGTGGAAAGCGGGACTCGTGCAAGCGGTGGTAAGTCCTGTCATGAGGAATTGGCTGGCGAGGCACTTGATGCTCTCAGATCTCTGATGCAGTGGTTGTCAGAAAGTAGGTACTTTCTGACAACCACTGCATCAGCCTGAAGCTCAGGGCATCTTGTTACTTAAACTTCCAAGAAGTTATAAATAATAAAAAACAGACAACGTAGAAAAACGAAATACAGATGTATGGCATACGTCGAGCCAACGCCCGACGTCCCAATGTCACCATTGCCTGGACTGCCCCGAGGATACCGCACAGCACACGCTGGAATTATGCCCAGTTAAGGCACAGGAGCACCTTGGTCTTATCAAGGCGCTGGGTTGAGCCCTGGAATCGAAACCAGATCCTCGAACTCGGTAGTCACGCTTACGACCAATAAATGAAGCAGGTATTACTCAGGTATACTTAAAAAATAGGTATGTTATATTATTACTCCGTATAATTCCGATATCATAAATATCACATACAATCAGTTTATTATTTCATCCATGTAAATGCATTGTCCCAACTGAAACCGAGTATGACATCAATGATTGTTATATACCTACAATTGTGACATCTAGGTCCCTCTACATTACCATTAAACTATGCGTGTGCCATTATGAAAGCATTACGTTATAGTAATAGGTTTTCCTGAAATAATTTTACTATTTACATTAATATTGGCACTAATTATGAACTAATGTGTTAAAATAATTATTGAAATGTGTCAATTGGTGTTTGTAGGCTAATTAGCGTGTATACAATTAATAATTATTAATTTATTCATGTAATTTGATAATAAACAACACATAACATACTATCACGCCTGTATTCGCCGAAAGGTATGTTTAGGTTCCATGTAATGTCCTGTTACCATTAACAGGGCACAAATCCAGATTCCAAGCTACCACTGAAAATTAATTTTATAGAAATACTCAATAACACTTCTCGACATTAAAATTGAACCTCTATCGTAATAGTCGCGCTAAGGACCACTGGACTAATGAGACAGTCATTAAAAATTATATAAAAGAAACATACTTAATGTTGTTATCATTGTGTTACTTCTAGCTTCGTTTTTTATGTAGGCCTTTGGCTACTATAATAGCCAGCCGCCAATGCAAAAGCAATCAAGTGTTCCCTATTAATTAGGACAACACAATGTTCTTTTATTTTTACCCGCCCGTAAAAGGAAGGGTAACGAGTTCAACATGTATGTATGTGTTTATGTATGGACGTTCGATCGTAGCTCAGTTGTTGCTTTTTGGTCAGGTTTCAATATTAAACATTTTTGCTTATGATATTATTACGGGTTCTCTATTCATATTCACTCACGTTCCCAACCATTATAGCCATTTAATAACCTGAATATCAGTGCTAACATTAACTTGACCACTGTTTTCCCTGAAAACATTTGGAATAAACTCGCTTGACTTGCTTTTGCATGCTTAGTAATAAGAGAAAGCTCACAAAAGGTTGTCTGTAAGAGATCGCTTTTAGCGATAAGACCGCCCATTGTACCATTTTATGATTTATAACTTGTACTTAGCAATAGTTTTTGGTGTGCAATAAAGAATATTCTATTTATCTAACTCACCTTTTGAAATATTGTTTTAAATTATGTGCGTACGCAAACTTCTAAAAATAAATTAATTTTGCGCTTAAAATATTTATCTTGTACAAGTAATGCTGAATAAACTGCTAATAAATAAGTCTTTAATCTTGTTAAATTCTCGGATAGAGATAAATTTTCTGAGCGAACTCGTGCGCGAAGTATTTGATGTGGAATACATTTTATAGTGTATACTGTATTTGGTACGATTCTCTACATAAACATGAAACATTATGAATAACAAACTACACAATCTCACAAATATTTATGGCGTAACTATATCAACAGCGTCAATACGACCCGAAGCCACTCAATATTCTGTTGTGAATATATTTTTGACGTGTATTATACCTCTCTGTGTCCGTCTCCCCGGAGGGTTGAACCTGACGGCTTCAACCAGAAGGTAATCCATTAAAGCCGTGGTAAGTCGACCTACAATAACATAATACGCACAGTGCCAACCCTAGCAAGTTTACCTACCATTAATGTGCCTCATTTCAACACTATACAATTTTGACAGAATTTCTAAAGCTATGGAGAAAGTAACCCAAATCTGGTACTATTACAAATCAATGTTACAAGAAGCTTTTGTCGAGTAATGGAAGTCTTTCAGCTTTTTTTAAGAACAAGGAACAGACTTTACAAACATACTACATCATCGTCAGCCTATATTCGTCCACTGTTGGACGTAGGCCTTTCCTTGTGAACGCCACAGAGACCGATCTTCAGCTTTCCTCATCCATTCACTGCCAGCTGACTTCCGCAAGTCGTCACGACGTCACGCAGTCTCCATTCGAGAACTCATTTGCTCCAGCGTTTGTCAGTTCTCCAACAAATGTATCCGGCGCATTGCCGCTTTAGCTTGCTAATCCTTTAGGTTATATCGGTAACTTTAGTTCTCTGAGGGATAGCTTAAAAAAACATATATTAAGCAGATACAATACAAAAACACGATTAACAGATACAAAGTACACCCAGACATGGAAAAAAATACCTGTGGATCAAACAAAATAGTCCGTGGTTGCCCAGCGTAGTAGGTAAAAGATACCGCCAAAATTCTTGAACGCTCTGAAGTTGTATGCAAGTGCAGTATTCCAAAGGAATACAGCATTTTTTGCTCTAGCAAATCAGAGCGCTCATTCAGTTTGGCGTCACCTATAGCTCGACCTAAGTCTTTTGGGCCAAAAAGCTCGCTTTTGATGAAAATTAATATGATTCACATTTCACGTTCTTTTTACATCTTCGAAATTGTTCAAGAAATAAGTAAAAGTTACTTACTTTATATACTTTATTAAGTACTTTAGTTATTATCTTAATTTCTAAGATTTTTTTCGGAAATTCTTCAAGTAAAACTTATTAATATTTTTATTTAACATAAAAAATTATCAGTAGCAAATTCTTTTTCAAAAATTTCAATAATTTATCCCGAAGATAAATATTCACTTCATTTAAATGGACGGAAATGAAACCTTTGGGTCTGTTTAAATCGGGTAGATCGGTCATAAATCCCTTTTATTAGATTTCGATTTTTATGTAAAAAAGATTATCACAAAGCTTTTAATTTACTTACGTCAAAGTTACGACGTAATTAAACTTAGGTAAGTAACTGCAAACTTTTTATAAGTAACTTTTCATTACGATTTCTTCGTTAAAATTTATATCTCGATCCTACGCACAGCTGTCAGCTACACATCAAGCTATGCGAATCCAGTCTACGCTGGCCTTTTATTGTATACGAAGCCTAGACAATACGAGATCAGCTTAAACTGGATTTTTACAGGTTGAATTGTAGTCGTGTTATAACCCTACTTTACTCTCAATCTCAAAACAACTGTGTAGAGACACTTGATCCCGGACCACGAAAGTTCTGGAACCTACCCTATTCCTTACTTGGTCATCCAGAGTATCTGACTCGAGCTTGATTTTTTATAAAAAACAACTTGTTTAGGGGAATTCTCAGTAGCTGCTTGAAGTCTGGATTTGTGCCCGGATATTGGCAAAAGGTTCGCCCCTTATTACACGGGACCTAAACATACCGGCGAAGTGTGGGTCTACATTAGTACACCTCTGCCTATCTCTTCGGAGAATACAGGCGTGATGGTATATTAAACTACATAAGTTTAATGTAATACTTATTCTAGTATCTTGTTCCACTCATAAATAAATACTGCAAGAGTAAAGGAGTGCTTGTGTGACAAGATAGCAGAGACACATCCTCCCTGATGCTTCCGCCGAGCGCCGCGGTGGCGCTGGCGTGCATTACTGAAATTCTTTATTTTTCACATTCTGGACCGCACAGATATGCGGCTGGAACGCCGCGTTTGTCTTGGAATTTAAGGAATTTTGATCGTTAGGCAAATTTATATATTTGGGTTCACGTATACCTACCTAGTAGTGTTTTTGAGGGTGACCTGAAATGCTTTATGAAATGAAGTTTCGCGGCTTGCAGTAGGATTTGCTTGGTAGAAGTAGGAAGAAGGAAAGATGAGATGTTATCCTCTTTTCGTTCGGTTCCTTCCGGCGTGGTTAGGATTATATCGTAGATCGCAGTATCGCTTAACATCATGTGAACTGGCGGTCGAGCGTAGACCTTTAAGGAATAAAAATAAATGATGGTTTTTTTTAATACGTTAGGGCTTTGTTCCTAACTAGGTTCCCTGACCGCACACTTTTCATCTTTGTATATTATTGGAGTTTAATTAATATTAAACCATGTAACTTCCGCAAGAAAAATACCTATGGCTATAATAATTAACAATTAAACCTACTCAATATAAATCATACCGTTCTTGCGTAGTGTGGTATTCTTGCAATGTATACCTATTCTACATATGTTTGAGATTATTATAGCAATCATAACCCCCCCCCCCCCTACTGACTCTCTGCTGGAAATGGGTCTCCTCTCTTTCCTCTCTTTCAAAATAAAAGGGGTTAAGGTAAAGTCCGCCACGCCAACCACGGGTTGACAATCTTCAAACAATTATCACATTATATGTATATGAAACATTCTGAAGAGTTTAAATCCTATAGCAAATTCATACTGTAAAACCGCTATTCCATCAAGTATAATTAATACCGCTAATACGGATTTAGTTCCCCCTCAGAAAACATATCGAACGCTCCGGAAACGGTTACAGTGAGTTACAAGCATTGATTAAGTACTACGTTATTCAAAATACACATTTACATACATACTTAAGGATTTAATCAACGATGCATATACACAACTTACTTTAATAGCTGTAATCAGTTCTAGGTAATTGTAATTATATAAGTATTTCTTAATGTTAATATATTAGGTTTCTATATAGTATCTAAACAAACATACCATCATGCCTGTATTTTCTGAAGAGTTAAAAGAGGCCATGATTCTCTAGAGTTGCCCTGAGCGTTTCTTTTTTGAAGTTTTCGGTTTTTTGGGGATACAACCCACATCCCAAAGCTTTGAAGCTAATAACTCAGCTGTCACGCTAATTGCTGTCAAAGTTGACAATGTTGCTTTTTTTCCTAAATAATAAGTTTTAACACTAAAAGTATTTACATTTCACCCACGTATGAAACGTTCGTTTGCATACTATTTGTGAATAAATCATTGTCTTCAGAACAACAAGATAGTGCGTGTTGCTTTGGCAAATTTATTTTTATATCTCGCAAAGTTTGAATACAAAGAGCCTTCCAAGAATATTGTAGACCAGACATATTGCAGCGTGGTTAGTGTGACAAAGTATACTTAGTTACAGTTATAAATTCTCGTACTTGTGTCGTATTATGTCGATTTTTTCTCACAAGTTGACATCACGCTTGTATTCCTAGAAATGTTTGGCAGAGATTTACTAATAGGCTTATAATCACAATTTGCAGGTGTATTTTATGTCATGAAAAATAAAGTTATGTTACGGATTATTTAGTGCAACTCGTAAGAATAAATATAAATGTGAGCGTTTGGATGTTTGTATGTTTGTAACTCTATCGCGCAAAAACGGCAGGAAAATATTCGATGAAATTTGGCACACAGATAGTTGGTTACCTAGATTGTCACATAATACTTTATGCAGATTGGACTCAGTTCAGTTTGTCAGAGTCTTAATAATGTACACCCACAGTTCGCCGTTACCATGTAATAAGTGCCTATTGCCATTAATATTTAAAATTCATAGAATCAAATCAAATGTTTTTTATTTCAAATAAGCTTTTACAAGCGTTTATGAAACGTTATGCACTCTAGTTGCACGGTTCCAAAAAGTTGATCCTATGGAGAAGAATCCGGCAAGAAACTCCATGGACACTCTTTTAAAATAATTATTTTACATCATTCACATATTGGTATACAGGTACATTATGGCGATAACAGGATGTAAAGACATTGGAGGTTTATAATTCATAATTAACCTGAAGTCGGGACTAAAATTAAAAAAAGGTTCTAAGAATAGCCCAATAACACTGCTGGACCCGGGACTTGAACTCAAGAACTCTAGCATAGCAGTCGTGCTTAAGACCACTATACTAATGGGGCGATTTATATTAGATATAATATGTAAATTACTCGAAAATAAGAAAAAGTATTCCCAAGTCAGTCGCAAAAAGCAATAAAACTCATTATTTTAGAAACATAAATATCAAAAGACAGACAGATAGAGGATTTAGTTTCAGTGTGTAATCCGATGACACTGACAATTACCGGTACTTATCGAACAAGATGTAATTACGAAAGTACCACGCTATCTAGCAAAAAACAACTCAAATTAGGTTCTCAGAAACCTAGAGAGAACGTTAGGGCCTAATTTGATACACAAAAAATGTATAGACTAAACTTGGAGTTCTATCGCAAAAATGTTAGGTAATTTACAGATTAGAGATTAGTAACATGGGTAGTAGAAGCTTCTGTCTTCGGAGTTGTAATCATTTATCTTTTTCAAGGTGGTATTTAACTTTATATTTCCAGGGCTACAAGTCATATGATTAATAATAAAAGTTAGGTTTATTGTATAAATTGTTCTCGTGGTACCGATGGTCGAAATTCAACCGTAATATTTTTCTGCACTTCTCTATGTGAAATCTTCAATAATTCCAAATCTCACAAACTAGATTTCATCTTTGAATATGAAATGCCTCATTAGTCTAGTGGTCCTAAGCGCGACTGCTAGAGATCCTAGGTTCGATCCCTAGGTCGAGTAAATTGTTACTTATTGGGTTTTTCTATGAAATTCTTAGTAGCAGCTCGGAGTTTGGATATTGTCCGGTTAATTGCAATAGGCTCGCCCCCTATTACATGAGACCTTAACATACCGGCGAAGTGTGGGTGTACAACTGTATATTAGTACACCTCTGCCTCACCCTTCGGGGAATACAGGCGTGATGGTATGTTATGAATATGAAACCAATCCCGAAACATTGAATTTACTCGATGTAAATTTTATGAAATTGCGATATTAAACGGCGAATCTAAAATAACTTTGTTTCGAATTCTGGTACTTACCTATATAAAAATAAGTCGAATTACAATTTTATTCAATTCCGAAATTAAGAATTATTTGCGCGTAACACACAAAAATATACTGCAAAAATATAAACGAGAATGTGTATGTAAATTCAATTAGAATGCAGTTTTCATTAAATAGGAATAAATTCCAACGTTGCATGCACAGCAATGTTCGAAAGCTATTGGTAGATTCTATACTGTTCAATGCATTTTGTACCTACTAATTAATAGCTTGAACGTTTGATTCGATGTTCAAATTGAACCACAGTAATCCGTGGTTTACAAAATCAAAATCTGTTCATGCTTTTTACAGTGCAATGATAAATTGATGTTTGAAAGGGAAAAAAGGTGACTACGTGACTACTACCTTGTCTGCTTGGACTTTAGAATTGAGTCCAACCTGAATAATATATAATGTAAGTATCCTATGTATTATCCCAGCTGTATGTTATCTGTATGCCAAATTTAATCCAAATCAGTTCAGCTATTTTTAAGTAACAACAAGAACATTCAAACTTTTATATGTATAAATTTTAAGATACACCTGTAAAAAATATAGATAATTATTAAGCTCACTAAAGTTTTTCACCATCCAAATCGAATCATAATAAGTTACAAGTACTCGCAGCTATGAGTAACATACACCCACTTGAAGAATAGCGTTGGAAATTAACGAAACTAGTGAATAAGTTTTACAAAAGCTACCGTAGACACCGTGCACATTAAATTGAATTGGAGAAACGTAAAAGTTACATAGAACTAATACGTTCTTATTTACTTTGAACTGAACTAATCAAACTAAACGAGTTCTTCAAAACTCATTTGCGAGTCTACTATCCTAACGTCGAATTTCCATAATGATTTTAAGTCGTAAGTTTAGTGTAGGAAAGTACTTCCTGTCACCAGATGATTGTCATGATCATAATCATCCTTCAGCACTGGTCCCAATTTATTTGAGGTTGGTACATCAAGTCCTTTTGTTCCATCATATTGTTATTTTTTTCAAATTTCTGATATTTTCTAAACTGAGTTCTGCCTTATTGCAGGCAGGAACCATAAGATATTGGCAGTCCCATCATGTACAGTTGCACATTCCAACCCAATTGTCACCATTGTCACCCATACCTCGAAAACTGACAGCGCTTAACGCTCTCTTGGATTGAAACCCAGACTTTGATTTGTTTGGTTATGTTTTGTAGACGATTTTGTCAGAATGTATCAATTATTGCGAGAAATGTGTACCTATTTAGTTTGTTGCACGGCTTTAAATAGTGAAGCTTTAAGAAGTGAAGCCCCATATTATAGACACCATGCAAAATCGATTGCTTTTCATTTGTTTAAGTATTTCAGGCAACAAGCATACAACCATATTATTTTGAATACTATAATACAATACAATGTGTCTTGTTGTTTGTTATAAGTTATTTATATAAAATATATTTAAAAGAATAAAAACTAATTTACACGAACAGTCGGTCTTGTGTCGCGCGGCGTCTGGTAGCCGGCCTCGGAATCGCCGGAACACTACCCCCGGAAAAAATGTCTCCTTCATGAAGGCCAAAAAAGGTTACCATCTAACAATACCTACAGTCATTGGATTAAAGACAATTAAAATAATACTAAAAAAATATCGTTGTTTTTAGTCCCGAGTGGCTAAGTAATAAGTACGCTAGTTTGAAACGCTAAATTCTTAATGTGTCTTGAGCCTAAACTAAGTACAACTTTTGGTCATCCCAGCAGAGCAGTGTTTACTTGTCTGTATAAAATGTTGGTCCCCTGCAAAATCTAGGTCTTAAGTTTTTAATTGCTAGACGTAAAGTTCCATTTGGGAGCTTAAACGTGGTTTAACTTGTTGCAAAACTAAACATGCTTAGCAAAGTAATTTTCAATTTAGAAAAGGATGTGCTAAAAGCTAATAACTGAAAATGGTTTGGAAGAAAGTTGTTAAGTGATGGTAATGATGTCGTCTAGTATATTACATAGCGTCTATTATATTAGCCCACGTGGTGGATTTAGGCCCACGCCGTGTCAAAGAAGAGGCACTGTGTCCCAGCTGTGGAAAAATTATACGTCAATATTGTGCTTATACGAGTACTACATAGAAGTCTACCTCTTTGTTGTCCAAGTTTTCCATGACAACATAGCTTAGCTAGCGCTTATGAACCGATCGGCCAGGTTAAGCTACACTTACTGCGGTCAATATAGATTGCTGACCATTTTTAATACATTGAGACCCATCCGTACTGCGGAGAGCAGGTAAACCTGTCAGTCTCGGATGTCATACGAACGACTATAAAAGTCGTTAGTGGTCGGTCCGGTCACCCGGTTTATTCTTCCAATATTGGTATTGCCTAAAAATTTGGTTGTGGAGAACTGATGTGAGTTGCTTCATATAAAATACAGGTATTACCATCTGGCATGGGTCAACAACATATTATTGGAAAAAAAAAACTTCTAACGTAGTTGAAAAGAAACTAGCAGTATGATGAAAGTCGTGGAAAAAGTTGTGGAAAAAAAGTTGCACAACACGTAGGCATGAAAATAATTATATAAATTACTATTATATAAACCATATTTTGCCCTAAATTCAAGAATACATACATTTTTTTCGCACATCACGTCAACCATTCCTAAATCAGTCTACAGAAAAAACAACGAAAAAATAAATTCGCAAACACGCTTCCATCTCGTCTTGTTTGCACTTAATTAGCAACAAACGCTTCAAGCACTTCATGACGTTGTTCAATAACGCTGAACTGACTGATACGAGGATTAAAGTCCTGTATGCTGATTGGATGGTTTTGATTCACGCACAAATTCGTGCTAGAGATGTGCGGAAACAATAATATCGTCTAATTAGAATGTACTCGTTATTCGCTAATTTGACTTAATGCGTAGGTAAGTACTTCTACATAATTGCGAAATTAGAAGGAATGATTAATCCAGACCTCATCATTTTCATCTATCTATCTATCTATCTATATATATAAAAGGCAATGTCCCGACTGACATATCATCACCCAGCCGAAACTACTAATGATAGAAGTTTGAAATTTTGTGAGGATATTGCTTTTATATTCTAGGCGTCATTTAAGAAAGGATTTTTCGAAATTCATCCCCTAAAGGGGTGAAATGGGGGTTTAAAGTTTGTATGAAACTCTGTCATTTCTAAATGAAAATTAATGAAATTTGGTATTAAGCCTCTAAATACAAAATAATAAAACACGTCGTTAAAGATTTTTTTAATTTCATCCCTTAAATGGGTAAAAAGGGGTGTTAAAGTTTGTATGGATATTTTTTTATTTATTATCAAAATTACTTGAAATTGAAAATTTATGCATTTCAATATAATTAATGCTTTACGTATTTTTGGATTTTTTTAATTTCATCACTTAAATGGGTAAAAAGGGGTTTTAAAATTTGTGTGAAAAATGTTTTTTAAACTATCAAAATTACTTGAACCTTAATATTTATGCTCTTCAATATAATTAAAGAATCACATATTTTAGGACTTTTTGAATTTCATCCCTAAAAGGGTTAAAAAGGGGTGTTAAAGTTTGTACAAAAATAAATTATTTATTATCAAAATTACTTGAGATTAAGTATTTAAACTCTTCATTATAATAAAAGAAACACGTATTTTTAAATAAATTGTTTATTATCGTGCTTGAACTTATGCATTTAAGCTGTACAATACAATTAAAGCAACAAAATTTAAATTTCACCCCTTAGTCGCGTAAAATGAGTTACTTCCCCTATATAGTGCAAGTAAAGAAATCTGGCATTTGTATTAACACCAAATTTTTATTGTTACCTTTAAAATGGAATACGTTATGCATTGCGTTCAAAATAAATAAATACGAGAATCACAATATTCGAAAATCATATCAAAGTTGTACATATTATTATTTAGCCAACCAGTTTGTGTCACGCACTTTAGCTGTAGCTGCATCTGGAATAACACCTCTTTTGGTGGGAAGGTGGGAAAGCGGCTCTGCCTTTAAAACTTCCGCTTAGTCTTATTCGTGTCGAAACTCCGTTGTGCAATAATATCTTAGCAGAGTGACATGGCTCAAATTCTCCGAAATCGCAGATTTATCGTGTGGGATGAGACAACTAAGGCGCACAAAGGTGGAATTGAAGCACACACTAGATTTTTAAAGATGTCAGAGGCAGCAAAAGCGCGATCGGTGGAGTTCCTGAGTTGCAGACGGGGGAATGCCGTCAGATTCTGTTATATCTAGAGGAACCCGAGCAGACGAAATCAGAGCATCCTTACCATCGTCATACCTATAGCCCTAACCCAAAATAATGATTATCCGTAAAAAGAAATATGAGAGATACGGTTCTTGGAAAGTTTTCAGAGCTATTACTTAAAATAGGAAATGCGGATTATCCCGAATCCGAAAATACCATCTCTGCTGGTAACAGTAGTGACAGGTGGCTATGATAGTTTGAATAGTTAGAGTGTACCCTAATTTTTCTAATAATCTAACAAACAAGTTTATCGATTGGCTGTGCAAACGTGCAATAAAAAAAACATTGCAGCTGCTATTAATTACATACTTCTTAAGTCGTTGGAGGGCTCAGAAATTGAATACAGGTCTATCGATTCAGTGCTACAAACGGATGAAGCAATTTACTATCATGTAGAGTTCCTTAACAGTGTTAACCTTCCTTGGGACACCTGTAATGCTGCTGCGACTCATTAAACGATTTGAACTAAGTATGTAACGGGACTAGACTGCGAGTAACCGCATTGCACAAAAATATTAAAGAGCCACTGTGATAACTGGATGTATTCGGGGGAATCACTTTTCCTAACTCAAATACCACTGATACCATCCGACTATGGTTTTGAGTACGATTTCTACTTTGCAATTGCCCATAAAAATAATTCAGGGTGAGTCCTTAAGGTTGGCAGGCAAAGATTTCAGAGAACATTGCTTCCTTCATGAGCAATTCTACGTTGCCTGTTACAGAGTCCGTACTAATAGCAATCTGGTAATTTTGACACCAGACAGAAAAAGCACCAATGAGCAAAGTGGTTTACCACTATTTGTACCTCCCCGAGGAAATCGATCCTACGAGACCTCCAGAATGATAGACTATCGCTCTAGGTGTAAGAACACGAATGCTGCTCATTTAATAACAAATATAGTACATGTTACTTCGGAAAAACCTAAACCGGCAAAATCGTGTTGCCCACGCGGGCGAAGCTGCGGGCGGAAAGCTAGTATCCTATAATTTAATTTGTATATCATCTTGCATTATGTAAAATTATGTAGACGCTACATAACTTGGCGTTATTAAAAATAAATTGCCAATTTTTTTGTGAAATAACAACAAGCCCAAGTAACAATTTACACAGTTAGGAATACATCACGCAAGCACAAAATAATTACACGTAATGATCGGACAGAGATTCGACATCACTATCGCAATTACTAGCGGACAACACACGTCCGTCGCCTCCGAGCTCTCGAGCAAAAGTATATGAGTTGACGTATCGGCTCGCCTTTTATACAAAACCGACACTTGTCACTTTAAGAATTGGCGGGTATTCTTAAAAACTTCATCAATATCCTAACAATAGGATATAAAAGTGCAGGCTACACATACCGTCACGCCGTATTCCCCAAAGGGTAAGGCAGAGGTTTAGTAATGTACCTACATACACAGCTCGTTGGTATAAGGGTTAAGGTCCCATGTAGTAGGGGCCAACCCTATTGCCATTTACCGGATACAAATCTAGACTGTTTTTATATACAAATAAAGTGACAACCAAGCATACAGCTCACCTCATGTTAAGTGGTTACCGCACCCTACGGACGCTTGCAACCCTAAAACTGGTACTGTCAATATAATAGAAAAACCCAATAACACTGCTCCACCTAGCAATCAGCTAATGAGTCAGTCATAATTATAAAAACTCTAAGCAATAAAATAAAAAAATAAAAATAATTTAATTCAGACCATCAAGTCCATATGTATGTTAGTAACAGGAAAATGTTACTTATAGCTAATGTTTGTAATTACCAGTAGGCACAACAAATTGAACAGACCGTACCCCTGCAGTTGGCTCACCGCAACACATGCAGTTCAGTAAATCTACTGAGCAGAGCAGTGTCCAGTCTGTCGCCAAACACTGTACTGTACTCGTCGCACCACTGACGCAATATATACGCATATAAAAATAAGCACATTAAAAAAGTCCACTTTAGGGAGGTCTATTATTAAATTCATCCATCACATCAATAACGAGAGCATTCCCAATAGACAAGTTCACAATAGAGAATGTAATTTTTTCATAATAATATCCCCAAGAAATGGGCCATTATCTCTTATTTATCGCGTAAACTCGTGAACTGTGTGTCTCAACTCTTTTTTACTCAACAATAATTCTTTCGACCTAAATAAAAATGTCAACTTTGCTAGACTTACATGTTTTCCACATTTTTGCCTGAAAGAGCTTAAGTTGTCATACTATTCATTAAAAATTGCCTCATTACTCTATTGGTTCTAAGCGCGACTGCTGCGCTGGTCCTGGTACGCGAGGTCCTGGGTTTGATCCCCAGGTCGAGCAGTGTTATTGGGTTTTTCTATGAAATTCTCAGTAGCAGCTCGGAGTCTAGATTTGTTCCCGGTTAATGGCAATAGGCTCGCCCGGTATTACATAGGACCTAATCATACCGGCGAAGTGTGGGTGTATATAAATACACCTCAGAATAACCCTTCAGGGAATACAGACGTGATGGTATGTTATTCCTGCACATTGATAATGAAAATAAAAATTCAATAAAATATTTTTAGTCCTTTAACACTTTGTATATTAGATCTGTAAAGCTTTCATAAAATATTTTCTATGAAGCTTACACTAATAGATTAAAGTACTTTTATATCAAAAATCTTTTTGTATGTTATGGGACAAATCAAATCCAATATGCATCAATTTATTATTCAATCAATTTACGTCACACACGCATCAAAAAATATAATAAAACCTGCACGCATTTTATTCTGGAACAGTTCAATATTAAAAGGCCAGAAAAAAAAAACTTTGAACAAGATTTAATTAGAACCTCATTTCGTTATAAAACGGCGAGATTTTAATTAACAGGTTTGTTCACAATAATCCGGCTCCTTGCCTAACATTCCATTTTCAGAGCAAACCGCAAAAATAATTGACAAAGAAGGTAGGCAAAGAGACCGTGAACCGGCCGGCGACGCATTAACAGACTGTTTAAAGAAAAAAGTTGTTTGCGTTTATTGTTAGAGAAGATTTCCGTCCAAATATAAAAATGTTGCATCAGAAAAAACTTCAAAAGCATTCTCAGAAAAACTTGGAGGTTTTAAGCTGACTCGAACTTGAAAGTTAGGCAAATGACACCGCGGGGACAGAAATATTTTGCAATCTCCTCACAGACCGAGATGGGATGCTTTCTTGAAGTTTTTCCAAAAGGAAGTTGGCCCGAAACGAGTAGCGTTCCGTCGCCGTCGCCGCCGCCGCTTCATAGCTCAAACAAGACAATAGATACCAGAATAGTTGAAATGTTAACTTTTGTTCTTGTCGTTGACAGCCTTACTTTTCAGTCAGGAATTCTCATTTTCTTAAGACCTAGTACTTCCCATGGTAAAGTAGCACCGATACAATATTACCTTACATAGTATTTGACTGCCTCGTTGGTCTAGTGGTCCCAATCGCGACTGCTACGCTAGAGGTCTTGGGTTCGATCCCCAGGTCGAGCAAAGTGTTATTGAGTTTTTCTATGAAATTCTCAGTAGCAGCTCGGAGTCTGGATTTGTGCCCGGTGAATGGCAATAGGCTCGCCCCCTATTACATGGGACCTAAACATACCGGCGAACTGTGGGTGTACATTAAGTACACCTCTGCCTAACCCTTCGGGGAATACAGGCGTGATGGTATGTTATGTTATGTTATAGTATTTGATTGGATTCAGAGTACCACTATCATCCTAGATTTTCCACAAATAGGTTTATTGCTACTACCTTAACCAGATGTAGCTAAATATCGGCATTTTACACAAAACGTGCTATCAGACCTATGAATAGTTAACCGTTACATTATTTGTTTAATTGATATCTGATTGTTTTTAAATTAGATTGTCTGTTTAATTTTTGATTAGAATGAAAAGAATGCTCAGACAGTGACCAGAATCACAAAAAAAAATATGTGGGATAAATCATGATGTTGACGAAGATTACCTAACAATATACCTAAGTAATCTGTGTTTTTAATGATTATTGCAAAAACATATTGATTCATCAAAATTTGCAAAACGTATCGGATTACGTCATGTGTCCCGAAAAACAAAAACCGCGTTAAGTTGACATTGACGTCCGTCGCACTCATTTTAATCAACAACTCAAAAGTCCGGTCGCGCTGTACGCTTGCGATGTAATAGCCGCATGCGCCATGTGGCTTGTTCGGGAAATGAAAATCACCGGCGCACATCCTTGCGTCGGTGCGATGCTAAATTGGAAAAGCAACACCTGTGCCGACCGTGTTTCCCAACACTTCCCCTTCATGGGTTTTATTGACGTTTCCAAGGATTTTAAAGTGACGTACTTTGTATGCCGTTTATGATTGACATTCAGTCCAGTAAAGTGTGAGATTGTTCCGGAATAATTTATAGATTAACGCTTTTAATGTCGTGTCTCGCAATGATATCAATTAACATCTGATAATCTGGAAATCGAACCGAGCACCTTAAGTTCAGCAATCGTAAAATAAGGAAATACTACATTACAAAATAATGAATCATTGGCATAGTAACTGCAAGGGTGGTTGCTGATCGGTCGGTCATAGTTAAATTTCCAGATCGGTAGGTTTTCTATAAATCGAATTCTATAATAATAGCATATACATACCTTGAAGAGGTATACCCGATATGGTAGAAGTACAGGGCATATGTCCCGTACGGTATTATCGAGCGGGTCGAATTCAACGCACTCAGGGTTCAGAATTAATTAATCCGGATTTAAGCCTTGCCTCACGGCAACATGAGATAAAATGAAGCAGCACCTACATACATAACACGGGTATAATGTAAGCGCCGATGAATTTTCAACCCTATCCGTATAATGTTCTTGGCCATACGATGCGTTGGGGTAAAATTGAGTAGATTAAAAAAAGGGTACTTTTTGTAGTACCGCCTTAGGACATTATTAAACATAACATACCATCACGCCTGTGTTCCCCGAAGGGTTAGGCAGAGGCGTACTTAATGTACACCTACAGTTCACCGGTATGCTTAGGTCCTATGTAATAGGGGACGAGCCAATTGCCATAAATCGGGCGCAAATCCAGACTCCGAGCTGCTATCTGGCAACACCGATATTCTAAGAATAGATTAGTTATCAACTGCCTCGTTAATCTAGTGGTTCCAAGCGCGACTGCTACGCTAGAGGCCCTGGGTTCGATTCCCAGGTCGAGCTAAGTGTTATTGGGGTTTTCTATGAAATTCCCATTAGCAGCTCGGAGTCTGGATTTGTGCCCGGTGAATGGCAATAGGCTCACCCCCTATTACATGGGACCTAAACATACCGACAAACTGTGGGTGTGCATTAAGAAAACCTCTGCCTAACCCTTCGGGGAATACAGGCGTGATGGTATTAATGTAGGTATGTATAAAAAGATACATAAAAAAAACACTTTTTTGAAGGTACGTAATTACATGGGACCTAAACATATCGGTGAAATGTGAGTGTACATTAGTACACCTCTGCCTAAACCTTCGGGGAATATAGGCGTGATGGTATGTTTGTATTAGTTATCAGACTTTTTGGGCATCTGATTAACAGTAACGATTGTCATAGGTTCGTATGACAAATGGGACCGATGTTTTCACGTGCTCTACGAAGCCCGGTGGGGTCTCGAAATGATCGACCATCGAGTGACTGAGCGCGACAGGCGTAGCTTAACCTTGTACATCTATTGATTAACGCAGTTGTTACTTAGCCATGAGCTCCTTTTCAATTAAATAGTCAACTACTTACCTACTCTATTTGGTCGCTTAATTCTACTTCAATACATCTGTTTAGTGTACGACGATACTAATCAATTTGAAATCGTCCGTTCAGTATCGAGTCCGGTTCGTTTTACGTATTAAACCTCACCATTTCACGTCAATAGGGCTTTTGTATTGGAACCACACTGCGGTGTAGCCGAAGGTGGTCTGAGCAATTAGCAGATATCATTGCCGCCATCTCTATCATTTTGGGACACACGAGCCGTTTGTATGACGAATTTGCTTGACAATCATTCGTTGATATTGAAACATTGGTAATGATTCTGCTATCACGCCTGAGTTTCCCGAAGCAACTCCAGCAAATCCAAACTCCGAGCGGCTACTGAGAATTTCATGTAAAATCTCATTAACATTTTGCTCGTCTTTAGAATCGAATCCAGGATCTCTAGCACAGCAGTCGCGCTTACGACAACTAGACTTATGAGGTATTTTAGCTTTATTGCTCTTTCTTCAAACATTTGTATAACACGTGTTGTTGTCTCTATTATACACAATTTTAAAAGTGACCATGTTTCTCTGAGGTTTTTAAGCGGTTATTCTCAGAGATAGGCATTTCGGAAATGTTGTTCGAACGTGACGTATGTACAGCACGGCTAATGCCTAGTACATGCTTCGAGCCCTTAACTAATAGCTGGCTACTCTTAGCGATATCAAACGATACGGCTGACTAAGCATATAGACTATAGGTACTAAGTATATCTCTGGGCTAGATTATAATTAAAGGGTGGAAAATAAATCTCAAAGAGTGACGTACTAGTCTTAAGCAGATAAAAAACTAGTATAAATACTCGTACCTAATACAAATAAATATTATGTCAGACTTTAAGCTTCAAGTGATTACTCGTTCTTAGTGCCGCGAGCGAAGCCTTGTGTGTTTTCTCATAGTAAACTAAGTGCAGTTATACTATACTCCATTTGGTTAGGTACTTAACTAAAGGTAAACAAATCATAAAAAAGGTTCTTTTATAGGGCCATTTTTCATCTTGAAACAAAACATAACCAAAATAAATTATTTAATCATTCAAAATAATTTTCCTTTACTATACTAGCATATTTTACTACTTTGTTTAATATTAAATGGTAATTATTAATTCTTAACCTTGCGACCAATAAATAAATCAAATCTGATAATTATGTCATAAAGTATTGCAATGTGCCTACTAGAAAGAATCTAAAAAGACAGGAAATCAAAACCTTTTTCTACATAATAGACTTTTGATAACTCGAAAAAATTAAGAAGTAGTAGCGCGAGGAAGCGCGGCGAAATAATTAACCGATTATTATACTTAGTCGGTTAACCAGACGTCATTCGTAACAGTTTTTACTTTCGTTCGTTTTTGTGTTTCTTTTGCCGTAAATTGTATTATTTAGTTATAGTTTTGTTTGTTCGTTGTTTTTATTGATTGTTAGATGTGTTGTTATTAATTTCACTCCCAATTCATAAGATACCATTGTAATACAGGTTGAAGAGCCCTGAACGCCGCCATTTTTATTGTTTACCTTTAGTTAAGTACCTAACCAAATGGAGTATAGTTACTATCATTGAGCGAAATAATTTGGCCTTCTGTAGTATACTTACAATATGTACGGTGTGACTATTGGTCGAAGTATCACATTACAAATAAGAAATCCAATCAAAATTGAGTAGGTATACAACTAAATTTCAAAGATCTCTAAACGGAACGAAAACTTTGTTTAAATACAGAACATTTGGCACAGAAAAAAGCAATAAAATGGTTTCGCCGTTTAAAATCCGAACATCACACAAAAAGCTTCGATATTTGATAAATATGGCTCTGATGGAATATAAATTAAATAAGTCGTAGGATCTCCACGCTGAGATTTTTATTGATGGCCGTAATTTATTTGAACGGCACCCGCAGTGTGCTTCGGGAGAAATATGAAAGGCATTACAGCAAAAAGGCCTCTCCGAATTTATGAGCATCTCTTTCGTTGTTTGATAACGTTCGAGTTTTCGTGGAAAATGAGTTTAATTTGCAAATCAGTTCCGTTTTTAAAACTGGCTGGTTTTTTGGTGTGGATGCAAGTGCCACGCATGATTTTTTGTGATAAACTGAATGATGAATGAATGATATATTATTTGCCAGTTCTCTACGTAAGTTAAAAATACAAAAGTTACCTTCAATGTGGTTTTATTCAAAATCTTTAGCTGTGCGTGAACAAAATATTTTCGATTGGTTTTAAAAGCCAGGAATTGGTATATTTAATAACAAACCGTTATATTTAATAACAAGTTTCTTATCGTCTAGAGTATTAACAGCAGCTAACTCTTATCGATTGGTTTAGTACGCCTCGTGGAGGACTTCTAACTAGATTATAAGTTTCAACGAACTATGTTAAATCCCAATAATTGCTACGTGTACTTGGCTAGCAAGCTAAGGAGTTTATTATTGAAGCAATATTAAATTATAGGAAAATTTAGTTAGTATAAGTTTTTGATTTTGGTTATAATTAATTTAGTGAACCATCCAGCTTATTGTTGCCGTTTTTTTGTGTTAAATATTGCAGTTTACAAAAATAACCAATACTATGTGAATTGGTTATTATTTACAAATACTTTTATTTTCTTTACAAGGTGTAGAGAGGAGGAAGATACTCTTCCACCGTTTGTGTAAGGGAAAAATTCCAATTACCAGGCACACTGCGTTTTTTATTTATATATATCCTACAATAAAAATGATGATCACAATGAGGCAAAATACACAGGGGATGTTTTTATATAACATAACCCTACCATTATCCAACATCCTCACAATAACGAAAGAAGCAATACAAATATCCACATTTTTACCCGCCTAACTAGAGCATACACCGGCGGCGCGGCTGAGCCAAAATGCTACATATATTTTTGTAATTAATTTCCCAGGTGTGCTGTAAACAACTGCACAACCCTATTCCGTGTTTACGCGTCTTCCCCGGCCACTTTTATGAACATATTAAGTTGTTGAGCGTAAAATTTCCTTTGGTTTGCACGCATGGTTTGGGATTGTAGGCTTGCATATTGAATAGTGCCTAGACTCTAAAACTAATCTAATAAACATGATAAGTAAGAACGGTAGCTTTTTAAGTCGATATTCGAATTTCATCTTTGTTATTCTCATCTGACAAACTCATATTACAATTTCCAAGGCACTACCGATGGTTTAACGTAGCTATATTTAATAAAAAAATTAAATCAAGCCACCAAAATGAAAAAGATTCTTATTTTAATTTGTATCGTGCATGTTATCGCAATCCCTTTCGTACCTTTTTTTACGTTCCCCGTCTAATGAGCGAGAAAGAGGACGTGAGAGATTAATGTCTCCTGTCAGACTGTGAGAAAAAGAAATAAAACAAAATCTAGCTTCCATACAATTTACTTAGAGGAAAGTGCATTACATGTACGAAGGCACGCGAGCACGACATAGTTCCTAGAAGTTGGTTCGAAATAAAAGTTGTATAAAAAGACTGCACTCTAGACTTCGTGGTAAGGGTTTCGAAACACATGCGAACGGGTTTATAGGGAAGAAAATTACTTGAATTTTTAGAAAGAAAGGCTTTAATTATCTTCTCAAAACTTTAAGTTTATGACATACGAAAAACGTTTCTATGCTTCAATAAATTTTCAAAAAAAAATACATTACGCATAGTATACTCAATGTAACAAGTAAGTACCTACTTGTTTAAGTTATCATAAGTATTTTAAAATATTAATCAAGCATCAGTGATAGCCTATTAATTACAAAGTCATAGGTACCGAGTTCCAATCCAAGGCACGCGTCACTGACCTTTCGAATACATGTGAGTTTTCGTAACTATTTATCACTTGCATGCATGATGAATGAAAAATAATATTGTAAGGAAACCACAGGACTGAGAAATTTTTGCGAAGGCGTTTGAAGTTGACTAACGCGCATTAGGCCAGGTTCCTGGACTACTTCTACTACGCTGTAGGTCTTCTAATTTTATATTTCTCACTGATAGTCCAAAGACCAGAGAGAAAATAACCCAAAACACCTTATTTGTAGCCATAAAAAAATTGACTCATTAGTCTAGTGGTAGTGAGCGCGACTGATACGTTATAGGTTCTGGGTCGAGCAGTATTATAAGGCTTTTATAATAAATTCTCAGTAGTTCAGAGTTTGGAGTCTACCTTAGTGATGGGCCAAAACATACTGGCGAACTCTGGGTGCATATTAGTAGGTATACCTCCGCCGAACCTTTCGGAGCATACAGGCGTTATGGTTATGTTTAAAAATAAACCTAAAAATGTTCGATTACTCAAATATGAGCATTTTTATCGGGTATATAAATAGCCTGACTCGGGAGTGCACTAGTGGGATCCATGTCTGCGAATACTTGACTACCATTCAAAGTTAACGAGCTCCGATGAATGTCAAGCGATAAGCAGATAATACTTCCACTATTTACAATGAATACTGCAAATAGCAGAAAAGTTTTATTAAAAAAATAAAAATTTAAAAAATACAGTTGTCAATCGGCAAAGTTAAGGGGTAAAAATTCAATCATTTCACAGAAACAAAATCCCGTCAAGGCGCCCTCAACTTCTGATCATGTGGTTGCCGGTTTGAAACCCATCCATTGCACTACCGACGTGAACCCACTCGTAACACGAAAAGAAGAAGAAAGAAGAAAAGTAAATATTTTTCTTTCTTTCTAACACCAGCATTTAGCATAGCACGAGGGGTTAACAAGTACACTAGTAATGCGTGAACCACATTGCTAGTAAGCTTTTTAAAAAAATGTTAGTAATTCTGTGACAGGGCAGCCCAACTGATAGATAGTCATTATTGTACTAGTAAAGTGGGGCAAAATTGATTATAATAATAATAACATGGGACCTAAAAAACAGCAAACTATGTGTACAATAATACAGCTCTGCCTAACCCTTCGCAAAATAGAGTCGCGATGGACATAAATAATCCAAAAAATAAAGAAAAACAAAAGCTTCGTATCTAAGGAACCGCTCAAATGAATTCGGAAACAAAAAAACACTCTTCATAATTACCTTAACATTTGCTCTCTTGTAAAAAAAAGTTCAGAGGATGCCATAAATTCTATTTTCTTCTAGATTTATAAGAAATAAAAATGGAATTCACGAGAAGTCCGAAAACTTTTTTGAGGAGTTCTCAACTTAAGCATTAGAAAGGAAATTATCGTGGCCCAAAGGTATAATTTCTGAAGTTTTGTACTGAGCCGCTTTGGCCGACGCGGGTAAGTTTTTAATGTATACTGAATTTTGGGGTGCTGGTGTGATATTAAGTTATCTATACTCAACGTCACATGCGTAAAATATTAGGGATGATTTAAGAAGCAATTTGAACATATAGATACGAATTTTCTAATTAAAGAAAAATACGATCTAAGGCAGAAGTGAAACCTGCGTCCCTCCGGTAAAGAACATCTGATGTTCTAGCTACTAGGCAACCACGACTACTTTTTCTCTTCCACATTCTACGTCTCAAGGTGATGTTTTTCTTTCACGAGAAAATTAGTATCTTTGTGGATATTGTGGTGTAGCCACTGGGCTACACCACAATATTACACAATATTAATAGCGTGTTGCTATTAACTGTAATAGCAACACGCTGTAACTACTACTCTGCCTAACCCATTGGAGAAAAGAGGTGTGATAGTAATGGTATCCTTTACAAGCCCACTGCCCGTAACATTCCACATCGTCCTGTGTTGTTTTTTCTGGCAGTTTTGTATGTATTATATTTTTTTAATTAATAGAAAACTGTATAGTGCCTACCGTACTGGAACTTACATCATGAAAAATTATGAACACCAGAAACCAACCAGTCAGTCACGATAATATAGCGCTTCTTATCATACATATCTCCATCTTCCCTCCTTATTTCAATAGAGCTATTGAATATAGAAACAATCGTCAGTAAACTGTGATATTGTTGTTGAAATACAATATATTCACCGCCGGAACTTCATACACTATACATGACAGGTGCCACTATGTACAGCCCATCTAGACACACTTATACATAATACATAAGAGGTATTCTGACATTGTTGTACCTACTAAGTATTAAACATAACGTACAGTCACCAGCACATCAATAATGTCACACATTCCTCCAAATGATTTTAAACCTTAACATGCTGATGATTAAGTTCAAAATCAACTGAGAAAATTTGACAGTTTGTGGTAACTTTATGTGCTGTCGACCGTACCATTATGATTGTATCGCTGAAAGATAAAGCAGATGTTTACCCTAGTACCCAAAGTTCGTCGGTATGTATTCGGTCTTAAGTAATACCATTTATTGCCCATAAACGGGGTCAAATCAAAACACAATGCAATTCAAACAACTTGTGGGTGTACATTAGTACAACTCTGCCTACCCTTCGGGGAATACAGGCGTGATGGTGATTAAGATATACATTTTTTTTATGATATACGATTATTAAAAAATAAGGCTGTAGAATGAGGTTGCAACCTCATTTTCAGCATGACTTCGCTCTGCCTTTATCCTTTAAGTACAAACGAAAAAAATGTTAGGAATACTGGCAGCAAACTAGGTACATCTGCGTCTTGAAGTATCTTGCACTATAGTGCAAGATAATGCACAAATGCATAAATGTATACATTTTATCCGCCAAGTGGATGTAGGCAGCTGACAACACAGTCATTCGTTTTATTACGGTTATTACAGTCTTTGTCAAAACACCCGTGTCGTTAGCTGCCTGCATACCGAACTCTTTTATCGACTGTACTTCCTAACATTTTGACATACAATCTCTGCTTAAAGTTTAAGAATTTTATTTTCTCAAAAAGAAATACATTTCACTTATATGAGAAAACAACATTTCTAAATAAGTTAAGTTAGGGCGACGAGACAGTTCATGTCGACTATAACTAAACCACTTACAGAGCTTTCCAGCAGTATGTATAATCTACGTACTAAGATGCATTGCTCGGATACCTTCAGTGTATTGCAAGCATAGTACCGCAGACTACACTAATTATTGTTCACATTCGCCCCCTCACAAGCCGGGTAGGGGTAGCCTAATTGACGTAGCGACGGATGTCACTTAGGAACGATTCCGTTGTCGCGCCATACAAATTACATACGTTTATTACATTTCCTTGTTTAATAAGATTGTATACGTTTTTTGATTTCCTTTGTCTGTACGTTTTATTTATTATTATTTTATTCTTTATTGTACACCACATATGCAAACTTAAAAATATATATCCACAAAACCAAATGTAGCTACAATGGGCGGCCTTATCGCTTAAAGCGATTTCTTCCAGGCAACCAGTGAAATGAACACTGTTTTTTTTTTTACAGTACTAGTATTCTTGTTAACCCCTCGTGCTAAGCTAAATGCTTGTGTTACGAGTGGGTTCACGTCGGTAGTGCAATGGGTGGGGTTCGAACCTGCAACCATATGATCGCAAGTCCGACGCCCTAGCCATTAGGCTACCGACGCTTCGGTTTTGTATTGTGTTTTATGAAGTACGTTTATATTTTTGATGTTTCGGACTCATGACGGTGACTATAATGATAATACCCTATTTGAACACTAACCACTAACGACAGTCGCTACGCTGCTGATAGTAACCTGAAAGTATATTTAGCCTTAGGATAAATTTCGCAATCTGGGCAAGGTCTGCATTGCAGGTCTGATAGCAGACAGATAGCCGTTTCTTTTTATGATTAGACGTCGGGAAACGAGGCACCTGGTGGTTAGTGGCCATCGTCACCCCTTGACACCTGCAACACCGAAGGAGTTTTTGATACGTAAAGGAGAAGGAACGGAACTGAGGCAGGACTTGGGTCTTCGGCGCTCCATACTCATTGGAAGAAACGGAATCGCTTTTTGGCATACAAGCATGCCAGGAAGACACTACTATTTCAAATAACTTCGAAAAAAAAAATTGTATTATGAGAAATGCTGATATTTAGCCCATATGGTTAAACTGAAAGCCAACACGATACAAGATAATGTTTTCCCCGCTAAAATTTAAATTAAAAAAAGCGGTGGTAGCCTAATGGCTAGGGCGTCGGACTTGCGATCATGTGGTTGCCAGTTCGAAACCCACCCCTTGCACTACCGACATGAACCCACTCGTAATACAAGCATTTAGCTTAGTACGAGGGGTTAACAAGTTTACTAGTAGGTAATGTGCGATCCACATTGCTAGTAAGCTTTAAAAATATATAAAACGAAACGAAAATATGTAGAGGAAAACTATTTCCAGTAACAAATATCTAGAACATAGAATATCAAATTAACACTTTCAGATACTTCTGTATCTTATATAGTATGACAGTCGCCGATATAAATCTCAGAATATTCCTTCCCTCAACATTAAATCATGTCACTGCAGCGCCATCTATCAAGAGCAAAAATAACAACAAAAAACAAGAACACCATTATCTATTTCCACAAGTAAAGAAGAGATATTTATCTTAATAATCATGAGTACAAAAGCTATATATTAGAGCGCTATCAGTAGATGGTTCAGACGATTGTTTTCCGGATGTACAAGACATGACGTTAAAATAAATAAAGCTATGTACAGCACTCGATTTCCTCTGTTCCGCCGCTTCCGTTCCAGTTTGCTCGTAGAAAAGATATTTTCTCGCCTCTCAGCTTATCAAAACCTGGAAATAATGATATAGTTGAAGCGGTTGCTTTGTTGAAGTATTTAAGTATAGCGTTCCTCTAGGAGAAAGATTGAGAGATTTTTTTGTAAAAAAAAAAACTTATGAGGCGCTGATTTCATTGAATTCATGTCACTAAATAGTGACATAAATTTCTCGAGTTGTAACCGGTATATTGAACCTGAATATGTAGGTTCGAATCCTGGTCGCAGTCGAATGTCTCCTTCACTAAAAAAGCTTAAATACAGTTAAACACTTAAGCCTAATCTGTATAACGCTAAAATTGAAACAGTAGTTAAGCACTTACGTATCGGCTTCCAATAGTTTGTGTCTATTTGGTCAAACTTGGTGACATTAAAGTTAGTACAAACAAGAAATGGGTCGAGCCAAGCCCGCATCTAAAGCAGGCCAAATTACAACTGACTAAGAACTTAGACACACACAACTTTAGACAGAGTAATATTAAGGCTGTTAAGTATGTACACACACATGTCCAAATTGCTTAAGTAATATTTATGCGCAAACATAATTAAGTTTTACGGGTTTTGTCCAAATAGCGTAACCTCTTAAAGGGTACTTTGCAAACAACTTGGTGTATAGCCCTTAATTGAAATTATGGTGACAAATTTTCAAATTAAATATTATTATTATAGTGCTGACAATTAAACATTGCGAATATTCTGCTGCTAAGCAATCATATAATTATGTTCGGGTTTAAAAAATATTAATATTATTATGGCAGTTGCAGTCTTAAAATGGCAACGTGCGAGTGCATTAGACCAGATGGCCCGCTTGTTTATTACCTTATTACATAAAAAGTATCATTTACTATAAGATTTTAACGATGAAAAATAGTATCCCTATATATCTTAAACTCACAGAATAAATTTAATCTACGAGCTTGTCCCACTTACTACAAAGCAATGCTGTTTGTATGTGGTGAGTGATCCGATGTTCCGACTTCCGAGTCAGCCAATAACGAACTCGAGTGGTGTTTGTGTAATGCACTTGCTTCCATCGGCTAGTGTTGCGATACTGTGGAACTTCTTACATAAATTACTACTAAAATATTGGTGCGGGTGCAGTATTAAATATTGAAAAAGTTGCCGTGTTTCCTTGAAGCAAAGTTGTTTAATAGCTGGTTAAGGTATGTTATTATAGTAAGATTTAAATAGAGAGCTTCAAAGTTATAAATATTATGGAAGAGAAACTCAATATTGGTTGATGATGATCTCGATACCTTAGATGGATAAAGATAAAGCGTTGGCCTATTCGGAGAACGTTGGTTCGAAATCTGCTTGAAGTTGAATTATGCTTTTGCATACAATAAAAAAACACTACTTCATAGCTCTTTTGTGAGATAATTCTGCTTTATGATAATTATTATATTGAATTTAAATATCATATTAACATAAGTTAATTAATAATCTATAGAGAAAATTACTTTAAATCTTTTTTTTCTTTTTTTTTTATTGGATAACTCGGCAAACGAGCAGGCGAGCAACCTGATGGTAAGTAGTCATCGCCGCCCATGGACATCTGCAAAACCAAAGGAGTTGCAGATGCGTTGCCGAGCCTATTTAGGGAAAGGGAGGGGAAGGAGAAGGAAGGGGATTGGGGGAGGAATTGGGCCTCCGGCCTAATCTATAAAAAAATATACAGAGAAAGATGAATCTTGTAATGAGTTTAGATTTATACTGTGTACGTCAAACATGTTACATGATTCCGTTCCGGTATCTTAACAGATATAGTTTCATTACCAAATTTTAACTGCAGAAAAAATCGCTTAATTACTTTGAACGTTAAGGTTTGAGACATATTTATTTTCTCATAACAATTTGACAATTCACTTACATGAGAACTTAATTTAATTTTACAAATGTATTGTTTTGGCGTACAAATAAATTAACATAAAGTAAAATAAAATAAACGTTACTTTTAACAAATGAACAGGACACATATTGTTAATAATAGACCTTTCCTAGTCTAAATATTACACATTATTAGGTGACCGCAATAAGATGTTATCTTTACCCGTAATGTGCTGTTGACTACCCCGTTGCTAATCCCTTAGGAAGTATGGTCGGTAATTGCGGCCGGATACCAGAAGAGTAATGCAACTTGACCTCTTTAGACCTCCATCCTGGGGACGGAAGAGGGTTTTTAGACAATTAAAGCCAAATTTTACCCCAAAATATTTTTAATTCACCGTATATCGCTTTAGCCGACTATACCACTCCAGTTTATTCTCACAAGCAAGGAGGTTTTTAGTAAAATTTTACCCCAAGTATTTTTAATACCCCATATACTGCCTTGCCAAACTATACAAGTTCACTTTAACCTCATGAGCGACGCGAAACTTTTTCTCGTTCAACAAATTTCTAACTGCAACATGTCAACGAAAAGTAATTTAGTTTCAGTGTTGCAAAAACAATATCTTTCAGCTTTGTGTTTCTCTGAGGGCTTTGTTTAAAAACACTTCCACCTATAGCTGCACGATTCTAAAATTGTTGAGCTAAAATTAACTTAAGATAAGGATACAAACAATCTAAGATTTATCGATATTGGGAAATTCTAAGAAGTCAATAAATAAATTTTAACTTGTTTTAACAATTATCTGTGGTAGATGAATAAACTGCCAATTGATAGGGCCAACGCCGCCCATAGACAGCCTGAGTTCTCTTCGCATTGTCTATACAATGCGATGGAAACACAACCAAGCCGCTGCCGACCGGGCCTATGCAATCCACACTCACGACCGAACGAAATGAAACAGTATACATACTGCTACTTACCGTTAGTATTCTTTGAAAGGGTCGTAGATACGTCCACGGTCGTGCCGATCCTTTCATATTGGCATGAAGACACGTCAGCGAGACACTACAACCTATAAAAACAACAGATTTACAGTTTTTTGTGCACCATTTTAGGGAGCAAGCATTCTGACCGCTGCAAGCCGTCTACATTTGTGGCGTGGCTTGACTCCGCGTGACGGCCAGAAGGACCACAGTGTGTCGCTAAGCTGGCAATTACTCACAGCTAATATACGACAATGTTTAGCCTGTAATCCTGACGCATGCGCGTGATTCAAATAGATTAATTTTAATTCATTTATGTTGATTGGAGTATATTTTCTAAGTAGAAAAAAAATGTTTTACCAATGAAGGCTTATAATTTTAAGATCATCTTCATGATCAGCCCGTGTTCATCCACTGCTGGACATAAGCCTCTTTAAGCGAACGCCAAAGAACTCGATCTTCAGCTCTTTTTATCCAGTTACTGCGAGCCGCATTCCGCAAGTCACCATTGCCAGCGGACGTCCTACACACTACGTTTGCCTAGACGCTTTTAAAATACCTTACAACAAATAATCCAAATAATAATTATTATCGCTCTTCTATATTATAAATAATATTACAGTTACACAATAGACTTCGCAATAATTCTTGCGCCCAATGATCCTAGCTATCAGGAATCAATTACTTTATATTTCCATGGCAGCCCGATGGTTGATAGCAAATACACAATCGTAGTCTGAGGCGTTGTTATTTAGTCTACGTCTTAGGCTGGAACATTGTACCTAATGATTCCTTTGTATGTATTGTGTAAACTATCAACGACCACCCCCTTGTTGCCACCAAGTGTTTACCTATCACAATGATTACTTTCCATCAAGCGATATACATGTTTGTTAGTCTTCACAAATGAATTTAACACTTTTACCAACCACGAAATAACAAAAGTTAGGTATAAGCGTTATGGATCTCAGAACGGGAAAAGGATTGAGAAAAAACTCACGTTGGTTTATAAAGCTCCAAGTAAATAAATAATTTGAAGTATTTTACTAAAAGTCAAATTTTACAAACACCAGATTCCAACCAGTAAATTTGTGATATTATAATTATGTTATTATAAGGTTTTAAATTATGTAACTTAACATACCATCACGCCTGTATTCCCCGAAGGGTTAGGCAGAGGTGTACTTAATATAAGTACACCCACAGTTCGCCGGTATGTTTGGGTCCCATGTAATAGGAGGCGAGCCTATTGCCATTCACCGGGCTCAAATCCAGACTCCGATCTGCTACTGAGAATTTCATAGAAAAACTCAATAACACTTTGCTCGACCTGGGGATCGAACCCAAGACCTCTAGAGTAGCAGTCGCGATTGGGACCACTAGACCAACGAGGCAGTCTTATGTAACTTATAAAGAATAAATTCACTTGATATCATCGAAGGCAGATTTCATAAGTATTGCCAGTTACAACACAGGAATGCATTTTATTTCCAAACGTTTTTTAAATCGAAATTTCATACCCACGTCATAAAAAAGAACCTACATGTTTTTTAACTGTTTCACAGAATTTAACAAACGAATATCTGCATCTGTTTACGATGTGGTAATCAATTTGTGGTTGAAACGAAAATTGAAAATTATTGTACAAGAGCTTAAAATGCATTACGATATTTTAAGTTTATTTATTATAAACAACAGAGGTATACTACTCATGTACACTCACAGTTTGCTGCTACTCTGAATCGACCTACAAATAATTATAAAAAAAATAAAATATTAACATCACGGCTTTGATATTGTAAGTCCAATTCAAGATCTTGAACATCTAATTTTTATTTTTTTTAATTGTTTTATTATAAATACATATTCTAAAGACTTTTATAAGTGCATTGTCTTTTGAGACAGAGCCTGTTGATTTAAGAAATTTGGAATAGGAAATGGAACTTGATTTCTACAACATGGCAGCTGGTCGTATCTCTAAGCTTCTATGTCTTATTATTTTAATTTTTGCTTTGACATGTAAAAATGTGCGTTAATTCTAAATTGCTGCATTTTGAATTGTTATTATTTTAATTTTCTATTTGTTACAAAATGTCACTGACCTACTTAAAAATTATTGTATGCCATTATGGCGGGTCATAGCTGTGTACAATCTCGGAAACATTTAACAACTATTTGCTTACCTATGTACCACAATAAAGAATTTTGTATTGTATTGTATTGTATTGTTTATCTATATGTGTAATAGTTCGTTGAATTCATTATAATATGCCACTGAAATGACCACAAACTCTTGTCAATAATTAATGGGATGAAAATGGGGCTATATGTGAATGACGTTGACGCTTAGCTCGGGCGCGGCGGTCATCCCTCTGTGTCATGATATTGCAAACCTGAGTATGTAATCTCTTGCTTTCAATTTTTGAATTTAAATTGTATAAATAAATAATGGCATAAAAATAAGATTTATACATGAAAACATATTTAATTTATGTATGAAGGTGATATTTAAAAAAATAAAATACGATTCAAAACTGAATAAAAAGGTGTATTTTATGTAAAACATAAGCGTCGAATTATTAACAGAACTTGTAAAATAGTACGTTTGCATTGCACTCCAGCATAAGCTGCCTTCTCGATTCCCGGTAAACAATAACGAAAGAAGAACGTTCTTTTTGTTCCAATTTTGTTTACCTTGTGATATAAATCCTTGTGTTTACTTTGTCCTTCCTTGAAGGACCACGAAGATGGTAAAACAAAAAGAATTTATTAATGAATAATTTATATTTCTTCAGTGGTTACTCTGATTTCATATGGAGAATATATTTTATAAGTACCTTGACTGAACATCGATTCTGTTGTTAAAAAAACTGTTCAAAAATACTTAATCTCTATGTCGCTCGGTATGATATTTTTTCATTGGTTCAATTTTGTGATTTACCTAAAATACCTAGTTATTAAATTGTTCATGTTAGACGTTGGTTGGTTGATAATTTAGGACATTACCATTCGATGTTTACTGTGATATATTGAAATTAGTATTGACCATTTAAAATTAGAAATATTGGCTTTTGTAGCCTTAAACAGTTCTTGAGAAAAAATATTTAAGATCAATCAGATTAGAAGATGTATTTACCGATATTTGTTCCTGTCGAAGTAGATTGCAATTGCCGACAGTGAGATATTATCCTTTCTTGTTAAATTATATTATCAATTACTTTCGGTTCAATGGGCCATGAGTCCGTGATTGTTATCTTTTGTGCTACTCTCTTGACGAAACGATACGGACCTTGTTAATATACATCCTTTATTGACTCTTTGTTCTATTTTAGTAGGCTTTGCTTAGAAGTTAAATTGTATTTACGCAGCTTCGTTAAAGATCGTGATCATTAAAGATAATAAAAGACAATCCGCTAACGTTTTTTTGAGGTTAGAGGAAAGTTTTTGTTTTTATTAAGACAAAAATCTTCTTCTTTTAGAGATTTTGTCTTAATAAAAACAAAAATGTTTTGGCAACGCTACGAAATATTTTACATTACGTTCATTTGTTTCCTCATTAGCGTCATTAATATAAAAATAGCTTGATATAACTTTTATTAATTTGGTAATTTATTACAGAAGTCAGGTGCGTAGTGCTCGGAATTGGCGCGTGTGTGCATGTATGAAAGTGGAAGAAACAAAAGAAGTATGTCAAGATCGTACAAAGTGGCGAAATTGATGGTGAGATTTAAAACTTATGTCTCAAAATAAAACACTCGTGATACCATTAGTGTTGGTTGTGTCTCGGATAGGCTAAGATAGGAAGCGGGATAATGCCTATTTGTCATCTTATAAATAAAAACGATCTTAACCTATGTATTTTATATTTCAGATAATGTCTAATAACTAGTAACAAACCGAACACGTGTCGGTAATACCCACAGATTATGACATCTAAATTAAATTTCGAACAAACATAGATTGATTGATCAGTTGCGATTGTGTAATCAATGTGACCAATCGGCCGCACAGGTGATTATCATTCATGGAACACATAATTTTGCGGTTGAAATTGAATGGGCTGACATTTGATGTCACATTAATCGCTGGATTACTGAACCAAATGATATTTGATTAGCTGTCATTGAGGATTATGGTGCAGAAGCCCAGAGATATGATAGTTTCCGGACCACTGTTGTTTTGAACAATCAGTAGTGCGTCCTACATGTTTAATGTGTGGTCGATTGTAATGCTTATAGAGAGAATGAGTGACAGCCTACCTACACTAGATTTGGACTTTAATGTTTCCGTTACTCAAATTGGAAACAATATGTTCGAAAATGTTATCTATTGTCCGCTAAATTGCTCAGAAATTCACTATAATTGAGTATCTTATTCGAAAGATGAAAAAGACAAGTCGCCTTCAATATCCACTTTCGTCTTTCTTTATTAATTTTTCGAAAGACTTTCGTCTTTCTGAACAATTACCGAATTACCTGAAACATATTACATTGGAAATGAAATTTGTAACAAAAGATAATGTCGACAAACAGACTTGGTGTTATATTTATGACTTCTATTCGTCATTTTGAGCCAACAATTCGTCTCATTGGTGGGCAACGGCCCCCTTTTCTTGTCCAAGATCTCTATCTTGTCTTACCGGCGTAACGGGCCAAAACCTCGCTCCATTTACGATGTTGTCCGTCCTGACATCTTTATTTTCCTTTGTATTTATGTTAGACTCCTTTTCTTGGCAATAAAAGTTTGTGTGAATTGTTTTCGTAGCCGTTTTATAGATTTTTTTAAAAGTATCCGTATGGATTATTGTTTAAATTTTCCTATAAATTGATCTGTTTGAAATACTTAGATAAGACATTTGTAGGTACATCCTTCCGTAGCTAAATACAGTAAAAATGTGTGGTTCTTTGCAACTATGCAGGGTGACTGGTGAATCACCAACAAAACTTAAAGAGAACTCGGTTCCCGTTCTAATTATGTAATAAAATATGTACTTAATGATTGAACAAACTAACTGTAACTGTATCCATATACAGTGCTAACACGCGACGCTGATAACGTTGAAACAGTATAAGTAAAAGTAGGAACCTATTGTGTGTCCGCACGGTGTCCATGCGTTGCGTAATCAATTCCTTTAACTTGTGGTTAAGTTCACTAACTAGTCAATTAATATTTAATTTTTATGTTATTGATTTTCTTCATATCTGATCGCTTAACATACATCCTGGAGTATTGTTAGTGTCTCATCAGTCAGTCTGTATATATGTGATATACATATACCTATATTAGCTTAGGTTATACCCACTTTAAATCAAAATTATAAGTAACAATATTTATTCTATACCTTCTTAATATTTCTAAGAGTACACCGAAATCGATTAGTTAAAGTTTCGAGATTCAAGAGTACTCCAAATATATTAAGAGTAAATTAAACTTTCGAAATAAAGATGGTGGAGTCAAGATTATATTAAAAAGTTATTTATTTCAAGCCCTTCCTATATCATAATATTATATATTTTTTGACATTTCCAATGAGTAAACATCATCAGCATTGTTGATTCATGTTCCCATTCTTTTTTATTTCAACATACTTATTCATTTATTTATTAGTGTAGTAATTATCTGTTCACTTCTTGATTTCATCTTATCATAATTGAAGTTAGAAACAAGTTTCCAACTGCTTTTTGTTTTGGCTTTAGTGACTGCTTCGAATTCATTAATTTGAAGGATGAAAAAACAAATCACAGTCCCCTTATCATCAGATCGTAAGGCAGTGCTTGAACGGTTAAATTATCCTAGGGTTTACGCGATCCTTGTAAAGACATACCCATAATTTTAACATCGTTATCTACTAAGTAGTTCCTATTTCAGATTGAATTAGGTATATTAAGCTCCTAACCTTCTCCATGGCTCGTTTTTTTCTGAGGATCCGATATACAAACCTTAGCCAGTTCTAAGCTTAGTGACATAGTGTTAGCAATTTCATTCTGCACCATTTTTGCTGTTCGTAACATTAAGTTATGTGACCCACCTGTTACTGATATGGAGTGTTCACTAGCTGGAATGAGAAAAGCTGAACCTCGGTCTGCTCTTATGTAGTCTGGTGTCTGAAGTTGGGTATTGCAGCTTTTTAAAATATATTAATTTACGATAGTTCAATGGTAGTCATGCAGGATGCAAAATAACTATAATCGCTTGAACGGTTATAATTATTTTTATAAAAGCAACAAAGAAAGAAAAAAGTTGAAATAGGTATGATAATATTTTAAGTCTCATATTTTTTATAAATTCTACAATGATTCATATATGCTGATGATGATGATGATGAAGCATATACTATCAAAACTGGGAAAACCGTGATAGTATTTACCTCTTTTTAACTAGCTTTGCCTGTATCATATATACCTGGAGAGTAGGCGAATGTTAGTTCAGATAAGGAATTAAAAAAGACAAGAGGTTAACAAGCACCAATCTTGAAATATTATGTACTTCACTAAAAAAATACCTTAATAAACTTACAGTCGAAATAATGCGTTAGTTAAGGGTTATTTTATTTGCTATTCTTAATTAAAAGTATACTTCGAATTTGAGTCAGTGTTACAATGAAAATAAAATTAATAATAAAACAGAAATGTTGTTTTGGAAAACTTATAAAATATTTTTGACTATAACGGGCCCTTTGAGACCAACTTAAAGTAGCTGACAAGTTAATATTAATAGCTTACAGTGGTTTATATCTTAAGCTCAATTAAGGGTTACAAAGCAAATAAATTCAAAAGTTTTAATTAAGGTTATAGTGGCGAAGCTTTTCATAAAATGTTTTTGTAATTTAAGGTTGTTTAGGATTTTAAGATTCCAAGTACTTATTTTTTTAATATGGGTTTAGAACATAAGTATATGTAATAACGAGTAGATATAATAAAATTAAGGATTGTACATTCTGGGGGGGGGGACTTTGAGCGTACTAACATTTTATTTAACTTTGTTTTGTTTTTCGCTGCCCATAGGCTTCCCTTACATAAGTCCAGGATATATATATATATATATATATATATATGTATCCAAGGTACATACCACGTTGGTAAAATAAGTCATTGTTACCTCGGCTTACTAATATCAACTCGCAAATTGAAATGTTTAATCGATTCAAGTGACTAAAGTGTTGAACACACAGTTCTTTTGTAACGAAAATTTTTTTAACTTTGCAAGCAATGGCGTTGCCGTGCCGCGAGAGTTAAACATCCACTGGTCTGGACGTGAACTTGCTACAAAGTTGATTGCTCTGAAACCGTACTTGACCCAAGTTTTAGCTTGATTTCTATACTGCGTCTTCCGAGACTCCATTCATGACTACATTCAGTTAGGATGTTACTTTGTTTCATGACTTGTTCAGAAGCATTTTATTCCACTTATTATATTTTGTATTATTTTTTTATTGATTCGGAAGGCTTAAATGACAATTGGCATCGTAATTCACTTACACACGGTCTGCTAGCATTACATGCTGCCAGCATTACATGACCTCTGATTCTCAAAGTTTATACTAGCATAATTATATAGCAGAATGCGTAGCCGTCATTAATATTGTGACTTATTAAAAGTGTTAATTTAAGTCAGACATAATTCGTAAGTAACTCAAATATATTTGTGTAATTATTGTAAAACGGCGGTAGCCTAATGGCTAGGGCGTCGGACTTGCGATCATGTGGTTGCCGGTTCGAAACTCACCCATTGCACTACTGACGTGAACCCACTCGTAACACAAGCATTTAGCTTAGCACGAGGGGTTAACAAGATTACTAGTAATGTGTGACCCATATTGCTAGTAAGCTTTTTTAAAAAAATAATTAATAATAATAATATATATATATATTAGCACAGCAGTAGCATTAGAATGTCTAGGCCATAAGACAAGTCAAGCTCTCCAGCCTTACTCGATAGCCTTAAATCCTACACTACATATGTCAAGTCGTGAATAAAAAATAAAAAATAAACTTTTTTGCAATAGATTGGTTCTGCGGAAAAAACCTTTGCAAAATTTAAGGACGTAATGGTATTAAGCCGATTACCAGAATTTTAATCTACTCTTCCCGTCTAGACAAAATGGCTGCCAGAGTCTATTCTTGTAAGTTGAAAATAATGGTCTTAACGATTATTTTTTTCATAGAAAAGTAGCTTGTTACGAATAAATGGGTTAATTGCAGCGCTAGTCTGGAAATGTTTGAGTTGCGAACCAAAATGGCTTATACAGGAATTAAAAACTCATTGCAATTAGCAAGCAACTGCCGTTGACTAATTCGTGCAAGCAGCGTTTCGTGCAAAGCAACATTTTTAATTCTACACTTTCTTAGTAAAATATATCGATTAGTTATTTCCTTATAAAAATTATGATATGGTGTTGAAATCCAACCCAATGTTGAGTTATTCCCAGTAATGGCTCGGAGTTGGAATTTAATTTAAATCATAATAATGTTACTATTAATTTATTCTTTTATGTACAAAACTATGTTATACTAGACAGACTTCATACCATATGGCATTTTCTGCCAGTCAACCTTTGGGTTGCGTCAAAAGATTTAAAACCAAAAAAAGGAGGGAATAAACTTTATTGTATACTGTAAAGGACTGTAATTCAGATGATTTACTGATGACCAATTTTTTTTAATGCGAGATATTATGTATCTCTTATGTCTCTCTTGGTGTACCTATTCATGAAAATAAATAAATAAAGGATTAATATAGGTTACGGAAATAATAAATATTATCTATCATAGACCATCACGCCTGTTTTTCTCCAAAGTCTCATTTAATACAGAACGATCTAATTACCATTAACCGGGCGAATTTCTTAACTCCAAGCTGCAACTGAGAATTTCACAGAACCCAATAACACTTTACTAGACATGAGAATCGAACCCACCACGTCTATTGTTGCATACACGCTTGAGACCACTAGTCTAATGAGGCCGTTAATATATCATAAAATAGATCTGTACCAGGGCAGTATCGGCAGCAGGCTAACCCTTATTTGCGCAAAACTTATCTCGGTACGTTATGGGTATACGTTAGTATAACTCTTCCTAATACTTCGGCGATATAGGCGTGATGATATGTAATCTTACGTTTTCCAAAAATATCAAAATAAGAAATACTTAGCCCTGAAATATAATCGGTGCATAAAGAAGACCTCACAGAGTAATAAACAGACAATATCAATTATCACATCCCCTTCTCATGCCAAGTTTTATTTACATAGACGAAAAAACTTGGCATCTTGTAATCCTGCTTATGAAACCACATTATAGTAAAACTTCCGCTTGCCTTTTAATAAAATTCTAACATTAATAGTATCAAGTTATTATTTTAGTGAAGGAAAAATACGACCGCGGGCAGGATTCGAACCTGCGTCTTCTGGTTAAGTATACCAGACGCTATGACCGCTAAGCCATGCGGTCGCATTTTTCCTTCACTAAAATAATAACTTAATAATCTTTGCATGGAAAATGCCTAAAAAATTATTAATAGTATCGCTAAAAATATTATGGAAAAAAATCACAGTAGCGTGAATCTCTTTTAATTAATATTTGTGTAAAATAATTCCAAGCCGGGTAAACTGTTTATTTGCTTCTATATTTACTATATGCTAATATATGTGCGCAAAATATGTTTAAGGCATTCAAGCAATGGCTACAAAACGTTCTGGAGAAGTCTCTAATGCTGCTAATTTTATTTTAATTTCTATGTAAATTCATTCTCAGCATATTATCTGTATTATTCCGACCAAATTTTCCAAAACTTTTTTGAGATATTTCAATATTATAGCAATCTCGCTATTTCCCCTTTTATTACCTCGACTTTTATCTTTAATTCCGCAGACATGCCATAGGAACGCAATGATTACGGGGGAGAATGGGGTGAGATGAAAACAGAAAGAAAAATGTATAATGAAGTCCCGGCGAACCCTGCTTTGTTGCCATTCTTAAATCTAATCAAGTCTTACACTTTGAAACGATGGATAAATGAAAAACGCAAATTTATCTCTTGAATATTGGTTTTTGTCACCAATCGGATTGCCCTTCATATTATATTTCCTTCGATATAAACCTTCGTAAAGTTACCACTGATCATAATTATTACACTGTTCTTATTTTGAATTTTAAACAAAAGTCGATCTAGATAAAAAATCTACTGCTTGTCTAACTTAACTAATCACGTCATCACTTAAAATTGTCTCCATAAATAAGCCTGGAAGCATTTTGCTCTTAATTTTTCCCTATTAACAAAGTAATTATGCAACAGGAAGAAATTGTTACGAGAAAATTTCCCGTTTCCATCAGAATTAAAATTAAATACGACAAAAAAAGTTAAAAAAAATTACACACTTTTAACCCAAAAGTTTTGTCGGTTTAATAAAGTTCTTCATGTTACTAAACTTTAATGGTTGTTCGTTTCCTACAGCTGTTTGTTACAAGCACAGAGGCGTTTTCTTTCATTATTGTTTATTTCTACAATTTCCAAATAATCCTAGTAAACATTTTAGAAAAATAAACAAAATACGGAGTATAAAAATTATTTTTATAGGACTTAGCCAGGATACTTACCTATATTAAATATATATGTTTGAAAAAATAACTAAAAGTTTAGACTTCTGGTTTTAGCAAATTTTAACTAGTCTTGTTGGTTAATAAGGCAACTAAAACAATGTCAATAGAGCAAATAGTAACAACATAACGCAATAAAAATTTATGTTGAAGTTATACTGATGTATTACCAAAACAAATATTGGATTATACACAGTGTTTTCGTTTTGTAAGGTAAACTAAGAAAATGATTTCAGGAGTATTTTTTAAGATAAATTTTAGATATTCGCTCACAGAATCCCAAAATTAATTCACGTATATCTTACTCGCGTGAATATTTATAAATGAGTGAAATCCATTTGTATTCGCTTTTGCCCGTTGTGTTAGACATTCATAATTTATTTGTCAAGGGTCAAGTTCAAGTTTAAATATTTTTTTGTTATTGCTTTTAAAAGTACATGTAGGTAGGTATCTAAGAAACTGTTACTGTTACGTAATCTAACCAATATGCACTAAAATAAAATATAAATATTCTTATGACCTTAAATATTTGTAGGCGTCTTTATCAGAGTCGGAACAAACATACCATTTTATTTATTCATCAGCTTTCCGTGATTTCCTTCAGGTAAAATGACGCTGCCGTGCATTTTATATCTATGAAAGAAAGTACGTAATAAACAGGACGAAATTCTCATACTTCATCTCTAGTTTAATAAATGAAACACTCTAGTACTCGTATATCTTTTTAGATATTCATAACACTATAACACACCGACGTACATTTTGAAATCAAACATACAAACATAATCACACGTCACGTCACTATTCATAGTGTGTTTGTGAGTGTACACATAACGGTCAGGTAGTGTCGACATCGCACATACGGCGAGTACAATCGAGCGCAGGAGTATCTCCTAGTTAATTACCATCACTTGACACCTGGCTTCGTACCACTACCTGTTAGCTAATTGACAGTGGGACGGCCCGACAACCAAAGGCGAGAAACGGATTTACCGCTGGAGATTTTCCCCTTCGAATGGTCTGATTTGTAACGTACCTGCTTGACGTAAAAAAACACTGTAATACTTTCTTTTTAGTGCAGTATAATTGAAGTCGTATGTGCTTTTTCAAGTTTTTCTACTTCCTATGTGGCATTGTTTTAATATGAAACGAATGTGCATGAATGAATATTGAGTAAACAAATATGGCACACATTATAATATAATAAAGAGCTTATATTGCTATAAATTATTATAACACCTATTTATGTTAATGGTTATGATTTAACATAACGTTAATAATTACATTTGTAAGTACAACATTAGTATATCATTATAAAATAAAATAAATTTGACAATACAATTAATCTATCACTTTTGTACGCGAGGATCCATTTTCATTTCCTAAATATTATATTTAGGTTTCTCTTTTTCACAGAATAATTTTCTACCTACAAACGAAAGAAGAACTTCATTATCGCTATATAGTACAATACTAAACCGGAAGAGGGCGTACTTTTTCACTTATACCTGTAAATAATTCCCGGCACCCAGTAATAGATTTCGAAAAAGCGGAAACGAAGTCAACCATAAATCCGGCGGAGAATGACGGACTGAATGGCTATTTAAATAACAGAATGCGACAGTAAAGGGTTGGCTGTACAGTGTGTTTAAAATCTAATCAGAATATTTCTGTTGATATTTCCCTACTGTTATGAACTTTTGAAAAATTAAACTGTAACGAATTAAACATAATTTCTTGTAAATAAAGGATTGTATGCAGTCTTCTAAATTAAGGATTGTATTCAATATGAATTAATGGAGCTTTGAATTATTTGTAGGCAGTGGTGCTTAAAAACTCTAAACAAAACCTAGATCATTCAATTTAGGATTTACACTGCTCTATTCTGCGACCTGTGATAGATGCAAAAAGATTCAATAGATATATAATATTCGGAATTATTACGAGATAAAATCTGTAATTAGTCTTTTTACGAAAAGTTTAACAGTCGCGTTTGAAATAGGATTTATAGTGTTCAATTATTAAAACAAATCGGTCTGTGTATCGATTTCGTTAAAATGGCCGTAATTTAAATCGTCCTGTATAAAAACTAACCATTGAAAAGTGACGAGGAACTCCACCATTTTCTTGTTTCCATTTAATTAAACTGGAAATTCAGAGTCATGGTTGAGAGCGAACCGGCCGGAATAGCTAAGCTCACTTGAAAAAAATCTAGTTTAGCTTTGCAAATGAGATTAAGTCTTATGGCAGTGTCGCTCTTTATTTAGTATGCCAGCATTTTGTTAGCTAGTTTTAATGTATTTTTTAAATCTACAGTACAGTATTTCCATATGGGTTAGACAGAGCTGTATTTAGTGGGTGTACCTACATTAAATACACCTTTGTCTAACTGAAATGGGTATACAGTTCGACGGTTTGTTTAAATCCCATGTAAGTCATTCACACTGCGAGCATTATATTCATTCATTATTGAAGCGGCGGTAGCCTAATGGCTAGGGCGTCGGACTTGCGATCATGTGGTTGCCGGTTCGAACCCCACCCATTGCAGTACAGACGTGAACCCACTCGTAACACAAGCATTTAGCTTAGTACTAGGGGTTAACAAGAATACTAGTAATTTGTAACCCACATTACTAGTAAGCAGTTTAAAAAAAATATCCAAACTGCAAGCTGCTACAGAAAATTTCATAGCAAAACTCAATAACACTTTGCCATCGAACTTAATACCCCTAGCGTAGTAGTCGCGCTTAGGACTACCAGACTAATGAGGAAGTTATTTAGAAGAATTACATATTTCAATTTTTATGAACATACCTAATAGCCAGCAATTTAGGAAGTGTGGAATAGAAAAAGAAAAATGGCACTAGACTCTGCCCCCTATTACAAGGGATTGAAACATATCGGCTATCTGCGTGTACATTAAATACATCTTTGCCAGCCCTTTGGCAAATACAAGCGTGATGGTATGTTATAAATTCCAATTTCAGATCAAAGTGCATGAAACCGCATTAGTCACATATCGTTATCCAAAGGAGTAAGTAATTAAAACAAACAAACGTAACCTTAAGTAAAACTTTCATAAGCATGTATGAGCATTGCGATGAAACCCCACAGGTATGCTCAATGCTAATTAAATTCACCAGCGATACATGTCGCCTCAGGATATATGTATTAGGTATTTTATAAATTACAATTTAAGATCAAAGTGCATGAAACCGCATTAGTAACATATCGTTATCCAAAGTAGTAAGTAATTAAAACAAACAAACGTAACCTTAAGCATTGGTATGAGCACCGCGAATAACCCCACAGGTATGTTCAATGCTAATTAAATTCACAAGCGACACGTGTCGCCTCAGAATATATTAATCCTCACGTTACCTAAGCATCTGAAATCAGAACAATACAGCCTTTGTCACAAAGGTTAAGATTAACGGCAAGGTACAATTTTATTAGCATTTTTTTCCTCTTTCCGGGTGCCAAGCTCATTTCCTCTTCTCTAATTTATAGCCGCGGCATTCGGAAGCCGTGAAATTAGTAATATCAAATAGCAGTCATAACCCCCCTTTTCGTATTTACTTGGAGGAAATTTAATTTCGGTATTCGATGAAATCGCGATTAAGTCGAATTAAAAAATGTTTCACGTTGGTTAAATATTTTATGGCGGATTAAATCCTCCTTTTGAAGTAAACCTAATCTGTGTTTAATGTGAAAAGTAATTTTGAGCGTCGGATGTAATCCTTTTCTAATATAAGTGACCGGGACTCGGTTATCAGTTTTCGAGTAACAAAAAAGCTTTTTTATACCATCACGCCTGTATTTCCTGAAGGGTTAGGCAGAGTTGTACTAATGCTCATCCAGGCGTCACCGGTATGTTTAGTTTCCATGTAATAGGGGGCGAGCCTATTGCCATAGGAGCGAACCGTTTACAAATTCAAACACCTAGCTGTTACTGATATTTTCATAGAAACACCCAATATCACTTTGATAGATCTGGACGATTACCAGGACCTCTGACGTAGCAGTCGCGCTAACGATCAGCAGGCCAATGAAGCAGTGTGTTTTAGGACAAGTGGCGGGGATGAAAAAACTACTACACTGCTTTCCTGACTGCCATTCAGATAGACATCACGTCATCAAGAGGTGAGAAATTATCTGACTTGTTCAATGGTAGTACCTCGGACAGTCCAGCTGGCGACCGCCATTACGTCAGAACCTGTCGTGAATCACCTTGCTGTCTTTAACAATTTTGGCATGAGGGCCACTTCCAGCATCAACAGGCTCTGGCAGCATACAGTGCGTAGGGATTCTTAAGGCTCAGGAATGGATCAGCAACTCCTCTCGTGATGCAAGTGTTCGTAGGCGAAGATGACTACTTACCATTTGGATCGTTTGCAATGATAAAAAGACTGATTACTGAAAACAAAGCTTTATAAATCAATGTCAATGATCTAATCAATTGTCAATGACTATCTTTAACATTTTTAAATCCCTGCTACATGCAGGTAATCTCTCTAATCTCCAATACTTCAGTTGTACCTATTCTGCTTTTTTTGTTTTGTGTTTTGCAATTTTGGAAGGAATATTTTTTTCCGCTTCACAAGAAACTTTTTATAATCTTATGTTACCTCAAAAACCTTTTCTTCCCAACTCATCAACTACGAAAACGATTTGGGCGAAGTCCAGATACCCAGAAGCTATAGTATCTCTCCAAAAAAAACTACATTTGTATCCTTCAATCAAAATCGGAGCCATCTGTATCTTGCTCGGCCAGCCAACACTTGCATTACCAAAATTGCTCGGAACCAATTTTCTTTATGCGATTCAGTAAGATACACTTTGTAGCGTCTTGCAAGCCACTCATATTTACGTGATTGATTTAAGTAGCGAAAGATTTTAACATTTCACATAAAAATACTTTGTCTTCCATTTTTTTGTCATCCATGAAAAAAATGTCTTTTGTTAATTTATTTTTTAGACTATTCAACCTAATCAATTAACTGTCGATGATTTCGAAGATTAGAAGAGAGAAGAAAGAAGAGAAGTTCAGATTTACTCCAGATTAAAACTCGAAACCTTTCTGTTGGCACTCCACGGTCACATCACTAGGTAAATGAAGTAATTTAAATATACATTAATTGTGCGTCTTCAATGATGTTACGAAAAGTCAGAGAAAAGATTCATAGAATTTCCTTCTAATATTTGAAAAGGATGAGTTCGTTGATACCTCCCAACTCTAAATCTGTACCTATTATTAGACAAATTTAATGAATCCCTAGCTTAATGCAACAGTCAAGAAAAAACTTTTTATTTAATAAAAGCATTTCGCATCGATGCTGAGGGCTTAATGACGCCATATTTACGGATTACATGGGAGGGATAGAATAAAAAAAAAACTCCCAAACATTTTGCGCAGATGGTGAACTGAATTAACCGCAAACTTGGGCCATTATTAATTCTGTTTTCGTGTAGCCGACGGCTAATGTTTCAGCGGGCTTATTATTGGGAAATTCTTTAATGACTATTAATGTAACGATCACGCCACGACTTTGGGCACGCGACCACGAATAAGGACGAGTTATATCAAAGTTCAATGCACTTTTGACTTCAATTGGGTTAATCATATTATAAGCTTCGTGCCCGCTTTGCTCAGGTTAAGTTGGAACAACTAAAATTGCGAAGTATTTCAATTATCTGAAAGTTTTCTGTTACCCGTAGTTATAAGTTTAAAATGGTAGAAGTCAGTGTCTGTATCATCTTTTTATGTAAAACAAAATCGTTGGTTCATGCTAGTTTGCTAGTTAGTTGATGCAACTAATAAATGATGAAAAAGTATATCATTAAGTATTTTATAAATATACGTGATCCTTATGAACAAAAACCAATGATAAGCGGTCATGCCTCAACTGATGAAAAATATAAACATAAAAAGACCTACTTATGTTAATAATAGATACTCCCTCCAAAAATACATTTCAAAATTTATCATCTAAACAGCTTTTCAGGGGTGTTAAACATGTGGGTCGGAACTCGGAACCCTCATCGTACAGTAAACAGTTATCTAATACCTTATGCATCCGATACAAAAAACGTCAAGTATGAATGCTCCAACATGTGATGTTGAATCTACCCACAGATAAGAGATACCTTCATCCCATTCATGTCTCCACACTTACGACCATTTTTCATGTCTTTGTTGGGTCGCAATAGGCATTAGGGTGACACTGACGCTCACTATCCCTCTTCTACGAGATTTAATATTTTTTAAATTTCGAACTAGGCACATGTATTTTCGATGCCATTGTTGCCATGATTGATGCTTGTTATATAGGGATTTTGTTTAAAAATGTTGTTTATGAAATACAGTCGACAAGTTAAACCATCTATCAAAATATGGCGAACGCAATTTTATGGTGAAATTCAAAATTGGAATTGAATCTTTTGTTCGTATAATAAATGTAATTTATTCATACAGGGTAGATTTTCTACATCCATATAGCACGCTTATAAGCATTTTCGGGTTTGAGCTCATAAAATGTGATGCATTAATTTATTGTAAAAAATCATATTTAACCTAAATATTTTACTGAAAGGCCTTGTAATATGTAGGTATGTGTTTATTGTACATAAGTAATAGCCCAATAATTTATACTTTTCATGCTTAAGCCGATGTTAAAATTTTGGTATAGACATTGATTGAATCTTGAAGAAGGTTCTAGTCAAATCACGATCGCTATGTTAGTAAAATTATAAAAATAGTTGCGGAGGATAAACTTTAACCTCAATACATTATTAAAAAAAACCGTCGATATAAAAGCCCTTACTACTGTTGTGTAAAAATTTCTGAGACTTCTTTTATTATTCGAATACTTACCAACTCAATATTTCCACTCCACAAAGTCTGAATTAGTCTTTGGGAAAAATATAAAACGCTCCAACTTGATTAAATGACGAATTGGGCAGACTTTGGATCGTTAAGTTCTTCATTAAGTTCTTTTAAAATATATATTAGAGCTTTATAAACTGTTGTGTCACCGAGTAAATAAAACACAAATTTCTATAAAATATTATTATATATTTCTATAAAATGTCAAAAATGTTAACAAGTTTTCGGAAAGTCGGAACTGATTACAGTTCCGACTTTCCGAAAACTAAGTGTTCAAAATACATTAGTATTTTGAACACTTTTAGTACCACAATTTAACCTACAGAATTGGCACTGAGTTTTAGTCACATATTGACTCTTGATTGAAAAAAAAACTAGAGTCATTTTCGTCCTTACAGACCCAATGAATGTTAAACGCTTTCAGCTTAAAACAACTTCTAAATAATAACTTTGTAGTTGGGCACGGTCAATATTTCATTGATATTATCAAAATTAAGTTTATTTCGTGCATTGGCCTGCTATTTTGTAAAATTAATTATTAGGTCTACCAATGTGGGCCATGTGTTGCTTACTTTATATGTTTGGAATTAATTAGAATAAGCATTGTATGTATAAATTTATTTTGCTAAGAAAATTAAGAAACAGAAGCGGCGGTAGCCTAATAGCGATCACCACTTATTGCACTACCGACTCAAATCCAGTCCTAACACAGACAGACCATCCATCCAGACCCACATTGCTTTAAAAAAAGACACACTAAGAATCTGCAATATTTGAGCAGAAAATTAAAGCAGTGTACAATATATATACGTAGGCATTTATAATTAGGTAAGAGTGAATGAATGACATATATTATTTGCTTTTTGTATAAATAAATGTTGCCCTGGTACTTATATATTTTCAATTATTTAATTTATCATTCCTAATTAGGCAACGAGGGTTGAGTTGGGTTGACCTGCTCAAACTTCATGAGGTCAACAATGTATGGTCTTATAAAATTATTCATCATAAGTAAACTATACGTTTTATTGCCATAAAAATATAAATCTGTTAAGGACGCCAATTTATTTTGCATAACTTCAATAGGCTTACTTGGTTAGTAAGCCTGCATAAGTTATGCAAAATTTGATAATTCTTTATTAAAAATATTTTCTTTGTTTCTGGGATCTGTATTTCACAATCATTCTCTTCCGATAATTTTTTTTTTTTTTTTTTTTTTTTTCAAAATCAAAATTATTTATTTGTGATTCACAGGTTACACACAAGGTCTTCATTAAGTTGTATACATCAGTTCATTCTGTGATCAGCCTCATAGGCATACAAATTTCTTAAAAATATACTTACATAGGTACATACTAAAAAAAAAAAAAATTCATTCATTTAATATTCATTACGATTATCCTGATTTGCTATTAAAAAATTCATCAACGGTGTAAAAAGAATGTTTAATGAGGAATTGGAAAAGTTTACTTTTGAATACATTAATGTTTCCACACTCCTTAATATTATTAGGGATCTTATTATAAATCTTAGGTGCCATAGCAAACACACTATTCCCATACAACGCAGTTTTATATTGCCTATTTAAGTTTAATTGTGCGCTGTAATAAAAAATATTTACCAAAAATAATATTTTCGTACCAAATGAAACACCTCCTAATACCTACAATCTATATTAATATTATAAATGGGGCAGTATCTATGTTTGTCTCTCTGTTTGTTATGTCACGCCTAAAAGGCTGTACCAATTATTTTTGGCATATTGGACCTTATATGTGAGCGAAACCGCGGGCAACACCTAGTGTTAAGTAAATAAAAAACATTAGAAAATTGGCTTTGAACTTATAATTATACGTACCTAACTATGCAATGGTAGAAGGATAAAATTTTCCTTTTTAATTTTATAAAATTTAAGTTTATGTACATGTCTATATACTGTCAGATATACCTAGTAGAAAAACCTTAATAACGTATATACATTTTGACGTCATTAATTGTCTGGCTTCTAAAACAAAAGCGACCTTTTTGGTCCTTTCCAAGAAGATATTACAGTTGAAAGCTCAACAAACCTAATTTGTTAGTGTACTCCTTATAAATCCTTCAAAGGAGTTCAGAAATAGATACATGGCAAGGCGCTCTTATAATTTGATTCAATCTACAACAATACGCTACCGACGATAAGCCGCTGGGCCTACATTTTTTACAACACCTACGTCTAACATGTATAAATTAATGTTGACAAACTGTAGGGTTACAACACACAAATCACAGCACCTCCGATTATTTATCGGTGTAGCGATCTTTTTAAAGTTTTTTTTTTCAAACACGCTAAGGCGACATTAAAGTTACGTGGTGCATTACAAGCCGTAGCGTGAGTCGCGTGTTTTAAAAGAAGTATTTTTAATGCAATGTCATTTAACAATAGCTTACTTATTACTAAAAACTTTATTGAAGTAATTCTTATAAACACAGACCAGTTTATTTTATTTCATTATTATTAAATCCTAAAATATTGTGTCTCGGTAAATTGAATATAGTATTATATTCCACCTATAAATTTGATTACATAATAGTTTTATACCAATGAAAATGGGTGTATGTTTTAGGGTTAAGATAAAGGTGAATAAATCTGGTATTAAAAAGTGTTCAAAATGTAATCTCCGATATAATCTGAGTGTTATAAATATATGGCCGTTGAATTGTTTTCAATTTCATTACAATACATATAATATGCAAGCTGTGCAGCTCCAGTATAAGCTAGCCTACCATTCTACGGAATGCATCTACAATACGAGGTCAGCCTATAATGGATTATAGCTTGACGCGTAGCCTGCGTGGTCGAGAAAATATTCCATCTCTCTGCTCCTTAAAAACTAACTATTACGCCTGTATTCACCGAATGGTTGGGTAGAGGAGTATAATTTACACCCACAGTTAGCCGATATGTTTTTCAGTCCCATGTACAAACAAACCTCTTTGCTCGTTATAATTACCAAATGAGAAAAATAATTAATACATTATTTAACTATATAATATTATAGTTAAGAACAATATAACAGCAGGTTATTACTGTTGCCATTATAACATTTGCACGTTTAAATTATAATTTAAATGGTTATAACTCCCGATAGTAATCGAGTCAGCCTTGATTAAACTACAAAATTAAATCGATTTTAAACCAAATATATGATGACAAGCGGGGCAATTATTTCAAGTAAATTAACGAATTTGAATGTAATGTAGCAGTTTGTATACTAATACTATGTATTAAGTATATAATATAAGGCATAAGGCACATAACATCATTGCTAATTATTATTTTTAAGTGGTTTTATTGATTCCTCTTTTTTCTACTGTGAGCGGAATTCCTTATGGCTTTCTGGCAAATGACAGCTCTCGACGTGGCGAACTGATCGAGCATTAGTAAGTTTTATTCTCCCACGGAACTTAATACTGGATTTCATAAAATTCATTGTTTGTGCATAGGAGTTTTTATTTGTTGTGTATATACATACATACACACACGATACAAGAGAAATGGAATTCATGAAATGAGTTTTTTTTTATAATACTAACCACAGCTATAATAACACAGTAAGTTAAATGTATTCTAATATTTAATGTATGTAAAAAAAATACAAATAAGCTCCAAGCGGCTTGGCCAACCTTATTTTATAAAAACAATTTTATGTAGCGTATTATTACTCTCAGTAACGTAACGAAGTAACCCTAATTTTGTAAATACGATCTCAAAAAAAAACTAAATGGTGATCTAGACTTTACTGAGTTACCGTATGATGAGCACAATGATATAAGGCGGAGTAATGTGGGTCGCCAAAGTAGATACTTGTGTTAGCGAAATCAGTCGGGCGAATATATTAGTAATTTTATGAAAAGATGGAAGTAATGGGGCTTTGAATAACTTTGTAGTATTTCTAGAAATTACCTACATAATATTGAAACTTTAGATATTAAATTAATAAGATCTTAATTAAAACAGGGGAGGCCTACGTTCAGCAGTGGACGGCAATATGATGATGATGATGATGATGATGATTTAAAACAGAGTTTCACTGAATAATGTGTAACTGTGTAATATTGAACTTTATATCTAATAGTTGTATCTATAGTAAGTATTGTGGTAACGTAACAAATATGAATGTTTCTAACAATATCTAATATTATATATTTTTTTATAAATAAAAATAAAAAAGTCTTCCGTGCGAGAATCAAGCCTTCAATTTATTCATCCAAAACCTAAAAGTAAAAAAATAATCAACCTAGTGAATAACTGTTTTTCTTATATACTTATTGCTTACTTCATAGGTCCCTACGTTTTCCTTTTAATTACACCGAAACAAACCAGCGCAATCATTTTAGAAATTTGAATTCAACTACGGAATTCCTAAAATCGGCGCCCTTCCACCTTTAAATCTTATTATATTAACTGCGGGGCTAGGGTTAAAATATTCAAAACGATTCCGAGTTATTCTTTGTTGTGGATCAAAGTTTAAAAAAGGAATCTTGAATTATCTACCATCGCCGCTCCTGGGCAGCACTCATAAAAAGTGGGCAGAGCCACGACGTGACTGCGATATGCCCGTGTTTAATTTTGAAACGGACGGAGGCGAGAGATTTTAATGAGAGATCAGGTTTTTCAATTATCCCCACTTCTTTTCACGAAGTTTTACGTCAGATTTTTATCGGCTACGTACTTTTATGAGTACTAGGAGCATCCAGTAATTGTATAGCTTTGGATAAATCACGGTGGCTTTATAATTTATTGGTCTATCCTGAAATTGATGAAGGAGGGCTAATATAATTTTACAGGTTTCTCGTATATTTTTTACTGCGTGCATTTTTTATGAAGAATTTTTTATGCATAATCAGAGGCAAGGCTAAATAACTATGTTATAACTAATATAGTAATTCCGCCTGCTCTATCTGCCTCATTGTTCTAGTTGTAAGTCGCGATTGTTACGCTAGAGGCCTTGGATTCAGTTCCCAGTTCGAGCAAAGTGTCATTAAGATTTTCTATAAAATTGTCAGTATCAGCTAATTAGACTTTAAGCCAATCCCAAAAAGTGGGGAAAAACCATTGACCATAATGGTTGCAAAATCTGGTTTTAAAGTAATATGTTGTTTATAATTTCGTGCGAATTCAACTATGTACCTAAGCCTCGCAGCAAAGGCATATATTAAAACGCAGCTATTTTCTCTTTACAGCCACGAAACGAATTTAAGCTATAATAATCTGATAGGCATTTTATACATAGGTTTTTAACACCACAGAACAGGTAAAAGAGGTTACCTGTTCTGTGTTTATCACAGTGCATTTACTACAGACCTAGTACAGAATATATCTGCTATGATATTATATTTAACTTTTAACTACACTCAGGAGGAGACTTCTGGTACTTTAAAAGTAGTCAAAATGCATTTTTTACACTAGTCTCAGTGTATTATAATTGAAATTAGATTGGAATTATAATTTTAATAACCTTTCAGAACAGTATTAAAAAATATTTTCTAAATAAGGAGGCGTAAATCTCAATTTCAGGAAACATTTTTTCATTTCTCGTTGTCCATAATAATATTTAACAATAATTCCTAATACTTGAAAACACCTTGTGATACCTTGATTTCACTTGTAAGTCAAAAGAATTTTCTCTATATTTTCTAGTGTAAATGTGGTGTTATTTAATACCGCCGCTATTAAATGTAAACCATCAAAGGTAAATGGCGTTTACCAAGAAACAGACACATCAAAGAAACTTGAAAACTGAGGGATTATTGGATTTATTTTCGTATATTCACCCTAAGGTCAGATAAAAGGTACGTTTATATACCTCCTTAACCAAGCATATAATATAGGTACATTGACTTTTTGATGCGGACTTCTTGAATTTAATGGACGTCATGCTCATAAGAAAAAACATCTTATTATTTACTCAGCGAGTTTACTTGTGGACAAAATATTATTTTATGATGAAGATGATTATGGTGTAGTCATTTTAGCTGTTATGGCGATCAAGATTATGATGATTATAGTTATGGTGATAGCTCGTGTGTTTCGAACCATTGAACGTGGTGATGAGCTGGCGAATGAGCCAGCCAACACAACTTTATCCCCTAAAATCATGGCAAAATATTTGTTTAAAATTTCTAAGTATCCCTAAGATTTTTTGTTGTGGTAGGGCCACGCTGTTCGCAGCATGAATGGGCCGGCTCGACCGGGGAAGTACCACACTCTCGCAGAAGACCGACGTCCGAGTAGTAGCGTTTCGTTACTGCGCTTCGTTCGGTGAGCGAGAGGGCCGGAGGCCCAATTCCTCCCCCAATCCCCTTCCTTCTCCTTTTCTCCTTCCCCTCCCTTTCCCTAAATTGGCTCGGCAACGCATCTGCAACTCCTTTGGTTTTGCAGATGTCCATGGGCGGCGATGACTACTTACCATCAGGTAGCTCGCCTGCTCGTTTGCCGAGTTATCCCATAAAAAAAAAAAAAAGAATTCCGGTAAAAATTTAATTGAAAAAAAAAACTATTACATCTTTACCGAAATTCTTAGGGATACCAAATAATGTAATGAGTTTTTTTTTTTTCAAAATTCAGTAGCCCACACTAGCACCGATCCCATGTACACTAGTAGGTCGGTTACCTTACACAAATACCTAAGCTTCGTTATCCCACTTCATACCGGTAAGTCATACAAATATTTATTACGTATGAGTATCGAATTGCACCCACAACAGCATGTGGCGCAGAATTCGACTACGCAACAACTTCGCCAAAAGTGATATGATCCTTTGACTGCGAAGTCTTTAGTTCGAATCCATGGCACGCACCTATGGCTTTAAATAGGCATATGTGCGTATTAATAGTTATTATTTATTTATTTAATTATTTAATACTGTTTAATATTAACTAATTAAATAAATAGTTGCACCCTATTAAATTGTCCCACTGCTGGGCACGGGTCTCTCTCTGACTATGACGCCAAAAACCAAATATTCATGAGGTACTTATATATATCCGAGAGACGAAGTTTGTACATTACCCCATTTAAAGCCTGTTAGCCCTTTAGTTCTATTAAAATGAAAGTATGAGCTAACAAAAACTAAGCGGACTACTGAGAATTTTTAATACTTTCATTTTTTGTTGAGGAGCGGAAAACATGACTTGTATAATGTATATAGCCATCCATCCATCGTCCATATTATTATGTTTAATTTTAATATAAGAGTCTCGAAAAGCAAAAATTTTTGCTGTCTGGAAACTTTATAACAATTTATTAAGGGATAATTTAAAAAAAATCTTCACAAACAGGAACTACCCTATAGGTTTTAATTTATTTGTCAGTGACGAGAAATAAGACATTAAAAGGCTCTTGACAGACGGACAGACAGCCCTGAAAACACGTAATGATTAGGTATAGAAAATAGTACACAACATTTTTAATAAGTAGTACGCCATCATGATGACTGCGTCATTAGTCTAGTGATCCCAAGCGAGACTGCTACGCTAGAGGTCCTAGGTTCGATTCCCAGTTCAAACAAAGTGTTATTGAGTTTTATATGAATTTCTCAGTAGCAGCTCGGAGTTGGACTTGTGCGCGGTTAATGGCAATAGGCTCGCCCCCTTTGACATGGGACCTAAACATACCGGCGAACTGTCAGTGGACATTAGTACACCTCAGTCTAACCCTTCGGGAAATACAGGCGTGATGGTATGTTTTGCAGTACGCCATTTTATGTAGTGGGCAACATGACGTCAGTGTATTACAGAATTTCAATAAAAAAGCTTACATAATTTTAATATAGCATTAAAAACTTTATGTCATGACTGTGTCAAAGAGCGTGTGTACAAGACTGTGTGCATGTGTCCGTGAGTTGGGTTTTTGTTGCTACTTTTACGAGCAGAGGTGAAACATGAAATAGTTGTAAGAAGTTTTACAGCCATGTTACTGCACACTTCGCTGTTACATCGACACTGTAATAGGATGGTACACTTTTATTTTGCTTCCATTTCTGCAACGTCATTTAGGTATCTTAATTTATAAATAGACTTAAAGTCTTCTTCATCTAGTGATATGACTATTGGTCTACTAAGTCATAGATTTCTCTACTACTGTCACTAACTATCACTCGAAACATTGTTAGGAAACCTGCATTCCTCTTTTTGTGGTGAGGAAAATCTTCATAGATCATTTGCAACCTGAGGACGCGGCATGATATGTCGAACCCATCATCATCATCACCATCATCCACAGCCTGACTTCATCCACTGCTGGGTATAGGCCTCCTTAAGTTTATGCCATCCACCACGTCCCGTGCCACTTTCATCCAATTACGAGTGGACCCATAACCACTAACATCTTTTTTATTGCATAGATATTGTATTCACTTATCCATAAAACTACAAGTGTGGGTTGGAATCCATCAGTTCCGCAATCTGTTAAAATCTGTATCATAAGTGCCTCAAGTGTTGAAATGCATCAATTTGACCAGAATTTCGAAAGAAGAACACAAGAACAAAATAACTCGCATTCCTGTCAAATCCAGGGTGAACAGGATTTTTTTACAGTAAATCGCAGATAATGGTAATGGTACTCGTAGGACGCTGTTTCGTCTAAATGCACGTATCAAATCTCGCCAAACCAATTGGCCACTCCATGTACATTCTGCTAAACATCAAACTATACAAAGCCAATGTATACTGCACTTTATCAACAATTTTTGTTACTACATTTTCTTAAATTCAAGTAAGTTAGACGTGTTTAATACAAACTGAAAATTCAATCTACGTACCCGTAGAAATTAATGGTACTAATTTTCACAGTTTTTCCTCATTAACACACTATTCGTGTGTTTAATTCACACCTTGAACAGCGCCACCTATCGCTTAACACGTTTTTGCTAAACTAAACTAAATAAGCCTCGTAGATATCGCGGTCTCGGGCGTTTTTGTGTGGACGATAAATGTCTCTTCTTGAACACAGAGCACATTGTTTGTTGACCGCTGCTGTGTTTACGGCCCAGAAACGACGCGATGCAACAAAAAAATATCTATTTGCACTTTACTCCTCGACTGTAGTCGAGTGTAAAAAAAAGGTACGCATTAGCATTTTGTACACTCAAGCTCAAAAGTTTGAGGTAAGTCGTGTAATTAACTGTATGAAGATTTTTATATGACTTTATGGTTTTTTAATAAATTATTATTAATAATTTATCGTATTACCAATAAAAATCTAGATGCACGACCAAAAATGAGAACGAAGTCGCTTTAAATAAAGGATTATTTTTATATTCAGAGGCTTTTAGAGAATTTTAAAGGCCAAACAATTTTAGCATTCGCTGAATTTTCTAATCTTTTGAATAATTTGTTAGCTAAATTTAAATTAATTCTCCTTTATTGTTTTTGCGTACATGGTATTCGGGTGCCTATATTTGAAACGAATTCCTGAAATAGTTCTCTATTTTGTTAATGCTTATAATTTTGATAAATCATTTCGTTCAGAGAGTTTCTTATTAAGTGGAGAACGTAATTACGTTTTAAATCCAAATATTTTAAATTCTTTTCTTAATTCAAAAGGTCCTAAAGTGCTTTTCAGTGCTTCCTTGTCTATCCTCTTTACCTTTTACCAGTTTCTGAATGAAGACATAGTTTTAATTGGACTCCTTCCGCTTTGCTTAAGGTCTCTTAATTGAATTTTTTGCATTTTAAATTTGAAAGCACTTAATTTGGAAGTTAAGATTAATTCACCTCATTATACGTTATAAAGGAGTTATCAACTTTAATGAATTCTGTCATAATCTTTATTCAATTCCTAGATTTTGTATAAAGGAGACTGAGGTTAAAAACAATATGTATCATGGAAAGTTAAGTCTGGTATAACAGACTGATGTAATAGATCTGGGACGCGAGAAAACCGTGAACAATACCTAGTTTAAGTTTAATCTTTGAAACATTTAAATGGAACGTCAATAAAAATTCAAAGTACACTGAACGTTGAATAAATGTTGCCTCAAATTCTAGACAGTCCACTTTAAGACCTTAAGTTTCCTTATTACATTTGCATACACTAACACAAAAGCTACAATGCGTCATGTAACAAAGTAACTAGCTACAATAAAAACTAATGAAAGTTAGCCAAAGCGAGCGAGAACGCCACATCACTAGTCACGGAAAGCCATGGCAAAAACCCAATTAAAACTTACCTAATACGAACGTGAACGAAACTATTTCTTTTGTCTCATTGCTGTGATTGAACTGTGTCAATAGGTACCTACTTTACGAATGTAAGGGCTCTTTTCAGTATCTCAATTTCCGCGGGACGAGTTTGGGGGCTCTTGGAGCTAGATAATGCTGCCACTGGTCGTAATTGCGATTTGTTTTTCTTTCTAAGCACTGGCTGTAAAAGTTTTCCGATTTGTTCCTTGGCGTTGAACTGCAGGAATGGATTATGGAATTATTTTTTCAATTTTATTAAATAAGAATCATAATTATTAAAATAAGAACCGTTGGATTTGATTGTAGGTCTTAACAAGTAGAACCTAGCATTCAAATCAACTGACAAATAGAACACCTGATTTATCGAAATTTTATACAATTTCTTACATTTTGTTCTACGTATTCATTCATCGATTCAACACTATCTTCTTCGATTCAACATAGTATAAGTCGACAAAAAAAAAACAAAAATATCATTTTCTATCCAGAGAAAATGTTTTCGCCTGAGAACATGACGTATCTCTTTGTTTACTGCACATTACAATATAATTTATTAAGTATATTTATTCTGCTATAACTGTAGACATTTCTACTACCTATAGATAACTTAAGTTCGAGTCTACGTTCAACAAAATTTAAATTTCCTCTGCCTAAGTAAAATCGAATACAGACATTCATATTATAGAGTGCATAGCAAAATTCAAAAGCAATATCATACAGTCGTAAAGAGGCGTTGATATCAATAAAGATAGAAGAACATTCGGATTTCAAGATCGCGATAAAAGCAGCCATACGTTCTCACTCCGGTGACCATTAAACATAATAAATCAGAGTCCACTTTCCAAGCCTGGTTTAGGCCTTCCATGTTCAGGAGCAAATCAAGATTTAGGGTGACAAATTTCGCTTCATGACTTAGAGGAAAGGTATTGAAATAAAAGTGCATTTTTTACGTTACTTAGTGAAATTTATTAAGATTTTTAGAAATATTTTTACAGGATTTACGCTTATGGTAACAATGATAGTAAGGTGTCACATTGTCTCGTCTGCAGCTTATTACATTGATCAGAGCCATCAGAGCCGAATCTAATAACAAAACCGATGTCAATAAATATCTGATAGACATCATACCATAATACCTAATCAATCATTATACCTAGTGATTGTGCACTCTTTGTACCTTATGTAATGTTTTAACTTATAGTACCTACCTATAAAATATTTTTGATCCCACAGTAAAACTATTTGTATGGTTCTGAGGGACACTATGCTAGATTACAAGAACTGTAAATTATATCTTATGAAATATAATGACCCCATAATTATGTTACGACAACATAATGTTGGAGTCAATATGACATGTATGTCATAAAACAAGGTAATAAAATCCGTAAAAATAGAACTTTTGTTTTAATACATTACATTCTTTATACTCTTCGAACTGAGCATATAAAAAGAAGACCAAAATTCAATTTGATCTGGGAACTCTTTATAGCAAAAATCTTATGAATTTACTTTAACTTAATATCATAAATTACATGCACTAAGATACGTGTCCTACTTTAAGGCTGATATTTGCTCAGCAAATACAGAATAAACATTCTGAACAAATTGAGTGTTGCGCGCATCTTGGCCAACGCCCAGAGCAAACTAGGAACGGAAAGAATCCCCTCCCTGGGCACCACGCTCAGGCTCAAACTTCACAAATGACACCGAGGAGACCGCGATAATTCACAAGCTAATGTCAAAGTTGGGACTTGTTTGAAATTTTTATCAACATAAAGTATCATTATTCGTCCTTCCGTTTCGTTCGGCGTTTCGAACTGGTTTATGGTAAGTGCTTCATTTAATTAGTGTTATTAATGCGGTTATGTTTCTCTTTTGGGTACTTATGGGGCTGAAGTTTATGCGGTTAGTAACGAAGATAATTATTATAATTAGAGACTAGTAATGGGTTTTTATCACAGTCTCGTCTCCTTGAGTGGCGCCATGTATATTATCGTCTTCCATCCTAGGTTTATTAAAATTCCATTTTAAAATGGTTTTATTTCAATATTCGTGAAAGTATCAGAAATTTGCACATACGTAGGTTGCCAGATAGCCTGAGAAAAAGCTAAAGTTAACCTTTTAAACATGGTATGGACTATTATATCATATTATATAAAGCCTAAACTTTCGAAGCAAAAAGTGTCTTGTAAGTTATTTATAAGTATCATTATGTGTGTGTGTGTAGTGTCAAACGAGACACAGTAGATGTCTTCTTGGAAGCTATTCGTAATCTTTTGATTTATTGACTTCTTAAACCCTGAAAGATCTTAAAAGATCCTCAAGTACTCACTACTAGAGAAGACGGTGAATCATCACGTAGGACAAGTTCAGGTAAAAAGATCCATAATTTTTTGACCTATGACCATATAACCAGTTCATCCAATCAAGATATCTACTATGGAATGAGCAAACTAAATCGTAGAATTATATTAAAAACAACCCAGTAATCCGAATTAGAGAATATATCTTCTGATTTAAAAACTGGTTCCACTTCGCCTGACGGGTTGGCGCGGTGACAAGAATTCATTAAATGTTTTTCAAATTGAACACTTCAATGTAGAGTTCATTTTGGATCTGAACAGGCAGTATTCTACTGGCCCCAAGAGGTTAAGCAGACCTGATGAGCATTCATATTTCAAACTATTCATGTGTTACGGATCTTTAAGAGCCCCCTTCGAACTGCTGGAGCCGCAGCAACCGACAGGAAAAACTGGCTTTCACGCGCAAAAGTTGGCAAATACATAAAGGAAAAAAATACTTAGCAACGTGAGGGTATTTGCTAGACAGTCAGCCAGCGAAACCCCAAAAGTTAGTAGAGTAGATACTACCGAGAAAACTCCTTATATTATTATAGATAATTTTTCATAGAGGGCGGGCCTTTCGCTTTTATTCTACTGCACATAAATCCAAACTCCAAACTGTAGTACTGTTTTTTTTTTAAATATGAGATCTTAATAACACTGCTCGACGAAAGAATCGACAGCGACAGGCGACTTGACAGCCGCATTTATGAATATAAGACCAACGAAGAAGTTCCACAATATTACCCTTTTCAAAATAAATAATCTTTCATTATAATACCAATATTTATATAAAAAAAAAACTGGAATGAAGCTACTGTTAACTCGCATAAGACATATTCAGTAATATATTTTACTTTTCATTGTGCATTGTGTTTCTATTGTAAACTACATAGAATGTAATCCGCAATACATTTTTGTGGCTTTTGCTTTTGTCAACACGAACAAAATTGGGTGCTCGTTTTTTGAAAGCACTCTTGAATCATTGTTTCGTTGTTCTTTTGTTACAGATACCTATAAATAGCGCATCCCTTTACCCATGGGGGACATTAGACGAGGACTATCTGAGAGACTTAATGGAAACGAAGGTAGGTACATACCTAAAAATATCATAATGTCTGAGTTAAAAAGCGAAAATAGAATAACCTTTACGCAAGACTTTGTTGCTCCGCTTACTAAGTAGTAAGTAACTCAAAGATATGCTTTCTTTATTCGGTTAGAATAATATTTAGCCAATGAAATGATTAGGGAAATTATTCTTTGCAATGACTATAGTGTTGCAAGCGCGCAACAATTTAAAAGAAATGATTTTCTTGATACTGATATTAGCTCTCAACACAATCTGTTGCTAGATTGACATTATATTAAGGTGAACGTGCTCCGAGATTATATACCTACCGAATAGCCATATATATTACAGTAACACACGTACAGTACGATAGCATCACAGAATACCCCGAATGGAGTTCGGGGTATTCTGTGATATGTATGTATGTACTTAAACGGTCACCGGGAAGGTTTGTTTGTTTCTCCATATTAAATATGTTTGTTTCTAGGCAAAAAACACGAAGGCTGTCTTAACATAGGTACGTATAGAATTCTTGTACAAGAAACCAGATAAGAAACAATACGTAAAAATTTCGACGCGGAAATCTCATGTTGATATCACTTGAAGCTCTTCCTTAAAGAAGATAGGGTTAGGACACGCTCGTACATAGATAATATACATAGCATATTTTATCAAGTTCCGTATGCCGCATATAAAGTAAGTAATATGTGAGCCCGTCTCACATGATCTCAGTTTCGTGTCAGTATCAAACAAAAGCCGAATTGTCTGTGTGAAGGAGGAACAGTTGAATAATACATTTCACTTGAGTTTTAACATGACACCTCTTCTTTGTTTTCTACTCGTCACTTCACTTCAATATGAACACATAAGAATGTACTTACATTATTTTTGTTATTTATAAGGCGTTATTTTTCACCAAGTGTACTTCAGTGTGCTATTACATGGACAAACTTTAAGTGTACATTAGTACCTACACTTTTGCCTAATCAGTGCAGTAAAGTTCATTAACATGACGTATTTGAAATGAAATGTTGCAAAAGTTTAAATCTGCATTCGTAAGTATAGGTCTTTCTTTATTCTGAAAGACTATAAGAATCGAAAGATGATAAAAGTTATAATTAATGACTTTTTGTTTGACAAGACTTTACAAATCTTAAATAAATACAAATATATAATATAGTAGTAATGATATAGATACCTTATCATTACTACTATATTATATTTTTTACTTGCGTCTGTTTATGGAAAAATTAATATAATTATTAATTTGTATAGAGTTTAGATCGATTTGTTGTTGACTATACCTAAATTGGTTGGATATTCCTAGTACAGAAACAAAAGCTAGTGGGAAAACAATACATGTATACTACGTACCCTCTCAGAACTGAAGTTGCCGGCTGTAAAATAATTGGCGAGAGTTTTATTGTTTGCAACTACAATTACTGGTTCAAATATTTGAACACAAAACAAAAACAGCAGTCAATATTGAAACATTTATTGGATCATTACTAAATTGTAAACAAAAGATATTTGTTTTTGTAATAGATGTAGGTATACTGTTATTTTTTTTATGATAGACCGTTTTACCCACAACGAAACGGAGGAGGTGAGAGGTTACTTTTTTGTATTTTTTTAATGATATTATAAGGAAGGAAATAAATAAATTTATTTGATGCAGGTCACAGAAATTACATATAGGTACTTCAATTATGTCAATTTAAGGAAGTACCAAGTAACCTTAATGTATAAGTCTGCGTCTCGCAGATGCACCAAATAAGTCAAGTTCAGCATTTTATGAACCTGAGAGACAGAAAGATTACGCGATATCATAAATAATAAGACTGTTTCATTATAAAATAAATCTATGACATTTTATTGTAATTAATGAAATCTTAATGTTTGTTTTTATGTAGTTTAATTGAATGACCTTAATTATGTATAATAAAATTTATAATTTGAATTATATAAATTTGTAATATTGCTAACAATGGTGTGCATACCTCTAAGTGACGTATTTACACCGTATAAAAAGTCATGATTGCATAGTATATAGTTTTAAATTGTGAATATGTCGTTGGTGTGCCTTGCTTAATAAATAAATAAATAAATATCTCATACTTGCTATATAACGATCAGATCCGTGATAATTTAGATAATTATAAGATTATTTAATTACCCACGTATATATATTTATATGGAAGCGAGAGTGGACATTATCTCTAGTGCTCATTAGTCACTTTATGGATGTAAAAAATTAAAAGACGATAACGATGATAAGTATTATCATTCAATTATTATACTCGTAGATAGATTCAATATATAATGGAACATATTCCATCAAATTAACATCGGAATACAATATTTTTATATACACAACATAAAAAATACTTCTAAACGAAAACAAAAACCTACGCCTTTGTTAAAGTTGGTTAAAATCAGACTGTATAAAATTACGCAATACTAGATTGTCAAAGCTTTGAAGTAATAGCTACACAATTTAAGATTATTTATCAAATCTCTGTTGAGATGTAGAGGATTCGCGATATTCAATATATTGCACTAGACGTGATTTCCTTTGGAAGATGGATATAAGACGTACAATTTTATAACAGTAACAGACAAATTTGTTGTCACAAGCGGAGAACTGAAATATTTGAACACTTTTGATAACAAGTATAGAACTTACTGTTTGTGCTTTAAACTATTGATTTTGTGCGTTAAATAAAATAAGGCTACTTATGCCGAAATAAAAGAAATGTGCTGAGTTCGATTCCTAAGTGCGACTGCTACGCTAAAGATCCTAGGCTCAATTCCCAGGTAGACCAAAGTTAGATTTTCTATGAAATTCTCAGTAACAGCTGGATGTTTGGATAAGTGCCCGGTGAATGGTAATGGGCTCGCTCCTATTACATCGGGCCTAAACAAACTGGGTGGGTGTATTTTAAGTACATCTCTACCCAACCCTTTGGGAAATACAGGCGTGAAGATATGTATAAAATAATTTTGTTGAAGAAAAATTTAACCTCAGGCCAGAGCCGAACATCCCTGTGGAACAGAAATTCGATATCATGGCAAAGATTAGATTTCGAGTGTAAAAAACACGCAAAATATTAACTCATTTCAAATTTTTCACTCACAAAAATTCCAATTACATACATACAAACATACACTCGGGCCTCTTCCCCTCAGAGATAGGCTGGAACTATAGACTGCCACTTGCTACGACTTTTGCATATGTCTTTCGCTTCTTACACATTCATACATCATTTCATACAAATGCGCCGGTTGCGAGTACTACGCATGTGACCTTTTTGGAGGACCTCGCTGATAAATTAAAATTATTGGGAAGAGAAAACGATCAATAAAAAATACTGTACATCTTCTCCCCTCCCCCTTAATTTGTCAAGAAACAACTGTAGACCCACCAATCTTAAGGTCGACTTGATAGCTTTACTTTCTAATTTAAAATCTTTTATCTAAGAAAAACTCTCTGGTTTAAATGATTTATTTCCTTTCAGGGGAACGTAACTCGTAAATCAATCACTGAAATTTGTGCTCGATCAGTTTTAAACGATTCTTTTTTTAAATAAGAGAAAAGTTTAATTCAAGTGAGAAATTCGTTTAATATGTTTTATTCGCAATCTAAGTCCTAGTTTTGGCATCTGTGCTTATAATAAGTAATAAAGCTGCAGAATTTGTTTGTTTGATCTCTGGAACTACCAGTCGCATTTAAATACTTTTTTTATATATGATAGCCGCATTCATGTGGAAGGCTATAAGGCTATCTAACGCAACACTACGATGTTTAGGACCAGGGCAAAGCACAGTAAAAAGCAAAAGCAAAGCAGGGTAAACCGCGGGGCACAGATAGTTAAGATAGCTTTTTTTATATATATCGTTAAGAAAGTTTTTTTTTTGTCTTAACTTTTAAGTGTAATGTGGTATACGGCAGGTTTACGTTAAGTTATAGATAACCATTATAAGCTGACCTTGCATTATTTGATTGTCCTTACAGTGAGAGTTCAGCATTTTATAGCATTGACGAATTAAACAGCAAAGTTCTAAGAATCCAAAACGAACGAAAATAACATTCTATATGAATCATTCTTTTCATAACAATGCTCAATATCAAAGCACCGTGGTCTTCTTAGGGTATATATCAGACAGCGTCCTTGTATCAAGGGGCGTGGGCAAACACCTAGCGTGCTAGCGACATTTGTCAACTTCACGGACAAGGCACTCGTGCCACACACCGCTCTTAGGACAACACGACACTGCAACAGTATTGATGCAACAGAGTATTAATGAGACAAGCTTCTTTTGTATGTGAGTATTGTGATTTCTTTTTAAATTTGATTTCATTTTGTGATTTGTTTTTAAAGAATATCCAAAATAGATTAGATGACAACTAACAGGCTTGAATGAAAGAAACGGACATGCTGCGCCGGCCCCAAATAAATTGTGAAAAGGGCAGGAAGATGATGATTAGCAATATTTACATATCAGAATTTTCTTAACGCATAATATTGCTATTCTAATACTCGTAAGCCACAGCAAATGCGATGATTTTCCGCTAAACTATATGTACAATAAGTACGTTACTAAACATATTTTCCTAGCTGTAATCTATGTCTACATTCATACTTCAACGGAACAATGGAGGATCCTATATCTAAAGACGCCATCTCGAGCATCGAATCAATCAACCGACACGTGTAAAGAGGGAGTCTGAAACACGCGCATCTCCTCAAACCCAGACCGCTTTTAAAATAATGATGTATAAAGTGCATTTTCGCGTGTGAAGTAAAAATGCAAAAATATTTTCATACCTATTGATTATTAAAAGACACCTTATTATAGGAAAACTTAAATAATAAATCAAGAGCAAGCCAAGGCGATACAATAATACTACTTAGAATCTGCTCCTTGTAAGCCCTATTAACTTTTATACCTTCCAATAAAAAAATGTTTACTCTCTGGCCACATTTTCCATGCAAAGATTATTAAGTTATTTTAGTGAAAGAAAAATACGACCGCGGGCAGGATTCCAACCTGCGTCTTCTGGTTAAGTACACCAGACGTTATGACTGCTAAGCCACGGCGAGTCCCATCCGTCAAGTCAAAATTTCCCTACACATTTTTAATTTACGTCTTTGAGGTAACGTCGAAAATGTAAAATAAAATGTAATGTAAAATATTTTTCGATCACTAAAATAACAAAATATATTTGTCAAAATCGGTTCATAAACAACAAAATTACGATAGAAGAACATCATTACTTGTAATATAGTTTTAGTTGAATCATAATATGATTTATGCGAGAATGTTCCTAAGGAACTGCAACAAATTTTAAAATAGCTATGAATTGATTCAAATTTTTTTTCTTTATGGATATTTCGTGATATGTGTAGGTAATTATAATATCACAGATATTTGTTTCCTGTGGGATGTCCACACAAATTTACGCAACGCCAATGTTGTACACTCCTTTCCCGGAAGAAGGGATACAAAAAAATTATCCCCTTGAAAACGGTTGATTTGTCAAAGGGATTTACAAGCAATATTTTTTTCTGAAGACCCCTACAAATTTGTTATGCAAATGGAAAAGCCTTATTACACTTCCTTAATTATTTCACAGGCTTTACCCAAGCACAAAGTCCCTCTAATATTTTATGACGTAATTTAAAAGACTGTCTTTGAAAATGAGTTTTAAGACGTCCTTTACGAAAGATAATTTCCCGCCATTGTTTTACATTCTGTTGAAATCTCGGGCCCTGATTATTAGTAGTACCTACGAAAATAAAATTTGCTCGAGGAAGAATGTTTCCCGAAGGTAAAGTGGAGAGAAAAGGGACTTTTACAAAAGCCCGGAATTTATAACGGTGGACAAGAAGCCTATGAAAGAATATAACCGGTAAAGGCTTCGTGTAGTGCCAAAGAATGGTGTCTAAAAATTTTTATTTTAATACAATGTAGAGCAAAACTAATTCTTGTTGACGGTAGTTAAAGTTTGTTGTTGAACAGTGTTGATGACGAGCATGAGCACGTGTGCCGTCAATTTGGTAGATCATGTCAAAGCTACTATAGCACTTTTGATAAGGCAATGCCTCGCGTTGCACTGTAAGTATATCAAAATGTCTAGATTTTACTAGATATTTATTATTCATTTATGGTGTTTTACAGAGAAGTGGTCTCGTATATAGTAATATAGTGCAAAAATGTATTAAAATATTTACTTTTATGAAAAACATATTTTTTTAAATCTAGAAAAATAGCCTAAGCCTCGTTTAATAGAAGGCGAGCCTACTGCAAAGGTTAAAATGTCACAATCATGTCTTCGAATTTTTGGTTCTAAGCCATGCCAGTTTCTATCTAACCCTTCGGGGAATACAGGTGTGATGGTATGTTATGTTTGATCATTATTAATACGCACATTATTACGAAAAGTGAGAGGTGCGTACTTTAGATTCGAACTCGAGACCTACCACTTAGCAGTTCAATAGTTAGGTATATAACTAGGCTATCAGTGCGTAGACATAAACGTAAATAATAGAATTTTCGTTTCTGTGAAAACCGATAAGACGTTAAATGCATCCGTAAACTTTCGTGAGACCTTTTCTTATCGCGGTAGAGACAAATCACGCAGAATTTTTAGGGATTACATACGCACGAAACATTTTATCGGACGTAGCAAGAAAGTTCTTTTCAAAGATATCTAAAGCTTTAGATCTCCCTATAAAAAAGTTACATCGAACTTTCGCTTCCTGGTGCTTTTAATAATAGCTACTTTTAAGGGTGCCGTAGCCAAATGGCAATAAACGGAACCCTTATAGATTCGTCATTACTGTCTGTCTGTCTGTCTGTCTGTCCGTCCGTATGTCACAGCCACTTTTCTCCGAAACTATAAGAACTATACTGTTGAAACTTGTTAAGTAGATGTATTCTGTGAACCGCATTAAGATTTTCACACAAAAATAGAAAAAAAAAAAAACAATAAATTTTGGGGGTTCCCCATACTTGGAACTGAAACTCAAATTTTTTTTTTTTTTCATCATACCCATACGTGTTGCGGTATCTATGGATAGGTCTTCAAAAATAATATTGAGGTTTCTAATATCATTTTTTCACTTCCAAAGTGGAAAAATTGGTTGCCAACGGAAATTGGTTTGCACGAGATCTAGTAAGTAGTTTTTTGAATACGTCATAAATCGTAATAGTACGGAACCCTCCGTGCGCGAGTCCGACTCGCACTTGGCCGGTTTTTTTTTCTTCACGTATCGTTACAAAATCTACAATACCATCTTTTCATAATTCTTATTAAGGGTCTGATTAATAAGTTAATAAGTTTATATAAACGACGATAATACAAAGATAGCGTATATATTAAATTGCTTCAATAGCCTAGTGGTTATAAGAGAGGCAACCCAGCGTGTGATCCTGGGTCTTGTCGTACAAAATATTATTCGATATTTCCTTTAAATTCATATCGGCGAAGATGATATTGTTTAAGCTTTACTTTAAGGATATTCCCTCAACTCGACCCAGGCAGAAAACTGGAGAGAAATAGGAAGATGGATTAGTCTAGGTACTTACTGGGTTCACCTCACCACCTTTGTACACTTTGCTGCACTTGTAAAGAGTTTTTCACCAAAATATTTCTTATTTTACTCGCGAGCGGCCGCTTCGGATTTTGAATCGATGACAGACTTGACAGCCAACTGAACAGTTCTCGCCATAGCCGTGAGAGGGAGTTAGTGTGGCTTGCGTAGGTTTATGGGCGACCAAGGCGCGGAATTTGAATGTATGGGTTAGGGAAGGAATTGATAAAGGAAGTAGGATTCGTCTTCAAGCCTGTTCATATCCCCCCACTTGAAATAAACCAGTTATTTCATAAGATAAAATTTAAGAGTTAGAATTTACGACTATGCAGATTCATGAGTCATCGGGTGAGTGGTTAATACTCTATATAAATCAAAATGTTAATTTTAGAAAGGATATTATACTTATATATATTACTCAGATAATAAGATGTGGTAGAATAAGATAGAATAGAAGTAGGTATGTTATAAGATTAATTATTATTATTATCTATTGGAAGCGGGCAAATTTTGACAGCGGGCCTACGAAGCAAACCTTTAGATGTTTTAACTGTCACAACGCGAATAATGTCGTCTTTACCCGGGTGAAGCTGTACTATACGCCCTAACCGCCATTCATTAGCTGGTAAATTAGGTTCGTAGATAGTTACAAGATCGTTCAGTTTCGGGTTACTGTTACCGGATTTAAACCATTTCTTTCTTTGTTGCAATGTGTGCAAATAATCTCTTTGCCAAGTTCGCCAGAAACTTTGAGATAATCTCTGGAGAAGCTGCCAACGAGTTCGCAGAGTTTCGGTTTCGGTATAGACCGGTTCAGGTAATGATACTAGCGGTCGACCTATGAGGAAATGACCAGCTGTAAGAGCGTCAACCTCGCAGGGATCGGAAGATAATTCAACTAAGGGTCTCGAATTTAGCATGGCTTCGACCTTTGTCAGGATAGTATAAAATTCTTCAAATGTGAGAATTTGAGATCCGATGATCCGTTTTAAATGATATTTGGTGGATTTTATACCACTTTCAAAAATGCCTCCGAAGTGAGGACCTGATGGTGGATTGATCTTCCACGTAATACCGCGGGAAGCAAGTTGATTTGAAATACTAATGTTTTCTTTCTTAAGCAGTTCAGAAACTTCCGACAAATAACGCTTGGCACCGACAAAGTTAGTGCCTCCGTCGGTGACTATGAATTGGCAAAGACCTCGTCTAGATACAAAACGGTCTAAGGCCGCGATAAAGGCTTCGGTGGTTAACTCAGTGACCAGCTCGAGATGTACGGCCTTGACTGCATGGCAGACGATTAGGCACAAATATGCCTTATAAGATCTAGCATTGCGACGTTTACATTCTTTAATCATAAATGGTCCTCCAAAATCAATACCAACTGTCTGAAAACAGTAACCTGGTTTCAGTCGAGACTGTGGAAGGTCACCCATAACGGGCTGAAGAGGTATTGGTTTTACCTTAAAACATGTTATACATCTAGATAACAAAGATCTGATGAGATTTCGGATGCCAAGAATCCAATATTGACGCTGAATTAAAGATTGAAGTAGGCGGGGCCCACAATGAAGGTAAGTTGCATGATAATGGTTTACCATAAGACTACTCAAACGGGATAGTTTTGGCAAGAGGTATGGATGTTTAACACGTTCTGGTAGGTCTGCGTTTTTAAGTCGTCCCCCCACTCGCAAGATTTCGTGGGAATCGAAAAATGGAGAGAGTTTCATTAGATGCCTCGGAAGAGGTTTGTTAGATTTAAGTAGGATTATGATGTCTTTAAAATGTTGATGCTGGACGTGTTTAATTAAATAATCTAAAGATTGGTGGAGTTCCGTGGAGGCCAGAAAAGGTGTTAGATTCCGTTCAGAATGTTTTAGTTTGGCATTGTTAATAAAACGATAGATCCAAGCTACTACTCTTTCCACACGTGAAAGAGAGGAGGATCGTTCGATTAAGGTGTCAAGCACGTCAGCTTCTTGTTTCATAACAATGGTATGAGACAAGTGTGACGATGACTTGAGCTCACTAACGCTGCCCTGATCTTCATGAGCTGACACAGGCCAGTTTGTTGGGTCCCTGCTCAGCCACTGTGGACCTGACCACCAACTATCACACCTAGCTAATTGCAAACAGGATAAACCACGACTACACATGTCAGCGGGGTTGTCATGGGTGGAAACATGTCGCCACACAGTTGGAATGGTAGTGTCGTTAATTTGCACCACACGATGGGCTACAAAGGTTTTAAGTTTGTGGGGTTCAGTGTTCAACCATGACAACACTGTTGAGCTATCCGAGAATAACACTGTTTGATTAAGATAAAATTGTTTGCTAAGCAAAGCGTAAAAGCGAGTAACAACTTTAGAAAGCAGTACCGCACCGCAAAGTTCCAAACGATTAACCGTAAGAACCTTTAAAGGGGCTACTTTGGACTTAGCAATGAGAAGGTGAATTTGAACTTCTTCAAGAGTAGCTACACGGAGATAGACACAGCATCCATAGGCTTTAGTGGAGCCATCACAAAATCCAATAAGTTGAAATTCTTTAGACTGTAGAGGTATGACTCGACGAGGAATTTCTATAAGTTTTAAGTTTTGAAGATCTGAGATAAAATTTAGCCAGTCTTGAGATATGTCTCTGGGAACAGGTTCGTCCCAGGAAAGATTAAGACGCCATATATCTTGAAGGAGCAATTTGGCCTTTAGGATAAAAGGTGTAAGCCACCCCAGTGGATCAAATATACGAGCCACGCTGGATAAAATGGAACGCTTGGTGACATCAGTACTTTCAACTGGGGATTGAGAATAGGTGAAGTTATCACCGACAGGATCATATTGGACTCCTAAGATTTTAAGGGTAGATTTGTTGCTTTCTTCTGAAAAAGATTTTGGAGTTTGACAATGGTCTACTGGTAAGGTGTTAAGAAAAGAACTGGAATTACTGCTCCATTTGCGAAGCTCGAGCTGAGCACAGCCCAATAAGTTTACTAACTGATCTTTCAGTTCAATAGCTTTTTGTAAAGAGGGAGCACCGGTTGTGACGTCATCAACAAAAGTTTCATGACGTAGAGCCTCAGCAGCGAGTGGATACTCAGCGCCATGATCGGAAGCTAGTTGGTGGAGGGTACGAATAGCAAGATAGGGTGAACTACTGACTCCGTACGTGACAGTTGCGAGTTCGTACTCTTGAACTGGATCACTAGGAGATTCCCGCCAGAGCACGTGTTGATAGCGGCGATCCTCAGGTCTAACCAGAATTCCTCTATACATCTTTGATATGTCACAGGTAAACACTACAGCATGTAATCTAAAGCCAGTTATTATATCAACAATATCAACTTGAAGCTTAGGTCCAGTAAACACATTGTCGTTTAAAGATACACCATTTGTGGTCTTGCAGCTTGCATCGAACACTACGCGCAGTTTAGTGGTTGTGCTCTCTGGGCGAAGGACGCAGTGATGCGGTATGAGATAACGATTGTCAAGTTGTGAGCTAGTTTGAGATACAGGATACATATGATCCAAACTTTCGTACTCGCGCATGAAGTTAACATAATCTGTTTTAAGTTGACTTTGACGGCTTAGTTTTTTCTCAAGGTGAGTCAAACGCGACAAAGAACTGTTATATGAATCACCTAAAGGGCGATCGCGATCCTTTAAGAGGAGTGGTACGACATAGCGGCCATTAGGTTCTCGATAAGTTAAATTAGTGTACAAACGCTCACAGATATCATCTTCAGGTGCGGTAATAGGTACGCGCGTTGGTTCCTCGACTTCCCAAAATTTCCTAACCTGCTCATCGAGGTTGTATGTAGCAGCTACCAAAGATGACGTAGTTGCTGGAGGTAATGATAATTCAGTATTGATTGCACCGGTAAGTATCCAACCAAAAATACTATGCAGAGCGACTGGTAAGCCGGGCCCTAGCTTAATACGCTGACCATCATAAATTTCGTGAAATAGTTCGGCTCCTATTAGTATGTCGACTTCAGCGGGAGTATCGTAATCGCGATCAGCTAAGATTAAATGTTTGCAATGTTCACGAACTATCGGTGGTATCTTAATGCTGGGCATCTGAGCGGTTATATGATCTAACACTATGGGCTTGATGTTAAACTGCGGATCAGCACTATCGAGTGGTCTTAAAACGCATTCCGTCACACCCTTGACTTGAAACACGGTGTTTTGTCCTATCCCGGCTACGGTAAAGTTACATCGGCGGAGATTTAATCCGAGTGTTTTGGCGCATGCCGTAGTGATAAAAAAATCCTGCGCGCCACTGTCAACCAACGCGCGCACGGTACGCTGCGTGCCGGCAGCAGAGTTACATACGCGCAGCTGACACGTACCCAGTAGTACAATGCCGCTACTGCCTCCGACGTGAGCGCTTGAGATAGCTTGAGTGGAAGCGTTAGAGTTTGATGGTTCAGTATGCAATAAGGTATGATGACGTAAACCGCATAACGTACAAGAAACTTTGGAAAAACATTTATCTATGACGTGATTAGTGCGTAAACAGTTTGTACACATATTTTTATTTTCAATTAAAGCGAGTCTAGCACGAGAGTCTAAAGATTGAAAGGTAGGGCACTTATAGATGGAGTGCGCTTCACTACAACACGAACAACTAAATGATGTTGTTGGTTGAGCCTTGGTAAGATAAGATGAGCGTTTTGATCCGCTGCTATTCTGCCGATTATTTGCTGGCAATGTTTTCTTCCCGTCAACAAAGGTACGGGTGGGATTCAAAGTATTTGAAGATAGTTGACTAGTTTCTAAGATCTTTACGTAGTCTTGAAGAAACTTCAATAGTTCACTAAAGGTAGGTATTTCTGAACTGTTCTGAGATTCAAATCGCTTGCGAGTATCTTGATCTAGGGCACGCGAGGCTAAGTAAAATAAGATAAAATCGCCTAAGTTATTAATCTTTAAAGCTTGGAGTGCATGATATGATTCGTAAAACACGTTAGTTAAAACCTGCAATTCTTGGAAGTTACCCGATTTCAGTGCTTGACAATTTAAAAATTTATCTAAATATGTTAAAGTTAAAATCCGTTTGTTTTGATATCGTTCAACTAAGGTATTGAAAACCACTTCATAATTATTCGCGGTCATAGGAACCCCTTTTACAATGGATAAAGCGGGTCCGTGTAAGCATGAGACAAGGTAATGGAATTTTTCTATTTGAGAAATAGAATTATTCTCGTGAATTAAATTAGTGAACGTATCATAAAACGTTTGCCAGTTTTCACATTTACTATCGAATTTGGGTAACTCAAGTTTCGGTAAACGCGCATTAAATGCAGATTTCCCATTATACGTGAGGTCGGAACCGGAAGCAAGCGGGGCGAGCGACGCGCTGCCCGTGCCGTCCGTCGATGGACCGGCGACGTTGCCGTTCTTCGCGCTTGACGACAAAGCACTAGCCGCGTTGATTACCGCGTAATACAAATCATCAAATGAACTTAGGGCATGTTGATCAATTTGCACATCAGGTTTTATTGCTAACTCCAGGGTTTGTATTTCATTACACAACGAAACAAATTCTTCACGAATTGAATGTATTCGAGTATATCTCGACTTGAACGCCGATACCTTTGAACGATCTTGAACCATTTCGTTAGATAAGTCGTAAAGGATTTGAATAGCTCGGAAGACATATTCGCGTTGTGATTGAAGGATTTTAAGTTTGCTTCCCTCCATATTTGCTCGAGTTAATGAAATAAGTAGGTAGGTTAGATAAAATATATACTGCACTCAACTTAGGTGAAATAATAATAGGTAAGGTAATATTAGGTGTTTATTGTGGTGAGGGCTTTTGATAAGGTAAATATTATAAAATAAACTAAATACGATAGTTATTTTTCAATATAAAAGTTGTAGGTATCTAAGATTTCCAAGAAACGATTCGGTAGAAGGTAATACGACTAAATAAAGATGACTCGTGAATCGGAATAGTATTACCGGTTGTATAACCACCACTATTTGGAAGGTTAATACTTTTACAATGAAAGATGTAGTTTACGACTAATTCTCAGAGTTTTCGATCGAAATTGAACCTGAGATTAGCTACACACTGTTATTACCATAGGTATCCGGCTCGAAGGACCAAAATTTATGTTTAAGCTTTACTTTAAGGATATTCCCTCAACTCGACCCAGGCAGAAAACTGGAGAGAAATAGGAAGATGGATTAGTCTAGGTACTTACTGGGTTCACCTCACCACCTTTGTACACTTTGCTGCACTTGTAAAGAGTTTTTCACCAAAATATTTCTTATTTTACTCGCGAGCGGCCGCTTCGGATTTTGAATCGATGACAGACTTGACAGCCAACTGAACAGTTCTCGCCATAGCCGTGAGAGGGAGTTAGTGTGGCTTGCGTAGGTTTATGGGCGACCAAGGCGCGGAATTTGAATGTATGGGTTAGGGAAGGAATTGATAAAGGAAGTAGGATTCGTCTTCAAGCCTGTTCAGATATGTTAGAAGTTATAAGAAATGATCATTATAATTTATTTTATTGTTTATATATGGATATTTTCCTCTAAAATAGCAATAGGCTATTCCCTCTATTACATTCGATACACACCGAAAAACTGATGGTATATATATTAATACACCACTGCAAATCATACAGGAAATACTGGCGTAATGATCTAATATTATGTAAGTACATGAGTCCTTAATTACGGTAAAAGCATTCATATTAATCTACATTTTCTTATAAGAAGCTTCAGTTAATTAAAAAGTAAACGCAGAGTAAAAGAAAAACTCATTATGAGGCATATTTTTCATCAACAGGGAAGAAATAAAATTATGTCAACAATTAATGTGGTTGAGGTTATTATTATTGGTCCAAGGTCAATATTAACGTTACGAGTGTTGCGCTAACGGGAATAGCGAGTGCTGACGAACTGTTTCGCCTCGCAAGAGATAGAAATCATCATCATCATCAACCCATTACATTGTCCCACTGCTGGGCACGGGTCTCCTATCAGTACGAGAGGGATTAGGCTATAGTCTACCACGCTAGCCTACTGCGGGTTGGCAGACTTCACACGCCGTCAAGAAAATCTCTCAGGCATGCAGGTTTCCTCACGATGTTTTCCTTCACCGTTTAAGCGCGTGATAATTAATTATTAATACGCACATGACTTCGAAAAGTCAGAGGTGCGTGCCTTGGATTCGAACTCGAGACCTTTGACTTGGCAGTCCAATGGTCATATCACTAAGCTATCACCACATTAGAGAGAAGAAGAAGAGATAGAAATGAATATGCTTAATTGACTGCCAACCTTCGCTAGTCGGAGAGGAACTATGAGTGGGAGAGAGAGTGTTGCACTTCTAGGTTAAGTAACAATAATACCATTTTGTGTTATTTATTAATTGTTTTGTTAATAACAAGACATAGATACATAGATAGAATGAATGGAAGATACATCGAAGAACCAAACATCACAGGAGAACATTACAGGAGTATTTTCCAAAGAGTGTTATTGAGTTTCTTGCAGGATTCTTCTCCATAGGATCAACTTTTCGGAACCGTGCAACTAGAGTCAATAACGATTCATAAACACTTGAATGAACCGAACATCCTCCCACCCACACGCAAAATACGCGCTCAGTCGTGGAGTTGCGGAAAATAGCCCGCTATACTGTGGTATAAATAGCTATAGCTTCGTATGGTATACCATACCAAGCTTATTTGAAATAGACATTTAAACTTATTTCTGAAAGCAATTTCTTTCAGACAAATATTACATAGTTGTAACATGTTGCATTATTAGTGTTATTTGAATCATACCTGTAAGCACCAAAAGGTAGCAGAGGTGTACTTATGTTACGGGCAAAGTGATTAACTGGGTATTATTAATAAGGACCGGCCATTATTAATAATGCCCAAGAGCGATGAGTACACCGACAATTCGACTGCTATTTAGAATTTTATGGACAAAACTTCCTAACCGGTTAATCGTCCCTAGCGTTAACCCAATGATATTTATTTGGTTAGAATGATACCTAGTTATTAGTAATTTTATTTCAAAACCTTTACCAAATACCTAACCTTATGTGTCGTACAAGTGAACCTATACCAACATTTCCAATATTAGCCTCAGTAGATGAAAGTCTATACAATAAAAGGTCATCATATTCTAGATTTGTGTAGCTAGACGTGAAGCCTGTGTCAAATAACGTGAACATACCAAACTGCACTAAAAACTAAAAGTACTCCAACATATCAAAGTAACACAGACTCACTAGTTAGGGTAAAGATTGGATATATTTTCTGTAGCTCGGCAAACATCAATCCTTTTACGCATTGGTATGCCGGCTGCGTGGCTCGAAATGCAAAACACTTACCCTCAGTAGAGTTCAAAGCATAAACTTTTTCTGTCCCAAACATTATTCCAGTCTCGTAGTTCTGCTTTGCGTGTTCGAGGTTTGAAGTATTTTTCGGTTGAACCCTGGTTTCATTAAAAAGTTGCTCGCACAACTAATATTGAAGTGATTGAGGAGATTCCAAGTGCGACAGTCAATTGTAAACGGCTTTTGTCGTAAATGTTACTTTATTTCTGTGCTGTTCTAGTCTATTTTTGTTGATTCCAGTGATGTGAAGATTTATTGGAATTTTAATAATAAATATCATTATTAGTCTAATTACTCTAAAACTACCTCATTAGTCTAATGCCGACTAAGCGCGACTGCTACGCTAAAAGTTCTGAGTTTGATTCCCGGTTGATATTGTAGCAGCTCAGATTTTGGATTTGTGCCCGGTTAATGGCAATAGGTTCGCCTCCTATTACATGGAACCTAAACATACCGACGAACTGTGTAAGAGGGCTAAGTATACATCTGCTTAACCCTTCGGGGAATAAAGGCGTGATGGTATGTTATGTTGTGACTAAATACAATATGACTACTGTTTATGATTTCGTTACTATTTCAAAATTGTTATTACAATTAGTGGTGTCATCTTCTGATTCTGACCTCGTATACCTTAAAAATTTAAGGTAGGTCCACTTTCATGATTTACTTAAAGTGTCTGAAAAGTCTTTAAATAAATACAATCTATGATTAATATGACAAAAATGATAAATGAATTCTGTTTTTAATAAATCACCCCTACTCCAAAAGTTCTCATTTTGAAATGTCATAGAAACTTTATCAGAAAACCGCGTGACATATTAAGTAATTAAACAATGGCTGCGTATCTGTTCGATGTGGCTATACTGTAAGCTAATTTAGACTTAGCTAACTCCTAAGCAGATAAGTCAGGGAGCTAGTGAACTCACAGTAAGTTAGTTTGGTGCAAGTGTGGTTCTAGACTAGTACAAATACGTAGTTAACTGCGAAGTTAACGTGCCAGCAGATGTCTCGAAATTTGCGGCCAGTATGCATGGCGAGTTTTATTAGGTGATTTTCCATTGTCAATGTTCTTTGTCACTATATATTTTTAGTGTTTCTGGTAAAATAATAACATAACATACCATCACGCCGAAGGGTTAGGCAGAGGTGTACTAATGTACAGCCACATTTCGCTAGTATGTTTTGGTCCCATGTAATATGGGGCGAGCCTATTGCCATTAACCGGGCAAAAATCCAGACTCCGAGCTGCTATTGGAAATTTCATAGAAAAACACAATCAACAATTACACTGCTCGACCTGGGTGCGACGTGCTTAGGGACCACTAGACTAATGAGGCAGTCTTTTGAGTAAATGTTGAGAAGAAGTATATTTTAAGTAGATAATTTCAAAACGATACAATGCGAATTGCGAATGCGAAAGAACTGTTTGTTTACCTGCTACCTTTTCATCCCCAAACCTTTGAGGAGATTTTGATAACATTATGCAAGGAGGAAGACTATACTTACTAAAACATCTTTAATGAATATAATAGTTTTTCTCAAATATTTTGGGATCTTATTCCAGTCCAGCAATGTGCGGCTGAGTATCAGTATTTAACACGATACGACTACCGTTTTCACAAAACTATAATAACCAATTTAAGAAGTTCCATCGAGTGGAAAAGTTGAAAAAACAATCCATGTGAACACCAGGTCCGAGTACATATATTGCGCTTGACATCTAGCTCATCTGGAAACCTTTTAAGGAACATTAGCATGCTCATAGTGTCTTTTTGTTTTATGTCCAAATAACATTTTCTGTTATTTGTTCTCTCAGCATATTTATTTTAAACAGGCAATATAACCCACCTAGTAAAATCAGCAATAAACCAATCGATACGACGATAAAATTACTCGTTAGCGTGGCTGAAGGAAACCAATTAGCAAACTGCAAAAAAATCATAAACATTAAAGCGCTAAAGCGTAATTAACTTAGCTTGAAACACCTAACAGCTAATTTAGGCTGACACGGAAGATAATGGCTAAGTTTGGCGGTGTGATTACAATGGCATCGCATTTTTGGCAAAACTGCATAATTAACTTAGCTGTTTGTTTGTTGTTGTAGATTTCATTTTTATTCTAAAACCATCGCCAATCATAGAAAGGGGAACAAACTCGACTTCTACCACAAAAATAGGGCAGAGCCTGAAACCGTGGGAAGCGAAAATCTGTTATTTTCATACATAAAAAATACATGTATAATGATGTACATTTACAGATAAAGTCCCCTTTATCTGTAAATGTACATCCTCCTTTTTTCCTTCTCTCTTTTAAACTTGGATTAAAATGTACCAAACGAAAATGACGTTATATTTCTGTTCTCCGAAATTGGTTATAAATGAGCCCATACTGTCACGTACTAGCCTATATTTCAAGGGGGCTAAAATTGCCAATTTTATGAATCACAATATGATTCACGGATACACCGCTACACAACGCACCGATTGATTCAATATTAAAATAATTTAGTATTTAATTATTCCTTGCATATGCTTAGCGTACGGTTTTTTTTCAGAGGATACTTTATCAATAAGGTAAGCTAAAAACCGTCAATCAAAAATGGCTATCTTAGACCCCCAGATTACCATGAGTGTGGGATGGAAATCGGTGGTAAACTACATACAAGTATATTGTATACTTACATTATCTGTAGTTTCTTGGAAAAAGGCGTGAGTGTAGGTATGTATGTATTTCTTCAGCCACCACTACTCGATTTCCCTTCACTAAAAACGAATAAAAGGCAAAGATTTATGGTAGTTTTTACAATTTCACGGTGAACGAGTTCGGTTAGTCGGCCAACGGAGACTGTACAAGGGATATCGCAGATTTGCTTCAACTTGATGGCTTCTCTAGAGGGAAATCACGAGATGGAGTATCATTGTAGAATGATTCATTCGACGAGCTACCGCGACTATTTCTGTTTTAAAATCAGTTTCAACTTCCCGAGAGTGAAATATCTGCCACGTATTTTCTTTTAGCAATTTTTCACTTTTAGTCAAAATAATTAGGACTGATTGAAATTTTTAAAGTTATCGTTAGGTATATATATCCATATCATGGTGTCTAATGAATTCTGAAATACCTCATAAGGGCAAAACCATTCCTTACCTCGTAAAAATTGCGATATCATGTTCCAAAATCAATACCGTCCAATTTTCCTTGTTAACATTGCAAACGCAGGTATAAAATCATGAACGTCAGTATATATTGTATGCAATATATATATTAACGATCCCTTTGGCTGTACACAAACTTATATAGATTATCAACCTCCGGCCCTTATTCGTTCAAAGCTTTTATCGAACAAGAACCGTAGAACACTTCAAAACAAAGAAAAGGTCGGATAAGAAGATTATACCTACCGCCGTCGCTAAGTTGAAAAATGAAACAGAAAAATATAATATAACTTACATATAAATACCTATAATAGATTGTTTCGTGTCAATATTGACTATCACACCTATTTCAATGAAAGGTTAGGTAGTGGTGTTTACCCACAGTTCGTTTACCCGCAGTTATCTTTAGGTCCTACGAATAGATGGCCTTATTGCCTTCATCATCATCAGCCTATATCAGTCCACTGTTGGATCTAGGCCAGGAAGGCCTTAAGGTAGGCAAATTCTGAGCTGCTGCTAAGATTTCATAAAAACCCAGACGTTTTGCTCGACCTGAGTATCAAACATGAGGCCTTACATTCACCAGACCAATGAGGCAGGACTAATATTAAACGAACGATTCAATACAATCGCAACAACGCTAACTGAATTTACATCTTCAAGATTAACATTATATTGAATTTGAATAGATCTTTAGTGCGTTGTCATCGATTTCGTAAATAAGGTTGGGACCTGTCAAAAATAATTCCATTTTTATGTGAGGGGTTCTCAAGAATGGGGAGCGAGACCCTTCTCGTTATTCTGTCTTCGTAGCGCCTTTTTCAAGCTAAATATGTTTTAAATTGCCATTCGTGTGCCATGATTACGACAATAACATATTCCTGCTCCATCAAAATGTAGGTACATAGAAAAATATTTTTAGATATAAAAATGACACTTCTTACTTAAACTGCTAACAAAAATTTTATTTTAACTGTGTAAATGTAAATATTAAAATTAAACTTCTACTTTACGTTTGAAGTAGAAAGTTATTTAACTATTTATCAGAAACATTTATTCAAGATGTAGTAGTAGTTTTTGAATATCAGTTTTAGAAGACAGCTCTTCGCCGCCTCCCAAGTATTTTTGCTAGGAAGAAGCGACTATACAAACTCTTTAGCAAACCATTTTTGTCTGTTATTGTACAGATATAATCCAGATATTTTTATTTTTCTTTGAGGAATAATAAATGTCTAAAATCACAAAACAATCATGTCAAGAAACACTTAGCAGGCACAAGTCTCTGGAAGCTCACCGTTCTTTAATAAACTATACTTATAATTACTTATTATGCCTATATTCCACGAAGGGCAGATGTGCTAATGTACCTAAACCCTCAATTCGCAACATGTTTAGGTTCCATGGGTAAGCCTATTATTATCAAGTGGGCACAAATTTCAAAACTCCGAGTTGCTAGTTTCATGGAAAACCCTAATAACTGTATGTAAATGTGTCAATAATTGATGAATAATGTCATCGAAGTAAGGTAATTTTGGCATGCCAAAGTTAGTCTTTGGCATGCCAAAATTACCTTACTTAAAACACATTATGTAACCATTTTAAATTGCAATTTATTTCCATATTGACTTCGTTATTCAAAAATCTATTAAGGTTTAATGAACTGTTTCAGAAAACATTCGAAGTGAATTATGTGGCAGTAAAAACTATTTTATTTTGCGTTCGTAAATTTCAAAGGCACGATGTTGGCTCGAATGCTGAATACTTTATATTAGCACAGTAGACTCGCCTGAGTGTAGCTATAGATAACAAATTTAATCCGTAAGCTAGCTACAGCGATAAATTAAAATGATTAAGCATTAAATTGAATTTTTGTTTTATACCACAATTTTTATTAACTTTCGAAAAAGAAAAACGACCTCGAACGATTAATTGCGTAGCAGTCGATGATAATAAATATGCCAAATTCAAGTCAATATCAGTATCATACGCGAATATACATACTGATATGTTTGACGATGATTGTTTATTCAAATTAGCTTTAGAAGTGGTACATAAATACATACCATTACGCCTGTATTCCCCGCCGAAGGGTTAGGCAGAGGTGTACTTATGTAAGTACACCCACATTTCGCCGGTATGTTTAGGTGTCGTGTAATAGGGGGCGAGCCTATTGCCATTAACCGGGCACAATTCCAGACTCTGAGCTGCCACTAGCAATTTCATAGAAAAACCCAATAACACTTTGCTCGACCTGGGGATCGAACCCAGGACCTCTAGTGTAGTAGTCGCGCTAAGAACCACTAGACTAATGAGGCAGTCTACTTTAGTAGTAGTATTCCATGTTTTAGAGTCATAGTTAGTATCTCTAGGTACTGTTTGACGATGACCTCACTTCGTTATCATCAATAGACTGGACAACCCTACTGCTTTAGTTTTAAAATATTACTATAGTCGACTTTTACGATACTCATGGGTAACGATAAGGCCGACCCATTCTTTGACAGGAGCACCACTGGATTAACCGAATCTTTGGGATCTGGAAAGATAACATATGAAAGTAGAAAAGCAGAATCTCCAGAAAATAACTCACTACCTTATGTAATCTGTTCTTTCTTAATAAAGACTTTCGAGCGTTATGTACAAAAGCTTTCTTTATAAAGACTTCCACAGCAACATAATTGCGTCACAAAACAACAAACAATCTGGGAAAACGTAAACACGATTACAAAACCGACTTTTTCTGACAAAAATAGAAGGAAAAGTTTACAGGAAACACAATAAATCCTGTACTTATATAAGTGTGCTAATAAACGAGGTAGAGCGTCGACCTAGCCCTTTCATCTGGCGCTGGTCGTAAATTTAACGCAGAGGGAAGTGCCCCGAGTGATGTATTCTCGACATTAATGGAATTACGTGGCCGGCCGATATGTAGCACTTGTTGGTACAATTTAAGGATAACAATTTGTATCGAGTAGTTTACGTTTCCTTGTTAATTTTCCTTGTTTGATGTCTATTTATAAATAGGTTTTTTGTAAGTTTGTATTTAATCAAAAATACTAATAGGTATTATAAATGATAAAGTAACTGTCTGTTTGTTTGTTGTTTTCACGATTAGACTGCTAAAACAATGTTTGATCATTAGATAAATTTTACCTCGAAGGACATTAGAGGACCCAGGCTACCTTTTGTCTCAAAGTATCATTTGTATGCAAGTGAAACCGCATGTAAAAACTAGTCTTATCGTGTTCATTATAAATGAGAAAGCTGGCTGTTCTTGAAACTTGGCTGTTCCCGTCTTTATCCGTCACTAAATAACACATAAACAGATTTAGGTGTGTACTGGTTATACTACTACTGTACTTTTATAACCGTAAGTGAACCAAAAAAGAATGTTCTTAAATTTGTTACTAGGTGGCGTTGTAATCAATAAACAATAAAAACACTATAAAAATATCTTAGATATTACGATGACAGATGGTTTGAATTTAGAATTGGAAAAATCGGATTTATATTAAGGGTCAATGTTCAATGGTGCCAATTTGAAGTGGACTCGAGTAATTATATTTTGAACTACCCACTTATTGATTCACTTTTATGTATCGATCCAAGTTTTATCTTTCATTTCTGGGACAGTCCGCGTTTGATTGTTGATGAGTGTGCGTTGGTCAGGATTCCTTACCACGGGACATTATAGACTTGACGACCCCTGCGTGATCCATACCTGTTAGATATGTAATAGTGATTACCTCTAATATTGCCTCTCCCTCTCCCTCTTAGTTCTGCTCGGTCCAAGTGCTATTTCTTAGTGAATCAAGATATTCAGAAGACGCAAAGCGATGCCATGGACTAGCAGAGTGAGAACATTAAGGTCAGTTTTAGTTTATTCTCGTGTTGCTCTTTATAACTAATGATGGTATATCGCACTTTTTATTTGAATTGAACCATTTAAAACGTTTGTGTGTGACCACGTCAAAACAGTACATCATCGGTTTTAAAGATTATTTATATTTCTTCTGAAGAATAATGTTCATTTTCGAATAAATACAATGGTAGGTATGTATATGTAATTAAAGTATCCAGTGGCATTTAAAATAGTAAGTACGTATCTTTTGTGTGCACAATGTATGTAAGTGATTATTAAACATACCGTGCCAGCTACCCAGGCGGCAGAGGATCTATATCTAGGAGAAATGGAATTCACCAACAGCATACTGCGTGGTACTTGTGCTCTCATGATGATAAAGTGGAAGGCTTAGTCCATGAAAATTGGAAATGGAAGGCGTCCACCTAGGGTACCCGTCTGAATGGCACCTAGCCTAGTCCACGAAAGGCACCTACCAATATTTTTAGCAAGTGCTCTTCGTGGGTGCAAATTTATCTTTACATTTTTGCCCACAAGAGCACCTATGACTCCCTGACCTCAAAGAGCAGTCTAGTGCTGGGATGCATTTGTTTTTCAGAACGTTTAAAAATGACAAATATCGATAAATCTGAAAATGGATGGACAAAGAATATCCTGGTTACATTAGCACTGGATGAAGCAAAGTTAAATCAACTTTGATAAAATGTAACAAAATAATATACACAACAATATTAATATACTTTAATGTAAAATTTATAGAATTCAATACTATCCCCTACAAACTTGAATAGCTAAAATCACACTTGTGATAAAACTGTAATCCTTGCAATAATATTTTCATTGTGGGCCTTAATACGTGTAAACGATCACAGGAGAGCGTACGATAAAATTACGTTCCCCTTTCATCATTCAGGTGTAGAACGCGACGTAAACCCGCTACAATTTTTGTAAATCCACAAAGTACGGGGGATTCAATCCTGGGATACGGCAATGCTCCTTTGAAAGCATCCGTGTATCAAAAACGAAATACGGACTTTTGCAACGGAAAATAAAACATACAAAACCCGTTAATGAACTACATATACTGCCTACTATCTACGTACTGATTTAAACATATTTTGTTTTGCTGTCATAATTAAAACGTAGGAAATAAAACGTACTTTATTTTAAATTCCAGTTTTTGGTCCTTTGATACATTTTTTTCGAGTCTAACGTTAGTATCATAAATATAGGCGAAAATGAAATTTTTAATATCCTCAATACAGGCGGAACTCTTGCTCTCAGAAGATCGTGCCTTCAATATTTTATGAACACTTAAAACTAAATTAGATTTTTTTCTGGAGTTTGAACAAAATATTCCACGATGAAACACCTTCTACGAGTTATGGCGTAAAGTTTCAGTAGGCGAAACTTTTGTAATTATACAATCTTTACAATTAGTTTGTGCTTGAACAGCTTTAATTTAATAACCGTGTTCCTTTAAGGCGGCGATGTATTTAAAAGTTTATGCGTAAAATACTAGGTAGATGTTGTTGATGCTAATACTATATATTCTGTATTGCGAGGTTGACATCTCGGTAACATCCTTAACGAGATGTCAATCTCGTCTCTCCCATTCTTATGGGATATACCACCCAAATTCTTTCTTAATGGGGGTGCCATCAAAATACAAAAAAAGCTAAATAAGTATATATTTTTTAGGTTTTTGAGATTAGTCAGCGAATGAGATGTATATAACACGGACATTGACATAGGACGTCAGACTTACGATCATGTGGTTGCCGGTTTGAAACATGATGGCACTACCGAAGTGAACCCACTCGTAAAACAAGCATTTAGCTTAGCACAAGAATACTAGTCATATGCGACCCACATTGCTAGTAAGCCTTTTATAATTATGTAAATATGTTTGAAAAGCAGTGATAGCCTTGTGATATGACCATTGGACTGTCAAGTCAAAGGTCTCGAGTTCGAATCCAAGGCACGCACCTCCGACTTTTCGAAGTTACGTGCGTATTAATAATTAACTATCACGCGCTCAAACGGTGAAGGAAAACATCGTGAGGAAACCTGCATGCCTGAGAGATTTTCTTGACGGCGTGTGAAGTCTGCCAACCCGCAGTAGGCTAGCGTGGTGGACTATAGCCTAATCCCTCTCGTACTGAGAGGAGACCCGTGCCCAGCAGTGGGACAATGTAATGGGTTGATGATGATGATGATGAAATATGTTTGGATTTTATCAAGATTTTTGAAATGAAATGAAATTTATTATTTGTAAGAATTGTAGTAAATTACAGTTGGTTCAAATTAAGTAAGCATTGGGACAATTTGCTAAATATAGCATAAAAATTTAGAATACAATTCGCTAAATATAGCATACAATATTTGTTTTTATGTATAAATAGAATAGAATAGAATATTCTTTATTGCACACCAATAAAAAACCTATACCACGAACAATTTTATAAAGCAAAGAGTGCTACCAAGCATTTTGGGAGGAAATCTGTAAAAAAATCTGGATAGCTCAGAAGTCTGCCAACCCTCCCTAATGCGTGAAGAGAAGTCCTAGTCCTAGCAAGCAGGAAATATGGTAATGAGGGCGGTAGTGATGAAGAATTCCTATTTTAAATGCTAGCTGACCTGGCAAACGTAGTTCTACATACGTTGGTAGGAGGGTGAAAAATACTTTACGATCTTTTCTCAGACCTACCAAATATACAAGAAAAAAACATTGCAAACAGTCGAGCCCTTTTGGAGAAGTAGCACCATTATAATATTAGATAAAAACAGCTTTATACGTTGACTACGTTTTAGTATTTCTTTGAAGATATATTATAAAACAAACTAATTTATTATCTATACATGTTTGTCTTTGATATGCTGAGTATTAAAAAACTCTTTGAACTCGATATGTAAAAAAGAAATATATTTTACAAAATGGCTCATAATAAAGAGAGCAATAAAAAACCTATATGCTAAGATAAAATAAAATGTGTTGAAATAAGAATTTCTTTTTTAAGTATACGCGATATAAATATTCATTTTAATATGCACGACTCACGATGATAATAATTCAGTTCACTTGGAAAGTAAGCAATGAGTATATAGATAAAATATTATTAAAGCGAGTTGTTCACAGTCTTATGTGAAATGTAAAGTCAAGGTTAAAAATATATAAAAGAAATTTAGTATGTACCCTACTTCACATGTTTAGGCTTCTCAAATTGAGAGGCTCATATTCAGAATCGCGTTCGGGCCAATTACAGAGTCTTAACAAGCAATTAAAAGCATGTACATTCTAACTCTGTTTAGGTGCTCTAAAACTATGTTCTAGCTCTAGTTCTAGCTAGAATTTAGCTTACTAAGTTCAACAACAAACTCATCATGTCTTCCAAACTTCTCAATTGTATAACAAGAGCGGTCAATCCCGGTCATACTGTTGCCGTACTCGATACATTCTAGATTGTCGAACTAACATAATGTTGGTAAATCAAACTAAGTATCTACCAAAGGATTCGATAAGACCTACACCGCTTTTGGTGTAAATAAATAAAATTTAAGCAAAAAAACCGGCTTAAAAAATAATATAAACATCTAAAAAAGTTTCGGAAGTCGGTACCTATAATTTGATTGATCTTTTGTTTTCACTTCCAACTTCCAAAACTGTGACACACAATTGTAAATGACGCTGAATTTAAACACAATTAACTTCAGAAAGCTAAGTACTCCTAACTACACTATATATTACGTCAAATATCTCCGTAATCGTACCTCAATAAATGTAAAATTTAACCGACCGAACGTCAAGCAAGTGAAGCACAACTCTGCATATCCGGGTTACAAGATCCGGTCAGATTTGGGCCACATCTAATCGCCAAATACACGGATATTCCATTTGCATTGCATCCGGTCTACGCAACCAGTCGAAACTCATCCTAACGTAAACTATCAGGTTTAACTGGTAGTATAATGATAACGCAATCTTATTTATGTCTGTACAGGATTTTAAAAATGTTAAGTTTTAGACAGTTTAAATTTTTTTCTTTAATTATGTAACTTAAAAAAAAGGGATTTTTATTTCAATATCTGGCTTTTGTTCAAATCTCATTATACATAGAATACATAACATACCATCTCGCCTATATTCCCCAAACGGATAGGCACAGGTGTACTCTGTACAGGTGTACGATGTCATGAACACCAACATTTCGACGGTATGTTTAGGTCCCATGTAATAGCCATAAATGCCACTAATTGGGTACAAATCCAAATTCCAAGTATATCCACATCGCCAGTATTTATTGGGCTAGGCAGAGGTGCAATGCTGTAATAGTTCGCCAGTGTTTATTTTAGTTCTGTAATAACAGGTGCTGTGCATAAGTCCAAACCTCGACCTACTATTGAGAATTCCATAGAAAAACTCCATTACTTACTCAACCTAGGAAAGGAATTATACCTGCCTAATGTCCACGACCAACAACCGCACTTGCAATCACTCGAACAAGACAGTCACATGATAAAATACAATTCCATAGATGGACAGTATTTTTTTCTCTAAGCGATGTCCTATGAGCCTGTGTCGTATTGGAACTGGTAACTAATATCTATCCCAAGAAATAATACAACATTAAAAGATCTATTTAAGGGATAATATAAAGCAAAATACCATTTTAGATAACCAACACAAAGCTACCTGTAATATATCATAACGAATAGCGATGGAAAACATTTTGTATGCATGACCGATCCAAGCGAAAAGACCGGACGTTTCAGAGATATGAACTACGTACGTGGAATGCAAAAGGACATACGGATAAACAACTGCTAATATTTAGATAAGGACCTCCATTCGCAAACGTCGTACACCGATTAGATAGCCAATGGAGTAAGAACGTGTACCTTCGTTCTGCGCGATGCAAAATAGATCATATTTAAAATCATCAACCCATTACATTCTCCCACTGATGGGCACGGGTCTCCTCTCAGAATGAGAGGGATTAGGCTATAGTCCACCACGCTAGCCTACTGCGGGTTGGCAGCCTTCACACGCCGTCAAGAAAATCTCTCAGGCCTGCAGGTTTCCTCACGATATTTTCCTTCACCGTTTAAGCGCGTGATAATTAATTATTAATACGCATATGACTTCGAAAAGACAGAGGTGCGTGCCCTGGATTTGAACTCGAGACCTTTGACTTGGCAGTCCAATGGTCATATCACAAGGCTATCACTGCACTGACTGCTATTTAAAATATATGAGTATTTTGAAAATGAAATTTCTGCTCAGTAATGTAACAATGGAAGGTTGATGATAAGATTTCACATAACATTGTTTTTCACATTACATAATAATAATAATGTGTTAAATAAAATTATGTTTAAATATTGAATATTCTATTAAAGTTCTATTTAAATAAAATTAAATATAAATTAATAAATAAGTCAAAGTCTTCTCTAACTTTTCACTATCCGGAGTAAATGAATTACCGATGCATACATTGCTGAAATTCGTTAAAGAATAAAACGCAAAACGACCTTTTTTATAATACAAGAAATTCCTATGGATCATCTGCTACCAGGGGAGGCGGCAGGGTATGACGGACTCACACTGGCTAAAATTGTGCTTTTATTTTTTTACTCCTAGTATCGCGGCTACGACCGTGGCAGGCTGTGGTTCAGCGTTTACTGAATTCCTTCAGAGGGCCTTGCCTTAAGTTTTGCTCGCAGGCACACGCGCGCCGGCTACTGGGGTTTTGTCTGGTCGCGAGACGGACAATCAAGGGGACCTGACACTCCATATTCTATCTCCTCCATGACCCGTATGACCAGCAAAGTTAAGGCTGAAAGAGATAAGGGAATCCGTAAAACATACGTGCTTTCTTTGTGCTTACATCAAAACGATGAGATTTTTTGCCCATATTGTTGTAAATTTTGTGCACGGGAAAGAGGGAATTATAAGTGTGCCCTAAGCTGTACATAATGTGACTGACAGAGTTAATGACAGAGATAGGATGCAACTGACATATTACAAAGGTTTGCTGTCCTCTAGGAAGGGTAACCTATTTTTTTGTGACTAGATTTAAGAAAACTTTTATCTACTGTTCTTCTTTTTCACCGTTATACTATGATATAGTATGAGTTCTAGACCATGACCTAGGCATATATAAGTACAACATTAAATGATAGTATAAAATATTTATTATAGAAGTAGCCATATTTATTTATAGTAGTCCTAAGCGCGACGCTAGAGGTCCTGGGTTTGATTTCTACATCGACCAGTATTATTGGATTTTTCTAATAAATTCTCCGTAGTAGCTGAGAGTTCGGATTCACGCCCAGTTAATGGTAGTAAATTAGTAGGCACTCCTTGTACTTGGGATCTAAACATATCGAACTAGGTTAGCCTTCGGGTAATTCACAGGCGTGATGGTATTATTTTAATAAAAAATGTAAGAACCGTTAGTTGTCTTCAAATGTGTTATTCGACTCGCTTAGAAATACCTAAGATTGCCTTCGTACCTATACGACTATCTTGAGAGTACTTAAAGGGAAATTTACTTTCAAAATGGTTACAATATACATGAGTATATCAGAACTATTCTTAATGCAAACCTCTTGAAACACAAAAGATATTAAAGAATGTTCTTTTATTTATTTTTATTTGTTGTCAACCTTCACAAAAAAATAAAATGTGTCATGGGCTTATCTCGTGAAAGTCGTTGATGGAGGTTACCTTTTCCACCGGCAAATAGGTAGGCAAAGGGTTGGCAATTGGTCCAATTCGTCAAAGTAGACAAACGACAATGTAATAATAGAGTAGGTATATGAATTCAGCTATCATAGAACTGACGGCTACAATGGCCAATTGGCTAATCAGAAACTGCTAGAGCAGTAGTTTGCTAACATTATTTATTACCAGCTAATGTTGCCATGGATATGACTGGGCCATTGGCATCTCAAAGTGGACTGAAGAAGAAAAATATATTTCAACGAAAATACTGTTAATCAAAAACAGTACAGCTTATAGGGACTTAATTGTTGAAATAAAAAATTCCTAATCTACATTAGGTTCCACTGGTCTTTTGGCCTGCGGCTGACTTGTAGAAAATGGTCCTTGTAGGCGGCGCGTGTGACAATGCGCACCTTCGAGCAGGGCGCGGGGCGAGGCTTCGCCCTTAGTAGGGGTTTAGCGAACACTGGACCAGAGCCTGACATAATTGTGGTAAGTATCACAAATCCCATTGCCATGCCTATGGCGCAAGGAAAGGTAAACGCGGCTTTTAGTCGGTACGAGTTTCACATACTCGCCGCCACCTCTTATGGCAGACGATCCATTTTAAAAAACCACATTTGTTTTTTTAATGTAGCCAGATGGATTTGTCTATGATAAAAAAAACAAATGTTTTTTTTAAATCCTCATGAATCTCTCTCTTCTGCGCTGTCTCTTCTACCCGAGCAGTGGGACAATTATAATATGCTGATGATGATGTATTTAAGTATTAAATTTATTGGAATGCTCGGAAATTTACTAATGAACACGAATTTCCTTCAGTTAAACGCACAAAACATAAGACCTTACGGTATTATTCGTACTGTTCAGTTTTATCAAGATTCGTTGGAGCCAAGATTTCTCGCTACATTTGTGAAGAATACCTGCTGATAAACGCAGACACTACGGTTGCCAAATCAGATGTGACTGAAATGCAAGATTGCTGGCAGATTGGAACGTCGCGGGGACTTGCAACTTTTCCAAAACGAATAAGTTATTAGAGTTGTGAAATATACCAACAGTTAGGTACATAATGTACATAGTTGCAAGCACTTTTTATATTGAACGGTAATGATTGTACTGATATAGAATCTGCAAAGCAAAGCAAAGAAAAAATACTATACTATCTACCTATTAAATAAAATATTTCTCTTAAGAGTAATATACATGCCGTCGCGCCTGTATTCCCGTTCCTGTGTTGCAGTTTGGCAGAGGTGTACTAATTTCCCATGGTCCCATATACATAATAGGACTATCCAATTGCAATTAACCGGGTACAAATCCCAATCACACTACCGACCCAGGAATCGAACCCAAGACCCAACGCGTAGCGTAGCAATCGTGCGCAGAATTATTGAGGCACTCAATGTAATTGCAATATTGATATAATAAAAGATACAAGGTAACCTAATAACCAATTATCTGTAATCATGATCTCGAAAACCACTAAACGCTACGATCAGAGATTTGAAATGAAATATAAAACCTATTATTTTAAACATACATACATTAATATGTTTTTTTTTAAATCGATCTCAGACCCTGCCTGAGATCGAATTTTTCTTTCACTAAGAAATTTTCTTTAATTAGAAAATTCATATCTTTGTGAACATTTCGCAATATTTAATGCTAAAAGCTAATAAAAAATAAGCATACATATATTATTACAATGCCATTGTAAGTATCTGAGAACTTAACATGGTGTCTAAGAGACGAAGGGCTTTGAAGGCAAAGGGCCATTTTACATGTTACACATGACAGCCAACGTATTCCAGTCTCGCAATTTGTAAGACGAACAATCTTCGCAGTAGCCATTTCGAAACAAGCCTCGGAGCATATATAACAGAGCTTCCAAGAACAGCAATACATTAAGACAGAAGATATTTAGACTAAGAATACATTAAACATATCATAAGAAACAATCACGACGAAAAAACGAAATCTTCATTAATAAAGGTACCTAAACTAAATTGCCCCATTCTACGGAAGAAAATCGACGTCAAAGCTTCTACCAAACTTACTTATTTCTACTATATACTGGTTTCTATGACTTACGCGAATATTAGGATATGGATGTTTTTTAATTTCAATAGCCTCGCGAATCATCCTAGGTAGGAATCAATAGAGATGTCAATCAATATTCAATAGAGAAGATGGCTGGGTCTTACCATCTGCTTGGAACCCAATCATAGATTTCATTAAATCCAAGCACAAGACTGCGAGACCTAAGGATACGGTGAGCTCATTCTGCGTGACCGGCATAAATAATAATCAACAAAATGTAGGGTAGCTGTTGATAATTTTGACATTAGGACGACCAACACCTCAGTCCACCTGTGACCATGGATGCTGTAAAGGATCCGAAACGTCGGGAATTTAAAAATATCAATATAACGCGATAAAATCCGTAAAAAGTAGTTTTATTTCAATATTTCTACTATACTTAAGTCCAACACTACTTTATCCGATCAACGCGAGAAAAATCGAATAGAAACGTCCACTTTGAAATTTGTCAACCCAAATGCTATTCGAAAGCGTCTACGTTCACTGGATGTAATAACAAAATTTTATAATATACGAAACGACAGGTACAGGTAGTTACAAAACTGAAATCTTCGCAGCAGCACGTAACATTTTCATGGCGCTTGGTGCAAAATTTCGCGAGATAACGTCACCTACATAAATGCTAAGTTTCCGGTTTTTTGTCTCCCGTTTTGTTTGTGGACGATTTGCATAATTTGTGGATGTGAAATTAAAGACTTCCTTTTATCGTTTGTGTCTCGTTTGGAGATAAAATCGGTTTCTAAACATTTTGTGTAAATATTGTTTCAAATGTTACAACTTAATCGATTATTGTTTGGATAGGTATTTATTTTTATACGCTTTTTTTGTATGTCTAATTTTCTTGAAATCTTCTTCACGCCTGTTTTCCTCGAAAGTATAGCCGTAGGGGTACTTAAGGTACACCCACAGTTTGCCGGTATGTTTAGCTCCCATGTTACATGGGGCGAGCTTATTGCCATCATTCATCGGGCAAATATCTCCGAGCTGCTGCTGTGAATTTCATAGACAAAATCAATAACACATTGCTCCACCTGGGAATCGAACTCTAGCGTAGCAGTCGCTACGCTAGAGCGTGCGTGCGCAGTGCGAAGTGCGCACTTAGTACCACTAGACTAAAAAGGCAGTTTGACGCTTTTTAATAGAGACAGTAATAAAATGTACCTATATGCTTATTAAATTTCAACAGCAACTGACTTTGTCTTCTCGCAATATTTTAGTTTCTTTAAAAGTAAACCTTAGAAGTCAATCAAAATGGATATTTAATGTATCTATCATTATGTATATACAATTCTATCTATTATTACCAATTGTATCGATATCAAAATAGATGGCAACCCAAACTTCGTTTGTTAATATCTTCGATAAACTCTAGTTTTCCAGGAAACAATAGTAACCCTCGGCGGTACCACAATGATTGAATGTTACTCTCGGAGCGTTGTAATAGTTGGCAGACTGGCACGCTTTGAGATCAAGAGCCGAACTCCCGGCGCTTAATGAAAGCCAGTTTCAAAACAGATGTCGGACCTTTTGCTTAGAGGAAATCTGTCAAGGCTTTGTTAAAAAAGGGGGAATTGGTAGTTATTTAGGATATTTTTAAATGTTGTTTTTAAAGTCGGATCAATCGTTTCATTTAAGTCTTTCTCTCTTCTCTTTAGCATTTATGTTCTTGTTTTCACAAGACAACATATTTTTATGTTTCAATATTATCCGGTACTATAGTTTGTTGTTTAGAAATAGAAATTCCAAATTAAAACTCACAATTACTCATATTTTAGATACTGCCTCATTTGTCTGAAATTCTCATCTGTCCGGTGAATGGCTTATCCCCCTTACATAGGGCCTAAATATACCGGCAAACTGTGGGTGTACGTTAAACACACGTCTACCTAACTTTTCGAGAATATAGGCGTGATGGTATGTTACTACAGGTACCAATAAATCACTATGTGTTGGATTTTTACTTCACTCATCTTTGTATACAAACACAAGAGCTAACATCCAATTCGTCATTACATTAAGAACCATAACTGTCGCAATTAAATATTGTAAATAGACATGCCACAATAATTACACAGTGCTAGGAGAGCAATTATCCACAGCCTTTTTACCCTCTCGAGTCCTTTATGTTCTACTCAACGAACGAAGATATAGTTTTAATTGGAGTCGTTCCGAAGCACGCAAAGAGTCTTTTAATTAAAATTTTAACTCTTGATATTTAAAAAGAGTATGATAACTCGGAATCCTCTAGTATCGCTGTAACTTCCGCGACGTATATTTTTCTTTATGAATTCTTTAGATCCTTACATCTAGGATAGTCTGGTTTCAGAGCAAAGTTATTAAAGTGGTTTTTAGGGTTCCGTAGCCAAATGGCAAAAAACGGAACCCTTATAGATTCGTCATGTCTGTCTGTCTGTCCGTCCGTCCGTATGTCACAGAATTTTCACTCTGAAACTATAAGAGCTATGCTGTTGAAACTTGGTAAGCTGATGTATTCTGTGAACCGCATTAAGATTTTTACACAAAAATAGAAAAAAAATAAAGAAATTTGGGGGTTCCCCATACTTAGAACTCAAACTCAAAAAATTTTTTTTCATCATACCCATACGTGTGAGGTATCTATGGATAGGTCTTCAAAAATGACATTGAGATTTTTAAAATATTTTTTTTCTAAGCTGAATAGTTTGCGCGAGGGACACTTTCAAAGTGGTAAAATGTGTGTCCCTGCCCCCCCCCCCCCGTAACTTCTAAAATAAGAGAATGATAAAACTAAAAAAATATATGACGTACATATTACCATGTAAACTTTCAACGAAAATTGGTTTGAAAGAGATCTAGTAAGTAGTTTTTTTTTAATACGTCATAAATCGTAATGGTACGGAACCCTCCGTGCGCGAGTCCGACTCGCACTTGGCCGGTTTTTTTTAATTGAAAGCTCTAAAGAAAATCCGTTTAAGTAAATTGATGAATTTATAAAAAAAAAACTATCCAAGCAGAAAATATATTCTCGAACAACTTTTCACGTTGTACTTTTTCCAATTCTTTCAATGGTTGACGTAAAAACAAAAACTGTCTCGTAGGCACTTGTGCAAGTATTGCAATCTGTCCAGACTGCAAGTCTGAATTCGCAGACTTGTAGATTAACTGACGGCGTAAAATGCAGAAGACATTTTAGCGTGAAAACTGAACAACTCTCACACAACTTCGTGATTTATTATAGTAGTAAACTATCTGAGTATTTAGCCTAGTGGATTGAGCATCCTATCAGCATTTCAAGTTTCTACATTACAAACTTTCACCTATTAGTTGGTAAGCAATTATTTGCTCGTCTGAAAGGAATACGCAACTGTTTTCAAGCGCAAATTGTCTTACAACTAAAGTTCCACTAATCTCAATTTTTCAATTTCAAATCAAATACATTTATTGTGATTCAACGAATGGAGTCGTCAGGTTTCTCATACAATTATTTTAAATATATTCTCTTCCGTTTGTTTGGTTCAGAATAAAATTACCTAAAACTTTTTGAACAATTTGACATGTTATTAAATATAATAACAAACTAATTAAAACTGCCTAATAAATAAAATAACAAACTAATTAAAACTGCCTAATAAATAAAATAACAAACTAATTAAAACCGCCTTCAAACCATAATATAAATAACAATATATTCAAAACCTTTACCTAATTTGACTGAATATTTGCTTGTCACCGTCACAGTTTCCGATTAATACTTTTCTTATTAATAATTTCGTCCTCTGAAAATTTTGAATTAATATTATAGACGAATTGAAAACATGAAACAAATGTAGATAGGTACCGAGGACCTAAAGTATTTTCTTTTCATCTTTCTTTACATTACCTACTACATAGGTAATGCTTGAAGATTGAAATTGAATAGGTACCGCTTTTTTAAACAAACTTAAATTTCAATCCTTAACGTAATAGTCGGTACTCATTTGCAAGTTAGTTTTCCTAAAGCTCTTTAACCTAATAGCAACGCGAGTTAATGGTACGAGTAAGCCCGGATTCCACTGGTTAGCAACCCATAATGTTTACTACTAAACAATTTCCCAAATGAATTACGATCCTTTTAACGGATGATAAAGGCACTCGTCATAAAATGCTGCTTCACGATGTTATAGAAACTCGTAAAACAAACTTTGTTTGTGCATAAGCAGGACCGCGAGTGCTAATTACATTTCATGGTGCGTAAAACAGTAAAACACATTATTTTCATTCCTATAATTGCTACTGCTACGCTAGATATCCTGGGTCCGATTGACGCGTCGAATAATGTAGTTTTTTCAATAAAATCCTGAAAACAGCTCGGTGTTTGAATTTGTGCTCGGTTAATGGCAATAGGCTCGCTAGTATAAAATGGAATGATAACATACTGGTGAACTGTAACCGTTTAAGCAAGTGATCATTACGAAAAGTTAGACCTGGCATCACTGCTTATACATTGCTACGATTAGAATGAGTAAAGCTGTACAAGCATTTTCATAAAATTAATACACTTGTATCCTCGGAAGATAGGCAGAGATGTACTGGTTTATCGTATCGGTATACGAATCCTGTGGGGGCGAGCTTATAGTCATCAATCTTAACCTTAAACACAAACTGAAATCTTAACTTAAACTTTAACACTCTATGAGAATGCTTAAATGAAAATGATTTATTTCAGTTTATAATAACGCTCATAAGATCATCGTTAAAAATAAACTTATTTAACAACAGCCTGTTTGTTGTAGTGATAAATCGACTAATGCCATGAAAAGTAACCGCTGAGTTCAAAATTTTTCAAGGAACCTTTAAATGTTTCGCCGAAGCACTGACAGGTATAATTTAATTTAATTTAGGGGGAATAGGGTTGATTATAAATTTAATTTATGTGCGCCGTGACGTCAGACGGGCCCCTGCTTGTTATTCACAGGGCGTGCAATTTATCGACTGCCCTGATGAGTGCTGACAGTGTAACCAGTGCAAATTTTATTAAGAACGGATTGTTTGTATATTATATGTAGGTATAATAATCTATATTTGCAAAGATATGATTTTTTTGTAAAAGAAAAGATCAGACTCAGGCAGGGTTTGAACCTGCGTCCGTCTGGTTAAGTAAACCAGACGCATTACCTACTAAACTACGGAGACCACTGCCTGTGATGTCGAATTTCTCTTCCACATTTTACATCTTCAGGTGACGTCACGTAATCTATATTTACTTATATTTTAAATACAACTGTGTGCCCGTTTGTTAGTTTGAAACGCTACGAGGCCTAAACCGCTGAATCAATTTAGTATGTATAGAAATTGAACTTGGAATTGGATTGGAAAAGGACACCTTTAGTATCTAAATATCCTTCAGGATACAAATTAAACTGCGGAATAAAATCATGTTCACAATTAATACTCGTAAATTAAATTACCCACTTAATAATTGTAGACTCAATAAATGAAGTAATACTTATACTGTTAAATCACCTTCTCTAACTAATAGATCATACCAAGTATGCTTTGTGTAAGTACATCAGATGGCCAATTATTTAAAATATCAAAATAAATATTAAGTTATTTTTCTGAATGCACTATTTACATGATTGTATACATTATACATTCCATTTTACTGAAAAATAACAACACTACATCAGTCTTTATAAAGTAACCTAGAATAATACTTTTATTACATTTTACCATCCCTAAGGGTTGAACTGAGAAGCTAATCAAGTCTAGAATAAATAAATCTAGACTACATTTTTCTTGCTTTGCGTTGCCCTACTCTATTACCCAAGGATCGTTTTCCATATTTCTTCACAAGCTCAGAACTGCTAACAATTCAATACACACAGTATAAAAAAAAATGAAAATTTGTTACTTACATAAATTTAAGATAACTCTGAAGGATATTGCAATAGCTACATTAATAAACTGTTTTTTTTACATCCTTTATTATTATATTATATTTATTATCCTCAACTTATCCGATAGCTAGGTTGATGTTAACTTACAACAGTTGGTGTATTTTGTATGACATAGATATCTTTCATGACCACCGCACGCGATTTAGGGCTAAGATTATAATGAATAAGGATATTAGAAACAATAGACAAAATTAATATTCATACAATTAGTTAATATTTATATAATGATTTAGTTTTATAATGATTTAGTTTCATAAAATCATTTAGTATAACAACCTGCTTGTGAATATATTTGATTATGTGGTTTTAAATTCTATTGTGAAGCTTATTGATTGCAGATACTGATAATTTTAATATTAGTTTTTCTACTCGACTTTAAATATTGTAAATGCTGTGCATATCTTTTATTGATTTTAACATATGTCCATATCCCACTATTTGCTACTTACCAATGTTTATGTTATTATTGTTGATATGCCTTAATAAATAAATAAATAAATAACTTAAAACTATACAATGGGTAATAAACATTTTTTTTATGTAGGAAACAAGAATCAAGAATTATATAATAAATACTAACTAAACTGGGAAACGTAGTTCTGCCTTACTAAAATCGTGATTATTATATGGGAGGTAGGGGTACGAGGGTAAAAAATAGCCTACCACCTATTATAAAGTTAACTTGGTAAATTTTGCCGTAAAGTACTTAAAACGCTTATGTGAGTCGAAAGTATTAAAGAGGACGCTTCTTAAGGACATGCTCTCATCATATTGATGACGTGTCTCGAAAAGGTCAGGTGTGTAGTCCTTAGAACGGCGCACTTTTTAAAAATATGCATGAATATATAAAAAACGAAAGAGGTTTTTAATAATCGTAGAGCGATGAGGTTCCTTGTATACGGTAAAGCATCTTCGCGGTTCATCACATTTCAGTCTATGCCTCCAATAATAAGGATGAAAATAAGTGGACTTTTCTTGATCTTCTTTACTGAAAGCTCTCTTGTGGTGTATAACAATGTTTATTTCTTTACAAGCTGTTGTTTGCGGTTTCCCTCGTATTCCAAAGAATTGTATGATACAAAAGTTATCCTATTTCTATTTGCAACTTCTAGTCTATCTCTATACCAAAATTCATCAAAATTGGTTCGGCGGTGTAGGCGTGAAACTATAACAAATAAACAAACAGGTACACGAAGTAACCTTTTAATTTCTATGTTAGGATGATTATTCATACATTTTTCATGCCAGTTCCATGAAAATACTTGTTTATGTATAGGTATATCGCAATGGTTTTCCCCTTCGCAACTCATATAGATAATGACCCACAACAATAATATACAGGGTGGACATCAACGCACAACCGCTTACTATGAATTCTCTACATGATTCTGATTCTATTTTTCACCGTTTCATACATTTTGACCGGGTAAGTGTTGCTTACACTTTGCTACTTTTGTATGAAAAAGCAGATTTCTTTTTTAATCATTATCAACCCATTACATTTTCCCACTGCTGGGCACGGGTCTCTTCTCAATACGAGAGGGATTAGGCTATAGTCCGCCACGCTAGCCTACTGCGGGTTGGCAGATTTCACGTGCCGTCAAGGAAATCTCTCAGGCATGCAGGTTTCCTCACGATGTTTTCCTTCACCGTTTAAGCGCGTGATAATTAATTATAATACGCACATAGCTTCGAAAAGTTAGAAGTGCGTGCCTTGGATACGAACTCGAGACCTTTGACTTGGCAGTCCAATGGTCATATCACTAGGCTATCACTGCACTTCTTTTTTAATAACCGACGAAAAATATCAACGCAATTGGGTTCAAATAAGCGGTAGTACGTAAATGATCCTTCTACCCTGTGTAATACTGTAAGCTACATTGACATTAATAATGTGTGAAAATTGTTTGCCGAACCTGTACCATAGAACCCATTTAGCTAGGCACGGAACTTCTTACATATACGTTTCCATTTAACTAACTATTTAACATGTCTCATATTTAGTTTTCAAATTATAATTCACAAATGATGCTCAGGGGAGTACATTTTAAGCTACAATTTCACATCTAATGACCATTTAATATCACCCTTGTTAGTACAACTTTCGACCTGTGTTTTGTTAAATTATACCATTACAAAGGTTCATTCACATTATAATAATGATACAAAATTATTATGTACTGTCGAGAAAAGAGTAAGGTATACAGGCAGCCAGCAACGTCTGAGCTTTGATAAAGATTGTGTAATAATGTATGGCGCAGGGGCTAACTATCTAAATACTTACCGAATCCTTAAGTGGATAATTATTTATAGCGCAATCTATGTTAAGACGCAAATGAAGGCTGAACGAACCTGAATACTTAATGCTTTAGTCTACCGTACATCAATATTCGGGGAGTCAATGATCCCACAAAATACTTTATGTAGGTCGACACAATAATAGACATAATTTATTTTTCATTGAGTAGTTTCTCAACTACCCAATGAAAGGATAAATTATGTCTATTGAGATTAGATATCATTAGTGACCTGGAGGTAGTCGTATTTTTATAAATGACTTATCTTATACATAGAGTATAGTTTATAGACACAAATATTTGTAATGATGTGTTTCAAAAGTCTGACGGTTACTAATAAATTCACTCGATGAAATCATTTGCTAATTAATGGACTGAAAAAATATTTTGCGTAATCAAATTGTAGCATAGAGTGGTTAGGTTTCATAATAATGATTTTTATCAGGGTAAGTTCTAAAACAATAATGCGAGAGTGCGTTCTATGCATGAGTGACTCATCATTAACTTACCAAAAGTCCGTTGTACCTCGTACGTTAAGCCATCCAGCCATCTTGTTGAACAAACTAAGTTGTTGTACAAGTCCTACAAGTACTAGTGATAACAATTAGAGTTACATTATTGCGGGTCATATGATTTACTAATCATGATCGGTTTTATTGACAATTTTTCTGACCAGTTTGCGGAAAATACAAAAGTAGCCAGATAACAGTTACATCGATTCTAGAAAACTATTTATTTATTAAAACTTTATGCACCATTGGTACAAAGGCGGTCTTAATGGCATTAGGCGTTTTCTGCCAGACAACCTTGAGGTGATGCAAAGAGAAATAATACAGTAGTATATAACTATTACATTGTTTATGGTTACAATTATATTCGTAAGAGAGCTTTACGATAAGCGAGACTGACCAAAAACTTGCAACATAACATAAATAATAGACTGAAAGGCAGACGAAAGCCCACTGAAACATTCAGCTAAAAAGCATAAAAGATATGAGTAAAAACTAAAAAGTCTTGAGTGATATCTTCATCTATTATTTATGTCTGCCATCAAATAAATTTAGAACCAGAATTGCACCGCGGGAGAGATATGAGAATCGTCGTAGCCAAAACTAACCGTACTTATAAGTAAATATGGGTGGAATAAATCTTTAAAACGTTTGGCAAATACATACGACCTCGGTATAGAAAGAGTTCAATCCCGATAATGTCGACGTGTAGGTGCATTAGAAAAATTGCTCGTATTAACACCACTTATGCTTAGTTGCAAACGTGGGTGGATGTCAGAATTTTGATGAATGTAAATACTTCGAAGGTGGAAATATACTTTTATACAATGTCATATATGTAATTACTTAACTGATTGTGCTGAATAAAATATTTTTCTTTCCTTCTTTCTTTCAAAAGTTTCTATTATGCACCTAGCATAATAGAAACGAGGTTTTAAAGATGTTTGTCTATTACTCTTTATAGCACGTATTAGATTAGAATATACTTAAAAGTATATTTTTAAATGAGAAAAATCTTGTATGTACTCGTATTTAAATGCTTCATTAGTCTAGTATTGCCCTATTAGTCCAGTGGTCCAAAGTGCGACTACTACGCTACAGGTCCTGGGTTCGATGGTTTTTCAATGAAATATTGTAGGTATTTACCTATTTTTTTTTATTTTTTTTTTAAAAAAGCTTACTATCAATGTGGGTCGCACATTACTAGTATTCTTGTTAACCCCTGTGCTAAGCTAAATGCTTGTATTACGAGTGGGTTCACGTCGGTAGTGCGATGGGTGAGTTTCGAACCGGCAACCACGTGATCGCAAGTCCGACGCCCTAGCCTAATGGCTAGTAGCCTAATGGCTACCGCCGCTTTTATAATTATAATGTTAGCCCATCAAAAATAATGATTGGCAAAGGAAGTGGTAAAAAGCTTTCCTATTTTGATCATTCCACAGGTCAAGTTTAAGAAAACTTTAATACAGAAAAGTTTTAAATAAAAATATTGATAGGTCAATTAATATTGATGGCTTTGGATCATCCACTACCTATCCTATCCTGAGATTAAGATTTTTTTTCGCATTGCAAAAAGTATATTAATTACATATACACTATAGGGAATACCAACTCACAACCAAATGTTAACCACAGACAGCTGTAATTTTTTCACTAATAAAGCAACGTATTTTTATAAAAACATCCCAAAAATGATAACGAGCTATCATTTCAGGAGAGCCGCGCCATTATACCGGCTGTAAGATAGTCATCTACAGAATGGCGTTTCATTTACGAGAACAAAGAGACAAATCAAAATAAAGGGCTGTTCTCCAGTTCTTTTAACTTACAAAATCTCTTTTATGTCAGTCAGAATTTAATTTGCAATTATAAATTCGTCTCTTAAATTAAAGGTACGTAGATAATTAACTAAATAGAACTAGAATTTATTTATGACTAGTTGTTTTGTTTAATTAAATCTATTCTGTGAACTGATGGAATTGAAATTAGCAGCGTGTTATTTAGGCTGTTCTTTACGTGACTGTTTTTGTGAGAAATTGATTTTGAGTTTCGTTGACTAACCTTAGTCACAAAGGTTTTATTCCAGGTATAAAAATAAGATTTTACCTGATCTATTATTATGTGAAAAAGGAGAAAAAAAAAAGGAGTACTTAGTAGTCATTTTCGTAAATCATGGAATGTAACCCTGTAAAGAATCAATTAATCGCGTGTCTCGCTATAACTCTACGCTTTGGAAACATAACTCCATGAACAGCTTTACAATGTACAGCCGACGAAAGATTTAGGTAGAGATACAGGGCAGAGAATGACATGGAGTGAGGTACCTATAAATAATTATTCGCCAAAGGCTTTCGTATATAAGCAACTAACCGCACTTGTCTTTTGACACGTATCGCGTGATACATTAATTATATGCTGCCTAAATACCTCTTTTGTCGACTGTACATTCACAGAGGTGTAGTAATTGCTAACTTGATGGGTCCGAAAAGGGACGACGTAAAAGAATTGCCGTGTACAAAAAACACAATTCGTCGCCAAAATTCATTCGACGACAGTTCCTGCATCACTATTTTCAAAAACACCGGCGGACCTGACCTGCGTCAATTTAAAAAACTGCTTGCTTTACTGCCTTCACAAAAACCGGCCGCCGCGAAACCGGGGCAACGGGCATCTTTGCTTAAAAATTCAATATGGCTAAAACGTACTTGGACTGTGGGATATATCACGTGGAAGCAATTTGAACACCTCTACGGTAGCACTAAACGTTATTTATGGTAAGCCACGGCACTCAGTGGATAGCCCACATTGAGTTTCAAAGGATTTTCGGCAGTAACGGGTTTTATTATCGGTACCGTCAGATACTTATTGTGCCCCCTAATGTTCTGGCTAGCGATGCTGTTGACTCATTTGTGTGATGAAATTGTATTAAATATCTATGTTCCGTGCAGTGAAAGCTTTGTGATATGACCATTGGACTGCCGACTCAAAGGTTTCGACTTCGAATCCAAGGCGCACCTCTAACTTTTCAGAGTCATGTGCGTATTAATATTATTAATTATCACGCACCTAAACGCTAAAGGGGAACATCGTGAGGAATGTGTGATGTCTACCAACCCACACAGCAGTGGGACAATATAATGGGTAAAATGATAATTATTTCTGTACTTTTATTTTTAAAAGCTTACTAGCAATGTGGGTCGCACATTACTAGTAATCTTATCAACCCCTCGTACTGCTCCTAAATGCTTGTATTACGAGTGGGTTCACGTCGGTAGTGCAATGGGTGAGTTTCGATCCGGCAACCATATGATCGCATGTCCGATGCTCTAGCCATTAGGCTACCGGCGCTACAAAAAAATAGATCTCTTAAAGACACATTTACAAATCTTTTTTTTTTCTAACTGGCTCCGGCATTTTCTATCTTATGAACTGTGAACAGAAACGTCAGAACAAACTCAAGAGTTTCATGGAATTTTTTAAAGTTTTCAGTAATTGTATTATCAAATATGCGTATAGTTATGGGTTCATGATAATAAATAAATATAATAATTTATTACTAATTTAGTTTCATTAGTCTGAAATTTTCTATGAAATTCTCTGTAGCAACTCGGAGTTTGGATTTGGGCCTTGTTAATGGGAATAGGCTCGCCCTCTATTACATAGGACCTACACATACCGGACCGAAGCATGGGTGTACATTACGATACGGAACTATATGGTATGTATGTGATTACTAATTAACACAATAACTTCTCATCAACTCTAGCAGACATTATATAATTTTTAAGTCATATTAACGATGAAGGCAAAGCAATAAAGTAACCAACAGTTGAGTAGGTACAGTGGAAAATAAAGAAAATCTCTTAAAAGTAATTACCAAAATTGATACTGAAGGAAACACGGAACTCTAATTTGCCACAGCCGTTTCGATCAGCTCATCCGCTTAAATAGACAGGGAAACTTAGCTCCCTTAACAATCCGTCCGGCAACATTAGTCAAACTCTGCTTAATACTACCCAAAATAGACTTAATGTAATCCCCTGAAATAATAATGAATTAGATTTCTAGTGATGAACGTCTCACCGTGAAATGAAGTCTGTCTAATATCACTATAAAAATAAACAACAGTGGTATCTGTAGTTAGGTAATTGGCTAAAGCATTCTGTGTGCTTAACCTAAAATAATATTAAGAAATTATTTAGAATAAGATATTAAGTACCTATATAGATATAATAAGATTATAATTGAGTCTTTAATTTGTTTATCAATTCTATAAGCTAATTAGATATAAGAAACTATTGCTGTGCCCTAACAGGGTTCATGTTTTGGAACATTAAAATCTACCCAACACCTTGTAAACAACATGATTGCAATAAAGTTTATGATTTATGATAAATTATGCTAAAATTCATACCTTTAATTTTTTCACTATACATTAATGACAAATATAATAAAATTATTTAATACTACACACTAGTGAACCCCTCTTGCTTAGCTAAATGTTTGTGTTACGAGTGTGTTCACGTTGGTAGTGGTGGGTTCGAACCGGTAACCACATGATCGCAAGTCTGATGCCGTAGCCAATAGGCTACCGCTTCAACATATTATATTTATATCCGCACATAATTTCGTAAATTCGAACTCGAGATTTATAATTTAGCAAACCCAGCAGTCAAATCATAGGGATATTAATACATAATTATATAATTAATCAGTATGTCTATTAACAGACGCTACATGGATTCTAAGAATTTACACCTAATACAAATATTCTAGATGGTTTCAGTAACGTGTTAACGATAACAATGCTTAAACATGCTTATACTACAGTATAGTATATACATTTATATACACTTAGATTAAGCGCCACCAAATAGATTGAATTTTCAGCTTATGCTAACAACGTATACATTCTCAAGAGACTTAAAATAAATTCTAGATTCGATTTTGAAATAGATATAGGGAGACAAAGTTGGTTCTACATTGAGAAATGGATCCCACAAAATGTTTGTGTTTCTATATTACTTATGCTGACAATTTGTTTTTGTTAGAAAATTGGATGCATTACGCCTGTATTCCCTGATGGCAGAGGTCTACATAATGTACACCCACAGTTCTCCGGTATGTTTAGGTCCCATGTAAGGCGAGCATTCTGCAATTCTCACTTTTCCAAACCCAATAACACTGGTCGACCTAGGAATCGAAACCAAGACCTCTAACGTAGCAGTCGCGCTTAGAGCTTATGCAATTAGAATATGAATTCTTATATAATGTAACAAACAAGAATTATAAACAACTAATTATAACTAATAGAACTAACACGCTAGTTTTTTTTTTAAATCTTACTAGCAATGTGGGTCACACATTACTAGTAATCTTGTTAACCCCTCGCGCTAAGCAAAATGCTTGTGTTACGAGTGGTTTCACGTCGGTAGTGCAATGGGTGGGTTTCGAACCGGCAACCACATGATCGCAAGTCCGACCCCCTAGCCATTAGGCTACCGCCGCTTCAAAAAAATTATATATAGGTTCGGTTACTAGGGCGCCAAAATCGCAAGTTTTGATTAATCATACTATGATTCACGGACACATATCTACTAATACTAGTTGTTATCGAGTTTTGAGACTGAAGGGCGCCTATGTACTTACTTCTTCAAGATCCTATCTGTCTCTGGACCAAAATCCATTAAATTTCCTTGCCGATTTATTTGTGAAAATGTAACAAACAAACAGTTTCTTTCACATCATCATAGATTTATGTGGATATGACTCCTACGTTCAACAGGCAGATCTCAAATTCAAATCCCTTTCCAAGGCTTCTATTCTCGCGCCATAGTTTATTTGCATCTCAGTATTTCTTAGCTCCTTGAAAAAGCAAGCAATGAATAAGTTAGAAGAAGGCCACGGGCGCGGGTGGGGTCACTGACAAAAGAGAGAACAACAAGTGAAGCTCAACCCTTGAGACAAAAGGAAACTCTTCGACTAACGATGTACCGGCTCGCACTTGACACCCGACGAACGCGGTTACGAACTAACGAATTTTCGGGATCCATTTTTAACATGTAGCTATTTTTTTGCTTGATCGGTAATATTTTTCCAAAAAAAATTGAGTTTCAGTTATCTTTACATAGTATAAAACAAAGTTGGTCCCGCTGTTTGTACGCTAAGATCTTTTAAATTAAAGGCTATTTAAGTTTATTTTCATGCGTGCATATATTATGTGTAGTAATTTTACAATATGTTAGACAAATAAGGCAATAATTAACCTTTAATTAAACAGCAGTTTATAATAGTCATAAAATTCATTTTAATTTTATCCTGATTTGAAATCGTTTCGAGTACTATTATTATCACTCATGTTTGTTCACATAAATAAACATCATCACCATCTACCCAACTATATAAAATATCTTTATTCACATAAATACATGGTATATCTACGTGAAATGAACACACTAAATAACCAAACCATAAATCATTCCAAAATTCTAATCACTTCTCATTTAAGTATCCAGCTATTAGTTATAAGCATTAAGCGCTATACAGTACCGTTCAATTGTACTCATTTCCATTTTATAGTGCAACACGGTATCCCTAATATTACAAACTAAATAGCATTAATATTAAGGAATTACTTATTAAACTATGCAGTATATCCATTACATGTAAAATAAGAACTACAACAAATTAATATTCGAGCAAAGCTAATACAAAACAAAATTCCTCTAAATTGAAATACAAAAAACAATTTGATTAGATACGAGTACATACAATAAGTTAAACACATTGCAATAACGTTATGTATACTTTTCACGTAAAAGAAAAAGTACCAATCTTAGAGAGAATGTTATCAAGCAAGAAATGAACGGACCGTGCAATACCCAAGCGAATACCATAAAAACCTACAACATTAACAACTCGTCCGGGAATAAACCCGCGTTACAACAAGACAGAGCTAGCAACCCATTCACAAACAATGAAAATACGTATACCTATACTCTATTGTGTTAAGACCTCGATACACGCAGTGGTCTGTTCTTTGTGGTTGACTCACTGTGGTCGACTGTTTTCTTCGCCGATTGTTACCCGCCTACTTGCAGATTTTTCTTTTCTGCTAAAGGATTAAGCCTAACAAAAAAACAAGCAAAACTGTGAATATTAAAGTTATTCTGGTTATCGTTATTAATAGCTCCCTATAAAATGGTTGAGTTACATGACTGATGTATGCGTGCCGTCAGTTAGGACAGGTCAACTCAAAGCTGCTATGGCTCTTTCTTCAAAAGGCCTGTTCAGATTTTGCCCTACATTGTAAAACTCGCATATCTAATAATATCACTATTATCTGGACTTTAAAAGAGACCATGATTCTCTGAGTTTGTTTCGACGTTTCTTCTCAGAGGTCGTCAGATAGGAAACATCGACGCCATCTAGTTAAAAAAAATATATAAAAAATATCGACTTGTCAAAGTGTCTTAAAGATCTATTTACAGAAATAAATATCATCTCATTTCATTTCATTTCAATACTTAGTAGTACGTATCAGTAGTTTCATATTTTTTTACCAATAACGCAAACCTTTAGAAATTCATTCATACTGCATGGGTTATGTAAGTCAAAAACTGAAGAGTTTTGTTCTTCATTAATATATGAGTTTCTACGCAATGCAGGCAAGCTGTTTACTTTTACTAACATAGTAAAGTAACGATGAAAAATGTAAAATGATGACGCTAAAATCTTCGACGAATAGGTATTTAATTGAACAAACAAGTAGTTTGTTGTTGTAGTTGGGTATCCTAGTGTGGAAACCAGTGACTAGTGTATTAGTAAACCTTTGTTCATTGTTCAATACAGTTTTTATTATTATTATAATATTACTTCGTAATCGTATTGATGCTTTCATTTGTTTTTTTTTTATAGCAAAAAACTATTATTTTATTGACTACGGTAAAGTTATTGCCAGGGTCACAAGTATATTACTTAGGTCGGGCGGTCATTTTACACCACTCGTAAATAGTTTGTGGACCACACAGGTTCGTGGTCGGGTCGTGTACACGGTGCATAACATGTAGGAAGTCGGGCTCTCATTACTGCAACAATTTGTCACGGGCGCACCAAGCATTTCCAACTTTACACTAGCGACGCCTTCTACCGTCTCAGTTTGATGTGGTCTCGCCCAAAGTGCGTACTTGTCTCGTCTATGTCCGTACAACTATCCCGCTTAAGACTGAAGCACTCGAAAGATTTTGTTAAACTTTTGTTGAGGTTGTTTTCAAATAAAGAAGTAGAAGGAAATAAAGAAAAATATTTTTTGGAAAATAAGGAGACTATGGTTATTCTATTTACTTGTGACATCTAAAAGATACAAACCTTACCTAATCAGCAACTACAGAATTTATCCACCATTTACGCTACACCATATTATTATATAGGTCCCTTAAGTGACAGGTAGCCACATGAAGTAATGGCAGGGTTACCGCTACTATCGTCCGTACTGTTAGTTAGTTTTAGTGGTTTTAGATGTACCGGATAAATATAATATTATTCTAAAACGTTATTAAGTCTCGACGCTGAAATGCAGTGATTTTGCGGTCAACGGCACCTGTACAAAACCAAGCATAACCCACCACAAAAATCATAATTAAACTCCTGAAAAGGGGTAAACCAACAGATGTTAAGTTAAAAAATATGGTAATTGTTAAAATTAAACAAGCAATCTCATTGTGTACCGAACGCGGGCCGACTCGATGGCGTTCCGTGAAAATGGGCTATTGCCTCTAAATGTACCAAGTTTAAACAATGATTAGAATCTAGATTTATAGTAATTTGCAATGTAAATGTTAATGGAATCGGTTTATGAGCTCCTTCGAAAATATGGCCTTTATCCACTTTAAGTTATCGTTTTTTATTCGATTCAAGTTATCGATAAGCGGTATCGGGATATTATCAACAATGTCGTTATCTGAAGTCGTTAAGTTATTAGGACTAGTAGCGTTAAATAATCCCTAAACCTCATCAGTAATCTAACCTTTCCTCCACCTTGTTGGGGACGGTTTACAATCTATCCAAATGTGACTGAATATCAGTAGGTATGTTACAAATAGGGTAAAGACTGCCATACAAACCTCTGCAAAGCATTTTCCATTCTTTTTTTTCCAAGGCTTTTCAAGCTTCTAAATAGCACTAACCGATGGCTTAGCGTGCAGTCCGAGGCACGGAAATTTTTAATTTCCCTTCATAAATTTTTAACTTCCCTTCCCTTTTCGTTAAATAGGCTTGGCAACGCATCTGCAACTCCAGATGTCCATGGCCGGTGATGTCTACATACTATCAGGCGGCTCACCTGCTCGTTTGCCGAGTTATCCCATAAAAAAAATGCTATAGTCAACCATCCTTTTCTTTTTTTTTATGCGTGTGGAAATCCTCATGGACTTCCGCCGTCCGGGGAGGCAAAGGGGCGTGTCGGACTCCACCCAGAGTGGGTGACCTACCGACTAAAACCACACGGTGTTCCCTCTCGCACCTGCATCGGGGGCTACGGGATCTATAAATTCGTCCGCGGCCCCCGACTGGTGATGGCCCGCCTCTGCGGGCCCCGCCGTGTACGGGAGAGTCAATACTCCCCCTACGTCCTAGAGGGGCGCGCGTGGAACACTACGCGCCGCCGCCTCGGGTCCTGTCCCGATCATGGAACGGGGGGCTGGCGGACTACCCCGCATTCGCCGCCCGGACCTCGGCCGCAGAGGGTAGGGAGAGCGGTGCATTGAACTAATAAATTGTAATACCGACACTCCTCTCCCCCTGCGGCCCCACCGTGTCCGCAGTCCTGCGGCTGCAGCCCCGCCGAGGCCGCGGAAGGCAGGGAGAGCGGCGCACTGTGATACCGGCACTCCTCTCCCGCCGCGGCCCCGTAAACCTTCAGCCGCAGTGTCGCTAATGCAACGACACCTCAACAACATACGACACCGCAACCGAAGCCCGCTCCACTGCGGGCTTCCTGGTCATAGCCCGCAGGAGCAGCGCCCGCCCCGGGGTTCCACTTCGCTTCACCGTGGGCGCACTCCAGGGCTACTGAGCCCCCCCACCGCGACAAGGCGGGAACCCCAATGGGGGGGATGGTCAACCATCCTTAGCCTGACTAGACTGACCAGGTTGTTTGTTATTTATCCGCAGGCCGCAGATAATATTAACTTAAAAAAACTTGACCGTTTAAAATAATATTGTTTAAAAATAATTAGTATTAATTTTATGCTTATTGGAAATATCCATACATAAGAATTATTATTATATTCCAATGTTTATGGATATTTTCATGGCTTCAAATCACGTGCTTCAAAACAAACTGAAATACTCGTGTATTCCAAAATTTTCTTTGTTTATCCCTACTAATGGCGCTACTAGTGGCGCAATAGAACGTGCATTTTTAAAATAATTATTAAAAAATAAATACAAAAGGTATAGTTAAAATAAAACTAAGCAATTATTAAGTGATAACTGAAGTTTATTTTTTAAAAATAACGTCATCTAAATGATGACCCTCTCTACGTTGGCACTCCTCTAACCGCAAACGGAAATTACCGAAAACTTTCTTAAGTAGTGCTGGTGTGATTGCTGCCATTTCACCACGAATATTCTCCTTGAGCTGACTGATGTTTCTCGGATTATTGGTGTAGACTTTGTGTTTGAGGTATCCCCACAAAAAAAAGTCAGGAGGCGTCAAGTCTGGACTGCGCGGAGGCCATGGGATATCACCTCTTTTCGAAATCAGTTTGCCAGGGAACATCTGCTTCACAACCGCCATGGAGTCATTTGATGTGTGACTGGTAGCTCCGTCTTGTTGGAACCAAGTCCTAGAGTTCTTTATTCTTGAATTTTCAAGTTCTGGGGCCAAAAAACCTTCCAACATCGCAACATAGCGTTCGGTATTAACAGTGATGTTTTGCCCCCGTGCGTTTTCAAAAAAATAAGGACCAATTATTCCTTTGGCAGAGATTGCGGCCCAAACTATCACTTTAGGGCTATGTAACGGTTTTTGATGTTTGAGTCTGGGATTCTCACTATTCCAATAACGACAATTTTGGCGGTTTACGAACCCATTCATATGAAAATGTGCCTCATCAGAGAAAAGGATGTTTTCAAAATTTGAAAACCGATTGAGCATTTCATTAGCAAATGTGAGCCGTGCTATGAAGTCAGAGTCTTTCAATTCTTGAGTTAATTGCAGCTTGTATGGATGCAATTTAAGATCCAAGTTTAAAATTCGTTGCAAACTTCGTCGCGATATGTTTAGGACAGACGATCTCTTGTGAGTAGACATTTGTGGATCTTCTCGTACCGACTGCTTAACACTCTCAATATTGTCTTCGGTCCTAGATGTGCGTGGACGACCTTTTGCGTGTGGTTTAAACGTCGATCCAGTCTCTTCAAACCGCTTTATCCAGATTTTAATTAAATTAGCACTCGGAGCCTCCCTAATTTGCCGTACACCATACTCAGAACAAAATAGTCGCCTGACAACTACGTACGAACGAGAGTTTTCGTAAAATGCGCGCACGCAAAATGCGCGACGCTTCCCGTCGAAGTGACTCATAGTGACTAAAACTTCATGAACCGCGCTACCCAACGATATCGGTCTCCCCTCGCCCACGCCCCTTCTACCCCGCAAAAAAAAATGATGCAATATGCACGTTCTATTGCGCCACCCTGTATTATAAATGCGAAAGTAACTGTTTGTCTGTCTGTCTGTTACGCTTTCACGCCTAAACCACCCAACCGATTTTGATGAAATTTGGTACTGGGATAGACTAAAGCTTGAGAAAGGATATAGGCTACCTATTATTGCGAAAAATAGTTTTGAATAGGGTTGAAATAGGGGGTGAAAGTTTGTATGGAAGTTCGTCATTTTTCAAGATAAAACCATGAAACTTTATATTAAGGCACTTAAGAAATAAATAAATATTTGTTCTAGCGTTTTTGAAATTTCTACCTGTGTGGGGATGAAATAGGGGATGAAAGTTCGTTTAGAAGTCCAAACAAAGTAACGCTTTCAAGTTTAACCCCGGAACCGATTTTGATGAAATTTGGAACAAAAATAGACTAGACCTTGGAAATGGATATAAGCTACGTTTTGTTGTTAAAAAGGGGTTGAAATAAGGGATGAAAATTTGTATGGGCGTTTGTCATTGTTGAAGATAAAACGATGAAACTTTGAATTCAGGCACTTGATTAGAAATAAATAAATATTTGTTCTAGCGTTTTTGAAATTTCGACCTATGTAGGGATGAAATAGGGGATGAAAGTTCATATGGAAGTCCAAACAAAGTCACGCTTTGAAACCCAACCTCGAAACAGATTTTGATCAAATTTGGTACAAAAATAAATAAGACCTTGGAAAAGGATATAAGCTTCGTTTTGTTGTAAAAAAAGGGTTGTAATAAGGGATGAAAAATTGTATGGGAGTTTGTCATTGTTGAAGATAAACGCTGAACTTTTGTGTTTAGGCACTTGATATGAAATAAATAAATATTTGATATGGGGTTTTTGAAATTTCAAACTGTGAGGGGATGAAATTAGGGGATGAAAGTCCGTTTGGATTTTGACGAAATTTGGTACAAAAATAGACTAGACCTTGGGAAAGGATATAAGCTGCGTTTATATTCCAGTAAATAATAAAGTTGGGCAAATTTTGTGGTCTACCCGAGCAAAGAAGTGGACGGAAAGATATGTAAAGATAATTTGTAATTTCCCGCCAGAATTGGAAAAAAAAACTAAACAGTCAAAATAGCGCTGTCCACGCGGGCGAAGCTGCGGGAGGAAAGCTAGTCTGTTAATAAATGACAACTCAATTGGCGCGGAGCAGCAGTTAAAAAAATATATTTGCCTATTCATCATCATCATCATACAGCTTTCCAAAAGCCTATTTGATTTTTTATAAAGGATCCATGTTCATTACTACATAACATTAACTGCCTCATTAGTCTTGTGATCCCAAGTGCGACTGCTACTACACTCGAGGTCCTGCGATCAAATCCTAGGTCAAGCAACGTGTTATTTGGGTTTTTTAATGGCGTTAGGCTCCTCTTCCTTTACATGGGACCTAAACACACCGGTGAACTGTGTGGGTGTACAATTATTACCGCACATCTACAAAACCCTTCGGGGAAAACAGGCGTTATGTTATATTTGGCCCTTAATAAAAATATAAGTAAATAGAGCTTCAAGAATTTTCATAAAACTCACAAGTGGTAGAACCACCATTATCAAGACGCATTCATCGAATCTGCTCCTATAGATGTAAATTAGGATGAAAATTCAAAAGAGCACTTAGTTTTAAACCGGAATCGGGCCACTTCAAGTATTAATTGCTTTTGGTGCCTCATTGCGAGTCAGATCTGTGGAAGTGAGATGCAAATTACGGTAAACTTTGCAACTGCCCTACTTTTCTAACGGGAATGTGAAAACTTTCATAAAAAACAACGCCTGCAGAATAGAAAAGTCTACATACAGTTTAAAAAAAACTGTGTTTTTAGTTTTATATTTGTTTCTGCGTACCGTCATGCCTGTATTCAACAAAGGGTTATTCCGTTTTCATACATACATTATACTCACGCCTTTTTCCCACAGGGGTATGCAGAAACTTTAATCTGCTACTTGTTTCGACTCTTGCACTTGATCTCCTTCGCTCCTCTACATTCATACATCTTTCATACGCACGCGCCTGTTGCAAGTACTACGCACCTGGCCTTTTTAGAGGACCTCGCCGATAAGATTCGTGTATGTCCTTCTAGAGCGACCTCTCCCAATTCTGTTTGTTAATTTATAATAAACAATTCACAGCGTTATAACACGAAGATAAAAGCAGTTGTAATCAAAGAAATCCCTGTAATTATGTATAATATACCTACCCTTTTCGTTTGTTTATATAATATAGGCTGGCAGCCCTTTCTGTTCCACGTACACATATATTATGAAGGCAGCCAGTCTATTTGTCTATCCATCTAGATATTATGTGGACAAATAAGCGTTAGAAATAAGCTTACTAAAACGAGTATTATTTATTCGTAGACTAAAACCCATTTAATATGAATACACCAAACATACTGCTCACGTGTCAATGTGTCAATGTTTACAATGTACAGACTTTGCCAATTAATTTAATATCACTGCCAGTTACAATATACATTCTGTAGCTTCCATTCGACGCAGTTATCAATAAAATATCGACGGCCATATTGAAATATTTACGTTCTCATTAGTCCCGTGTACGCATTGAAAATGGCTGACTCGGCACGGGATAACCAATGGTGTGCTCGCAGTTGCATTTTGCTAATTAACTCCTTGTTCAACGAAATACGTGCCATAACGTAAATTACATTTCCAATATCTTTCTCAGTTTAATTGGGGATTAATTTTGGAAATTATTATTTGTGTCTGCTTTTCGTACATTTACTTTTTTACGATGCAACCGAATGAAATATTATTTTATTGGAGCAGTAGTGCTTATTCGGTTTTGAAATAAAATTGGAAAGGGTTGTAAATATATATTTTAAAAAATACGTCTTATTTTATATTTACGGCATTATATTTATATGGATCATTATATTATATGCCTCATTAGTCCAGTAGTCCTAAGGTCGACTCCTATACTAGTGGTCCTGAGTTCATTTCACGAGTCGAGACAAGTACTATAGGATTTTTAATAAAATTCTCAGTAGCATCCCAGTCACAATTCCGAACCACGCAATTTTGCAATAGGCTAAACCCTATGACATACCGGCGAAATAGTATGGACCTCGCAAGTTACACTTTTCTTTAGGGTTTCCGCTTCCCATCAGACATTTTGTATGCAGCCCATTGCAGACGAGTTAAGATGCTAAAAAATACAAGCCAGCAATAAAAAATACATATATTACTAGCTGACTCGACAGGCTTTGGTCTTTTTTACCAATATACTCCGCATTTTTTAATTTTTGTTTCCATAGAATCTTCCACAATGTATTAGAAAAGAAAAAAATAACAGTGAAATTGGTGCAGTCGTTCTCAATTTATGACGTGACCAAGGGAAATAGGGATTCGTTAATATTTATAGACTAGTGAACCCGACAGACGTTGTTCTGCCAAAACTTGATCGCAGCGCCATCTACCAAGTCCAACTTATCCATATTTTCTCACCGTTTAAACATTCCCTGGACTGATTACAAAATTAGCCAAATCGGTCTAGCCGTTCTAGAGTTTTAGCGAGACTAACGAACAGCAATTGAATATCATATATGAAAAAGAAGACTTGGGATATTCTATGCCCTTTTCGTTTCTTGTTTTAACCCGTCAAGCGCCTTAATGTAGACACTATGCAAAATCTATTATTTTGCCCTCATGAGACTACTACGTCGCTCAGTGAACAAAAATATTGACAACAAGCAGAAAGATCGGACTTGACTCTCGTCTTTGTCTTCGTTTGTTGTCAAGGAAATGTTTGTGGCCTTATGAGGGATTGAAAACGTCATGATCTGTGACATTTTCCTTATGAAAATTACTTCCTGTACATTTGTATCATATTATTATGGTTCATTACGGTCTTTTTGCATTTGTTAAATAATAATTAAGTATAATCAATCAAGGAGTAGGTACCGAAAAAAAGCCTTTACGATGAAAATTGCGATGCTTAGAATAACATAACATAATTATTTTGTTACATTACTATACCATTTAAAGACTTATTGTCTTATGTCTAGAAAGGTTATGTGATAAGTAGGTACCAACAATTTGTAAGGTCATTTGTCACTGAAGGGCTAGGCAGGCGTATACTAATGCACACACACAGTTCGCTGTTGTGTTTAGATCAAGGTGGAGCCTATTACCATTAACCGGGCACAAATCTAAAATACGAGTTGCTACTGAGAGTTTCATAGATAATTTAAATAATACCTTTAGCGTAGTAGGTAATTGTGCTTACGACCACCAGACGACAGAGGCAATTGTAAATGGAAAAAAAATTCAACCTACACTCTCTCCAAACTATCATTGCATACATCCAGTGCATGTGCCTAATCTGGACTTCCAGTCACACAGCGTACATCAATAATGTATTGCAGGTAAGGTATATTAACAATTCACTATCACTAAAACGTTTCTATTTCTCACCAGTTACGAGCGAGAAAGGGATGATCCCCTTTATGTGAAATCACATGCAGCCGACACAAGCATTACTTAAATACGCATGTCATTTAAATTTTTGAGTTGTGATCCCCGAAGGATTGGAGTGCCTACAGTAGTTTAGCTCCAACTCAGTGATATGCGCTTTTTTATATAAGAAAGAATCCTACTTCCTACTATCCTACTAATATTATAAATGTGAAAGTTTGTGAGGATGGATGGATGGATGTTTGTTACTCTTTCACGCAAAAAGTACCGAACGGATTTTGATGAAACTTTACAGTATTATTGTTTATACATCAGAATAACATATAGGCTTTAATTTATAACGATATTTTGGGAAATTCCCACAGGATTGGGAAAAATCTATTCTACGCGGAAGAAGTCGGGGGCAGAAGCTAATATTATATACATATATGAGAAAGAAACTTATCTATAGGTAGGTACTAATATTATAAAGAGGAAAAGTTTGTAAGTTTGTAGGGGGTAATCCCTGGATCTACTGAACCGATTAAAAAAATATTTTTTATCAATTGAAAGCCACATTATTTGTGAGTCTCGTAGGAACAGGACTAACGAAGTGGGCACGGCTCAGCTTGTATTATATAAATTTTAAAGTCTTTACTGGCTAAACTTCTGCTTAGACTTGAACTTGAAATAAATTTTCTCTTCTTTGAGGTACAAGAACCTCTTTATCCTAATATCACTCTCGTAAATGTTCCACTTGAAACAAACCGTTGGAAATAACCAGTATTCTATAATGCGTGGTACTACTTAGCAACTGTCCATCAATCCTACAAACAATTTGCTTACCTTCAAATATCTCTGATTAAACCCTTGTCAACCAGTTTATCTATATGGTAACTATTCAATTGCCCAAAAAGGTTAAAACTACGAATCGGAAGGGTTAAAGGAAGTTATAATCAGTTCCGTAAACTTCTAATTGAAACCTCGCTTGGGAGTAAACTAAAAGTTTGTCAAAATCTCTCTGGAACGGTTTAAATTTAATCATAAGGGTACTTAATTCTGGTGCTTAATTTTTTTTACAAAATATAATTTTAATCTAATGTTGGGAAAATCAACAGTGGTTAACGTCTGGTTTGTTTAATTAATTAAATTGTTCACGTTAGAAGACGATCTTAAATTTAGAAGACTATGAATAAATTGAGACAAATGAAAATACATTTTGATTCCAAGATCAATGCGAGTACAGAAACACGACGCTACATGCCAGCATGAGTTAAGGAAAAAAAAATTGGGCAGCAAATTAGAAAATATCACAAAACTTAACTAGGTACTTTTTTATCTTTGCCCGTTTTTTTATTGTAACTATTCCAGTTCAAATTGAATATTCATAGCTAAGACAGGACTACATTCAGCTAGTTTTATATTGTATAAGCTGACCTCATATTGTATAAGATTTTGTTACATTGAGTGGTCAGATTATACTAGACTGCAGTTGGTAGTGCATCTCATCAGCAATGATGTGCCAACATCAAACAAATTGACATTTCCTCAATTTTGTCTTGCATTCATACTATTGATTTTAATCCTAATTTTGGGAAATGGGGACTGATTGTCCTTAATATAAACTATTTTACGATTACTTTGTAATCTAGCTAGGGCATCAGATCTGAATATCTATTGTTACTTATTCAAATGTAACTAAGTATATTTTACCACTCTTTTTGTAGAAAAATATTAATAAATTAATGAGTTCCGGTCTTTACCGGTATATAGGATCTTGGAAACGAAATACCTAGGTATGTATGCCAAGAAACACTTATGGCCAAACAACTAGATAATATGCTCATTATAATTCGTGAGTTCAAATATTACACAATTTACCCTTATCTTACACAGACATGTACGGTATAACAAAAGATAATTTTGATAAAATGTTGGAGAATTCTCGTCAGTAAACATGCACGATCTTAACATAAACATCTAGATAAATTAATTACCTATTTAAGTATTTAATTTTACACACACTTAAAGAGTCTACAGTGATAGCGAAAAGAATACTAGCTTAACTAAAAGAAACTCAACTCCAGTTCTTTAATTCATATTCGAATCAAAACTCTGAGGAGTTATTGAGAATTTCGTTGAAAAATCTAATAGTACCAGTAGTAGCTCGGCCAGGGAAACGAGCTTAGTAATTTTTTCAGTATAACCAAGTACAGCAACATACAGCCAAGCAGTGATAGCCTAGTGATATGACCATTGAACTGCCCAGTCAAAGGTCTCGAGTTCGAATCCAAGGCACGCACCACTGCCTTTTCGAAGTCATGTGCGTATTAACAATTAATTATCACGCGCTTAAACGGTGAAGGAAACATCGTGAGGAAACCTGCATGCCTGAGAGATTTTCTTGACGGCGTGTGAAGTCTGCCAACCCGCAGTAGGCTAGCTTGGCGGACCATAGCCTAATCCCTCTCGTACCGAGAGGAGACCCGTGCCCAGCTGTGGGACAATGTAATGGGTTGATGATGATGATGAAGTACAGCTGAATATCAGTATTTTACACGAAGCGACTGCCATCAGACTATCGCAATCCAACTATTATTATTTTTATTTTTTTTATGGTATAACTCGGCAAACGAGCAGGCGAGCTACCTGATGGTAAGTAGTCATCGCCGCCCATGGACATCTGCAAAACCAAAGGAGTTTCAGATGCGTTGCCGAGCCTATTTAGGGAAAGGGAGGGGAAGGAGAAAAGGAGAAGGAAGGGGATTTGGGGAGGAATTGGGCCTCCGGCCCTCTCGCTCACCGAACGAAGCGCAGTAACTAAACGCTACTACTCGGACGTCGGTCTTCTGCGAGAGTGTGGTACTTCCCCGGTCAAGCCGGCCCATTCAAGCTGCGAACAGCTTGGCCTACCACAACAGACTACTAGGTTTCTAGGTAACACCGATATTCAAAGAATAGATTGTTTGTCAGGCTTTTTGGGCTTGACCACCACTAAGGATTGCCATAGCTATTCGTATGATAACCGGGGTCAACGACTTTACATGCTCTTCGAGGCACGAAGGGGTCACGTATGGTTAAGAATGGTCATCTATTTTTTAAGCCAGATTCATCCACAGACTGACCGCAGCAGACGTAGCTCAGCTTTGCAGATCTGTTGCTCAGCGCAGATATTATATCTTAGCCACTAATAATCATTATGTATAATATTAATTTCTCATTGCCCCAAAAGCGCTCGCCGAACCATAACCTACGGTTAGTGTAGCAACTAAGTTATATTGGATGTAATATCTACCTTTTAGGTTAAAGAAAGTCTCAACATTTAACAATTAAAAGAACACTAACGTTGAGACAAATAATTAATATGCCTTATAACTTTATGCGCCTGAAATTAAAGCCTAAACAAATAACCACTAAATAATAGATATAAGAAAAATACAATATCTAAGTAGGTATTACTGTGCCATTAAAAGTTATGTCTAGATCTTAATAAAAAGAATACCATTCACTCACTAAATCTCAATAACTATAAATCCTACGGCTGTAGGTGGCTTTTAAAGTGTAAAGCAAAGCATCTGCTAAGAAAGGAATTGTGATTTCCACAAGATTGGCATTAAAACATAATCAATCGCATAGCACCCGCGGGCATAGTATCTTATAAAGCTATGTGTTGATACAATATTCCAATTAACACATCTAATACAAAAAGCAATATCCGGACTCCGAACACGAAACTACGCTCTATATCACACAAACTCATAACATAGGTAAGACATCCGTATTCTCTATTTTCCCTAACAATATTAAGTATAATTCGTATGCAGTATCGCCGGCAGCCTTATTATATCCGTGATAAACAATAATAGTAATCATCACGCACATAAAGCGATATTTTAGTAGGTGTACTGCGTGACAAAAGTGCTCGTTTTCACGCAACTGTCTGTTTATGTGTTCTGCTATAGACTTTTTACTCGACTGTACATTAGAAAAATATGGATATGACTATTATAATTTTGATGATAATTTATTTTATACCTAAACTTTATTAAATTAAATATATTTAAACACATATTTTTTCTAATTCAATTCTAAATTCAAATTTTATTGAAAACGTGTTGTTTATAGTTTGACAGATGTAGGTATTACTGCTAATAATGTCCATGGACAATTTAAGTCTTATTTGAATCACATAACAAAGCCAATGTCTTATCACTGTAACGAAGGCAATCATTGTTATCATAAGATGTCTTGCAAACATTTACAAATGATGTACTTGTGTACTTATTTACGAACTCCGTCGACGTAAAAGTGTAAAACTAATAGAAAAATAATAGTTATTAAAAGTCGGTTCTATTCCTGTACATACACGAAGTTTAAGTCTAAGACTAGGAATACCTAGTCGTCTTTTAGATACGAATAAGTTACCAAATAAATTTGTAATTAATGAAAATAGCTCGATTAAAATTTCTGCGGATCGCCGTCTGTGAAATGGAATTCTGGCAAAAGTTTCTCGAAAACATAATAGGATACCGTTTTAATCAGAATATATGTATAATAAAACCTAAGATGTTTCTTATATACTAGTAGGTACAATATAAAGGTGATATTGAAAATATGCGACAAATCCAAATGGGAGATTAAGTAATTAGAAATTATTCATATGTAATTTAGTAAATCTAAATCGTACAATGATATACTTATTTTTCATTTAAGATGATGCAACATAAACTATTATCTGCAGATAAACATAAATTATAGGTGCATTTAATAAATAAACCAAGTATAAAACACGCGTAAATACACGGGTTGCGCCAAATCTTTTATATGTGAAGTACGGCAACGCCTTAAGTTTTTTAAATAAGTTTATTGTTAATAAAGTCACATGAATTGCGTTTACCCATCGCTAAAAACAGCATGTTAAAGTCAAAGAATATAAGATGTTGCATACTAATCTTTCTTTCAATCGAAATATCCCCCTTTACAGCCCTATTCGCTTATCGTCTTATTAAAATAAATATTCTGAGACGGAGTGATATTATGATGGCTCAGCGCTAAATCCTTGCTGGGGAGAATACCAGGGAGTTGTTTCAAAAGAAAAGCTATCGTTCCTGTTTTGAATACTTAATATTTAAAAATTAAAAATAGTTCCAATTCTCATACGAACTTAAAATTTAAAAAAGGATACCTATCATCACCGAACTCTTTCGTTATACTCAAATTGACAAATCAATGGCACTGACGTATTCTTAGTTGAATGCTCGTACTAGTATGATACTCTTTGCACCTAAATTATTGTTCTAGCAATGTTGCCAATCAATAACGTAGTCAAATATTTAGCCCTCTTTTTAATAATAAGGACATTGAACAAAAAAATAACATTTTGACTGTAAGATTTAAAACGTCACATGACGCCTGTATATCATGGTATCTGAAGGGTTAGGTTAGCCATTACTAGGGCTCTAATCGAAACTTAAAGCTCAAGAATGTTCTAAGGAAAAAACCTCTTTATAGACCTGGGAGCCAGATCTGTGTTATACTGTTATTGCTGCTGCGGTAAGAGCGGCTTGGTTGTGTTTCTCTTTGTGAAAAGAACACAGTCAGTCTATGAGTTGCGGTTGCCACTTAGAGCTACTTGTTCTGCCACAGTTAACAAGCTCGGCAACGCATTGAACCTCCTTTGGTGTTGCAACTTTTCTTACTACCAAGTGTAAGATCACGGTTACATAATGTATTATGCAAAGCTCTCATGAACCTGCGTGGCGTGGGTATCGGCTGTCCGGGAGGTAAATACTTTTCGCCGCCACGTTATTTAGGTATTTCAATTTAAAAGACAACATTTTACAATAATTCTGACCTTACTTTGAGGCAAGAACAATCATCATTATATTGTGAAATTTTGCCGCCCCCTAAAAGTGCCGCCCGGGCCTGCCGCCTCCACTACGCTATGCCACTGCTCTCTCGTTATGTAACTTGTATATGTATAAGATATGTAGGTAATTATAAAACTAATTAAAAAATGAGCTTGAGTAGTATGAGTAGATAACCAAGACGGTAGAAGGGAATAGATAATCACTTCAATAATCTAAAGATACTCGTAATGAAGTAGCTAAATGGAGCAAGGATCCCAAATTAATAATAGGTACAGTGCTAAAAAAACGCATAATTTTAAGTTTATGATAATTTATTGTTGGAAGGTATTATCTTGTTTAAATAAAAGTAGGTAGGCAAAAGTTGTTTGTTTATTAATCCAGATAAGAAATCGAGTATGTTTGCCGTGAGACATTAAAATTATTATTTGTCAACGGAATTTACCAAATACATACATTATACATAATTTATTGTTAATACATTACTCCAAAGCAAAACGGTAATTTGAATAGTGCTTCATTTCGCTGACATATTTCGTCGGGGGCGTAGCTCAGATGGTAGAGCGCTCGCTTAGCATGCGAGAGGTACCGGGATCGATACCCGGCGCCTCCAAGAATTACTTTTTGTAAAATTATTTTATATTAAAACTGCTAGGTATAAAGTTTCAATACAAACACTCGACACTGTACATAAGTTGGCTAATGATAATGTCTAATAGACAAGTTTTTAGTCAGTGGTCCATAGCCTAAGTCAGTGATGGCGAAAAAATGGCACGGGTGACATTTTAGGCACGTGATAAAATATTTTGGCCACGGGGCTTAGGAGCTCAGGTAGGTACTAATATTTTTTTGCCTGTTAATATTATAGTAAGTTAATTGAAAAGACCGAGCAGATTGCACCACTGAAATACCTACCTACTATATGGAGAATTCGCGCGAAAGTTAATGTTTATTAAATTTCTAAATCGAGATTGTTTGACAGTACTTGTTGGCTTCATGAAACCTTTTTATTGAATAAATGGGGAGTAGATCAAAAAAGGTTTGCCATCCCTGACCTAAGTCATTTCTATTTCACTTGTCCTAATACAGAAACGACGACATTAGGAAATTAAAGGAAACCGTACCCTAATATTAATTCGGTACCTAATATAATGAAACAATTTTAAATCTAGCCACTAATAACCACCTAAAGGCAAAAATTAGAAGGACAAGTAATATTAAAATATATGTATGCTTAAGTACATACATACATTTTGTTGATAAGTGTAATGTATGTAACATTATTATCATGGTATAGATAAAAATTACTTTTGTGTCAATAAAAATAACTCTTATTACAACATATTGTATACATTTGACGTTGTTTATTCCGATAAGGAGATTATAAATTAAGTAATTTGACATAAATATGACACTGCGACTTGATCGGAATTGAAAAAAGTTTTAAAATATATTTAATTACTTAAATTGGCTCAGATTATTGCCTTGCACTTTTGCAAGTAAGATTTACCTAAACAGCCGATCCCGCTTCCCTTAATTTTGACTCGGGGTAAAAAAAAACTTTACACATAAAACAACATTATTTTAATAACAGTAACAATATAATATTCTGTACAAGATATAAAAATAAGATTACAAATTATTAATAAAATGCGGATATTCCCGTGATACTTTTTCCCAATATCAGTGCGTGAATATCATGTGTTCCTTCATAAGTGTTGACTGCCTCCAGATTCATAACGTGCCTTATAATATGATATTCATCAGATACTCCATTACCACCTAACATGTCTCTAGCAGTTCTCGCGATTTCCAAAGCTTTCCCACAATTATTTCTTTTTAATAAAGACACCATGTCAATAGCTGCCTTTCCTTCATCCTTCAGGCGGCCTACTCTTATACAAGCCTGGAAACCAAGGGCAATTTCCGTCATCATATCAGCCAATTTCTTCTGTATAAGCTGGTTGGCAGCGAGCGGTCTTCCAAATTGTTTCCTATCTAATGTGTACTGACGGGCGATCCGCAAACATGTCTCAGCGGCACCGAGAGCGCCCCAAGCGATCCCATATCGCGCGTTATTGAGACATCCGAACGGCCCCTTCATGCCCACTACGTTAGGCAATAAATTCTCTTCGGGTATAGCTACTTCGTCGAGCAATATCATGCCGGTCGCCGATGCTCGCAAAGAAAATTTACCGTTGATTTTAGGGGTATCGAGACCTTTTTTAACTTGAGAGCGTTCAACAATGAAACCTCGTACTCTTCCTTCTTCGTTCTTAGCCCAAATGACTAGTACGTCTGCGATTGGGGCGTTCGTGATCCATGTCTTAGAGCCTGATAGTACGTAGGTTTTATTTTTAGCATCATACTTAGCTCTTGTCACTAAACTGCCAGCGTCACTGCCAAAATCTGGCTCGGTTAAACCGAAACATCCTACCCATTCACCTGTAGCCATTCTCGGTAAATACTTTTGTTTCTGTTCTTCAGATCCATACATGTATATAGATCCCATGGCTAAGCTGCTTTGAACACTCATAGCTGACCTGTATCCTGAATCAATACCATCTAATTCTCTAGTCATCAATCCATACGTAACCGAAGAGACGCCAGCGCAACCGTAGCCCTTAATAGTGCACCCGAGAGCTCCCATTTCACCCAGTTCTTTGTAAATTTCTCTATTAAAGACTTCATTTCTGTTCGCTTCGATTATTCTTGGCAATAGTTTCTCGTTGCAGTAAGCTTTGAACGAGTCCCTTATCGCTTTTTCGTCGTCGTGTAATTGTCCCTCTAAATTTAGTGGATCCTCCCAGTTGAACGCAACAGGGGCGTTTTTGGAGCCTGTGGTTGACAATGCTCTTATGTTTAACGTATTTTTGCACAAAGATAAGAATTTATTGGACACTAACACAGCCATTATAAATGATTCAACAGTTCGACACAAATAAAGTAGCACAAATACAATCAGTTGTTTACTGTTCTTTGTTTATCTTATATATATCGAATGCACAAATACTTCCAACTGAGTACGTATTACTTTATAAAATCTTTATATCACTGTAGTTTCAAATATAAATAGGGCTAATTTCAACTTATTTATACTAGCAGTCTTATTTGAATAAAAATACGTCCGATTCATAACCTCTCCAGTGACCTAGAGGCAAGGCAACAACACACAGACTGTTAAAATAACGTTCCGTAGCTATGTTCATATCATTGAACTTTACGTCACTCTGTGTGTGCTCTGCGTAACTCGTGCGCATGTGTGAGTTGTTATCTAATTGTTATGCGTATTACGCTGTGGGTGTGTCCATACCATTATTGTCTTTATTGTTAATGAAACAAGATCGTTATTTGTTAGTATAACAAGTAATTGATAAATATTATTTAACTGTGACTTGTCATTTCTCTTAATTTTTATCTAGTTACAAACATGATGATAAAAATGTTGAATGTTGATGAATGAAATCAGCACTTTTTTAATCTATGCATTTAATTACTTAAAATCAGCATCATAGGTTGTTGCAGAAAATAGAAATAAAGGTATGTTTAAATGATTTACTTGACAAATGGATAGGTACTTTGCTAGTTTAAAGTAATCAGTACGGTATCACTATATTAACACGTCTTTCTATGCTAAAAAAGGGACACATTCACAACAGTAGAGGAACGTTTTATATTATGTAATATCAGAGAAATGTTATTGAGACAAGAGTGGTAAATAACTTTTGTCTTTCAAGAACGCCATAGTCAATGCAAAAATAATAAAATATTGATCATTGACAATCATTGTATAATGTACCAAAATTCGAAAAGTACTACTTTGTTTTCTTGCTCATGATCATAACAAAATCTTAACATAATTACATTGAAATGTGCATTTAATTAATACGTATCTCAATACTTTATTAATCTTTCTGCCCTTCGGTATTCCAATTGACTTAGGGTCGTCACAGGACATCTTTTTAATATATCTACATCAGCAATCATTTATCACTAAGTTCCTTCAATATTATATTATCACCTATCAACGCTTCTTTGATCTCCCTCTTCGCTTAATTTTTTTCACATTACATTAATTGCTACGCATCACACACTCACATCTTCTTCTTGTAAAAAGATCTGGTTTACAATATGAACAAAAATCTGGACTGTTGAATGAAATTTTAATTTGCTGAAAAATACAAAGGAAATTATCCTGGCCTGAAGCATAGTTTTAACAGCTAACATTCCGTAGAGTACAGTTATAACATACTTAGTACGTTTTCAAAGAGGAGAAAGAGACTTAGCGGTTGGGATTACGTAATATTGTTAAGAGAATATTAATTTGTACAGTGTATCCAACAACTATAATTTCGTATTTCAATAATGTGTTTTGTGCTGCGTTTTCACGACTTTCTTCCTTAATTTACAACTGTCTCATTACACTAATTCTAAGCGCAACTTCTATGTCAGAGGTCCTGGGTTCCACTTAATACCGAAAATAAAAATATGTAGTTAAGAAATAAATAAATTCCTTGGTTGATCCTTTAAACAGAGGAATCTCCCAGCAATGTACGTAGCCTAAAAAACTCACATAGCAATATTTTATCATTCGTAAGCCATTGTATACTTAAATATCAGGCGTTGTTTGTAACTATACTAGGTACTCGGTCGAAATAATTTTAATAATTATGACGACTTATAAAAAAATATGGTGCAAAAATACCATAAGTAGGTACAGGAATCGTACCTACTTATGGTATTTTTGCACCATATTTTTTTTAATTAAACTTTGTTTACGAATTTACGAACTGCTATTTAATTTCTTAGATTTATAAATAAGAAACAACGAGCCATTGCCTTTACCAGACCAGACCCCTAAACCAGAGACTTAACGGAAAAAGGGGTAACATAAGAACACTGGAGCGGAATGGAATAAAGAAAAACCTAAGTATTTTACTTCTCCATCAACCACAAGCAATTCCTTCTCCAAAAATTGTGGATAATTATTAAATCTACTATTGAAATTACTAAAACTAGGGGACGAACATACCTACCCACCTAATGTCTATATACAATGAACTTAGCTAACATCCCTGTTAATTCCTTCAACTAATCTAAATGTGTTTGTTTTAGCATTGGGTCTACCACAATAGATCAACGGGTTCGGATTTGATCCTACGACCTCTGAATCGATACTCAGACTCTTGTTGTTTCAAATTGATTAATTTTGTTTGTAAAGCGAAATTTTAATAGTTATTTAATTATAATGGCATAAAATACTTCGCTCGCCCTCTATTACATGGGACCTAAAAATACCGGTGAAACGTGGGTGTACATTATTACACCGCTGCCTAAACCTTCGGGGAATACCTACATGCGTGATGGTAAAATACTTCGTTAGTGAACTGTGCTTACTGTAACTGTAATTTATGTGCAAAAAATATTTTAATATATTTTATTCAATATACCCTTGGTTGGGTGAGTATTTGAATTGTATTGTCTTGTACTTCAAACAGAGTCCAACATAGTTGGGATGAGAATAGACAAGGACTGCTGAATGGTGAAGGAATATTGTAAACAAAGAGATTTAATTTACTAGTGTATTAAATGTCTTTGATTGTAAACTTCATAATTATTATTTTGCGAAAAAAAAATGTAAGCTCTCAGCATATAAATCTCATTAATCTAATAGGAAAAGATATCGCGAAACATCCTCATTAAAAAGATGTAAAAAAATTTGAAGCTATATGTAACACGGCCACATGTGGACAGTATGTCCATTTATTTACGCCCTAGGACAAAAACCACAGCGTTATGAATGCGAGCAACGTTGCAGGTCGCAAACAACAATGTTTTAAGTTTTAAGTTTTCTCTTTGCGTATACGAGTGAAATATTTAATTTAAACTAGCTTATAGAAACGTGCCATAACATATTGCATATTCTTGTTGATATTCAGATATTGTGACTTTTTAGAGTTCCTTACAACACGAAGGCTACCTCATTACTCTTGAGCTCGCAGTTACCAGATACCTATTACACGGGACTTGAAAAAATCTCATTGAACTGTAGGTATATATTAGATCACTACTGCTTAACCTGCAATAAATACAGAGCCATACCTATAAAATCCGCTAAATCGTGGTTTTCATTATCATCGGTTACGCCATTTGCTACCTTTTATCGTAGAAACTCAAAACGAAATAAGACTAAACTTCCTGCAATTCAATTAACCTTCTAAGCAATCAAGTTTTTATACCACTACTTTTTAATTCATATCCAAATTAATATATCTCAAGATATAATAGAATCTCCTGCTTTTTTTTCTAAACAGAAACAATTTTTTTTCCGGTACCTACCTCGTGACTCCATTATCCGCGAACGAAACTCATACGACGACAAAAGTGTTTCTTCTTCAAAAACATTGAAAATAATCTTCTGGTACGGAATCCACTAACCACGAATGAACTCATACTGAACCAGGTTTTACATACATAGTTTTTTTTTTTCAGAAATATTTTTCTTCTTTAATCTACAAGATTCATCCTAGTGATTGTACCTATTTCAATTTTACATTGTTTCCTTTATCCTGAGTCTGATTTGAAGTCTGTTATTTATTAAGACAAGCATTGTTTTCTGTATTTTTATGTCTCCTCTATTATTTATTATGACGACTCTTATCATTATATTATTAGATATGGTGAAATAATACATAGACGTATAAATTGAACGAATAATATGACTAACTCATTTGTCTAATAGTCCTAACCACTACTACTCGCTGGAGATCCCTAGTTTAATTCCCAGTTTAAACTGTGCTATTGAGTTTTCCTATGAAATTCTCAGTAGCAGCTCGAAGTCGGATAAATGTGCTCAGTTATGGCAACAAGCTTGCCGCTCTTCCCATTTTACATGTGACTTAAATACATCTCTGCCTAATTTTCGGGAGTTACAGGCGTGATGGTTTATATTATTATGACAGTCCAAATTAACCCAAGCCCAACCAGTAGATTAGTGAGTGATGGACACTGACCTCGCATGACGCTCGAATATTTGTGTAACTTTTGGAACCAAAAGTGTCAAATAAAATGTACCGGAGACCCATTCTACGAGTCCAAAGTCTCACAACTCCGGTGAATCATGATATGATTCGCGGACACGACAGCACAGCACATCCACAATTTTAGCCTCCGAGATCTCACAAACAGTAAAAACCAATCATCACATTTCAATGTAAAAAGTAATAAACTATTAGAAAATACACGACGTCCGTCCTACATCAAACAATGAGCATCATAACAATGTGAAAGGTATTTATCTGGATACGCCGGTCGCCTTATATCATCCGATTTTCTCAACAATAGGGATGCTCGCAACCCAGGGGGATGAATCTCCTATAAATTATTCACTCTCTATTTGCATGACAAACGACGGGAGAGTAGTGAAGGTTTAAGACCTTTAATGGCACCTCTTCAGCCCTTGTTAACTGTATTTTAACCACTCCATCCTTTTGCACTTCTAGGGACACTCTTTAATGGGCCAGTGATTTTTCCCAGTCATATGCAAATCGCAGATTAGCATATATTTTATTCGGAGCTCCTATTTTAACCGGCGAAAATGTTGATGATATTAAAAATGCAAATTTTCGTCTTGATGGTTATTGCTACAATCTTTTGTGTTGGCGCTTCTAATTTAGAGCGAAGCTGCGTAGTAGACTAAAATTCTAATGAGGCTGCTTAATTATTTAAATACTTTAAAAAAATCTAGTTTACCGCAGACATGATTTCTCTTTTGTATTTATAAAAATGAAAACTTAAATTACGTCATTGGTAGTATATTTTTTTATCTAAAATAATGGCAAGAGGGACTAAGATTTTCTCCTGTATCGTAGATATATTTAATATGGATGCAATATACTCGTAATAATAATATGCCATTATTATTATTTTATAATTAATAAGCAATTATCTCTATTATGATTGTGGAAACCTTGATCAAATCAGACAAACAGGTGCTCTGTTTGTTTGTTGAAAGTTGAAGTTGAAGACGGATAAAGATCAATACTTCTGTAGTGGTTTTATTTTCAGCTGTGATCGTCCTAAAGCAGGCCCAAGGTTTTATTAAACTGACCGTTGCCTGCGAGTACACTCATAGTAAAAACTATAACTCGGTTTCTAGACGGGTACCTATATGAAACATGCACCAAATTTTAAATTAGTCTCAGCAATACAACTATGAAAACCGCATCCGATTTTTTGCGTGATACAAACATACAGATAGACAGACAATAAAGAAGATTAGTTTTTCTTCAATATTAATTATTTATAGACATCAGCCTGTTCCAATTTTATTATATGTATTGGTCATCGCCAACAATATCGTCGACAACTGCATAATACAAAGTGTCAACTGAAGCGACGTTTCAAAATTAGAACGTCGGGATTTCTTCAGAAACATAAATGGAATAGTCGTGTAGTTCGAGAGCCTAGAAATACGAGATAATCTTGGTAGGTAGGTAACATTTAAGTTGTAGTATGAAATTGGTTTCAGTGTTAGCGTCAAGCGATTTAAATATAGAAAAGCAGAAATATCAAAGGAGTTTTCAACCGGGAAATAGATTTTCACTGTAGTTATTTGAGACGGATACCTAATCCTCGTTGGACTGCCTCGTTGGTCTAGTGGTCCCAATCGCGACTGCTACGCTAGAGGTCTTGGGTTCGATCCCCAGGTCGAGCAAAGTGTTATTGAGTTTTTCTATGAAATTCTCAGTAGCAGCTCGGAGTCTGGATTTGTGCCCGGTGAATGGCAATAGGCTCGCCCCCTATTACATGGGACCCAAACATACCGGCGAACTGTGGGTGTACATTAAGTACACCTCTGCCTAACCCTTCGGGGAATACAGGCGTGATGGTATGGATACCTAATCATAATATGATTAGGTATAATATTATTATTTTATTTTATAGTTAGGTGATAAGCATATAAGTATATGATAATTATAGATAAGGTAAGTACACATTAAGCTATTTGCAATCAGAGTTGAAGTAAAATACTTAAAAAGTTTTCAAATCGTGTTTATTTTAAACATATATTATTTAATATTATGTGCTATACAATGGGGAGCAATCAAAGGGACTCTACGAATAAAAAATAGTTTTGATCGTCTGGTGCACCCTGGGCAGTTAGCTTCGCCTTGTACATGTCTAAAAAGCTTGCCAGGACATAGACATGTATTTTTTATCGTATATTCATATATACGATAAAAAATATTTTTCTAACTATTTATTAATATTAACATGTATTTGCTATCGTATATTCATATATACGATAAGAAATACATACATTTTCTTGATAAAAGAGGTGATATAGGTGTCATAGTAAACACGTTTTGAAGAAGAATTTACTTATAAAATTGCTCTCTAGAAAATATCTCTTTATTTAAAATATGCTGGGATTGATAAAGGCCGCACGATGAGTGAAACTTTTTCTTACTAAATACTACTTTTTTAAACTCCAGATCAAACCACCTAATTAATATTTCTGTTTCGATATATCTGAATAAATAAATAGGGTTTCTTAGCGTTCGTATTTGACGATGAAACTTAATCGAATTGTATTTGCTCCCATTTAAAACCCTTTTCTGAAGCCCAATAGTTTTGATAGCAAAGGGCATAGTTTTAATTAGTTTTGACCCAATAATAGACGTGAAATTATTAATAATTATGAATTCTGTGTACTGATGAAGATGAAAACTGAAATCATGAAATTGTTGGAATTTAACTAAAAAACTAAAAAAAATATACAACGACGATATATTTTTTATACCATCTGTTACTACTGGCAACTTACTTGCCATTTATTTTAACCCCGCATTATAGGATAATTATTAGACAAAGTAGGATCAATAGCATTTTGCGTTACATTACTTTTCGATGCCACCCAAAAATTTATTGCCAAAATCACAAGACTGAGCATAAGCCAAACCTAACTGCGATTTATTACCAATTAATACAAACGCGAAAATCGCGGCATCGCCCCGTCAGATCCGCTATATCGGTGGAGATTAATGTAATCTGTTATAATTAGGCTACACCCAGAGATTGCCTCCCTGGAGCCGCGGATTTAATTGATTAATTTGCTATGAAAACCTCCAAGGTAGGTACTTACCTACTTGACTATTTATCGTGTTTTGATTTTTACTTGATTTTAAAGGTAACGTAGCTAATAAAATTACTGGGAAAATAAAACTTAACTAGATGGATTTGTTGATCTCAAGATATTATGTTCGCGCCAATTATGTCACTTTTGTCGCTGGCGTATAGGCTGCGGTTGCCGCCTAGCACCAGGCTGCTCATAGGCTTTTTATGTCATCTGAGAACAATAAAATAAATATACCCTCCAAACAAATAAAAATATCGAGCTGAAACCACAAATTTCATAGAAAAACACGATACCATTTTTGCTAGTCCTGAGATATATTTCAATAAATTCACGCATAAATAGTAGATAGTTTATTTTTATTATGTTTTTATTTTAATTTCAAATTTTAGATTGATTTACATTCGTAGACCCTACAGAAATTTGAACGTGCACCTACTGTGCCTAGTTCTGGGTAACTGGACGGAAGGAGACTAGACGCTACGACAGGGAATCCTAGTGTGGGGTCTAAGGCTTTATCTGCTTACTGTACCTTTATTATATTTGGCAGAATAAATATTTTTTTTATTTTTTTTTAATAGTTATTACGTACATAATAGTTATTATGCCTATCAAAATGTCACGCTTCAGTCCAAACTTCGAACACAATTCAAAATAAACTGTCAACGAAACGAAATACAATAAATTCAGGTGTAAGTACCTACCTTTATTGTAACGTTCTATTTTCAAAAGGGACACAATAAGTTCGTTTCGGGCGGCCCTTTATTCTTGCATCGTAATTTTCGGCTCCCGAACTCGGAACAAATTAATGTTAAAACAAATTTCAATTGAATCCATTACTTTGAAGTTCGTAAGTTTGTAATTTAATGTCAAATTTTGTTACGGCCAAACTTTAACAATGAGGCGTTTGACATTTTGTATATAAACATGATACATTGTGAGCTCTTGGCTTGTTTGTATGTACATTCAATATTATAATTATAACTGTCAAGTTGTTGTATATCAATATTTTCTTCCAATACTTACTTTAAACTTATTTCAGCACACACTACGTATTGAATCGGCGCACACTTCAATTTATAACGTAATAAAAGCATGCATACTATGGGCAATTAAATACTAAAAAATGATATTAAATTAACATTGCTTTGAATGTGACAAATGAAACAAACAAAATGAAATCATAACTTTCTTAGGAACAAAATATTCGAATTGATTTATTTAAAAAATATATATTGTAATTGTGGTAAAACTATGTATGTAAAAGATAATAAGTAGTACATATACTATTATTTACTACTTATTATCTTTATGTATTTGAACAATGTACCTAATTAAAAAAATAAGGATGGACGACTTCACACGACGCGACGTCAAGAAAATCTTTCAGGCATGCAGGTTTCTTCACGATTTTTTTTCTTCGCCATTTAAGCGCGGGATAGTTTACATTTCATAATATTTACAGTTGCTTCGATAAAACTCTGCTTGTCTGGAGTTAGCTGTTCCGAACAACAGCGCTGGTAAAATCGTTTAATTAAGTTTTTTTATACATAAATATCGAATGATGAATTATACATGAATATGTACCGAGTGGTTGTGTGTGACTGACATGCCACGGTTAAACTTAAAACGGTTTGTGTGGTATGATTATTATCATTTAATTATGTTATATTTCTTTGTTTTATTCAATAAATGGAAAAAAAAATGTGAAGAAAATACTCAGAGATGTGATACATAAATGACCACAAAATTGTCCTTACACCGACTCTTTCTATTAAAATTTAACACTGCTAAACAACTTGCGGACACCTTCAGACAGGTTTCGTTATTTCGATTAAACTGTGCATGACTTCGTAACATCGGGTCTTACATTTGAACTCGAGACCTTTGACTTAGTAGTCCAACGGTCATATCACTAAGCTATCACTGTTTCGTGATGATATATTGGCTACAAATGCCACAATAACTTACCTAACCCATTTAAATAACAAATTGTAAAAAATAATATATTTAGATCTATACATATAATACAATTCTAACAGATCGATGTCTATACATTATAAATATTGAAGGAATTCTAATCTATACTAATATTATAAAGCTGAAGAGTTTGTTTGTTTGTTTGTTTACTTGAACGCGCTAATCTCAGGAACTACGGGTCCGATTTGAAAATTTCTTTCATTGTTAGATAGCCCATTTATCGAGGAAGGCTGGCAAAAAAATTTTTTTTTTTAAATGTAGTTAAGTAAGAAACCACGCGGGCGAAGCCGTGGGCGGAAAGCTAGTATGTACATATAGGAGATCTTTATTACAGCAGCAGAAGCCAAAACAATTTCTATTGTCTGTCTGTATGTTTGTACACGCATCATGCAAAAACCACTGAATTGAACTACATCCGGTTTTCACAATTGTATTGTTGAAGGTCTAACTTAAAATTTGGGGCATGCTTTATCTTCATAAGCTGAAGAAGCCTAGAAGCCGAGTTATAGTAAATAAATCCTTTTGGGCCGTCATTGAAACCGCGGGCAAAGGCTAGTTAATAATAAAACTGACATTTAACCTAATAAATAACTTTAAAAATTAAAAAGCTTAGCCAAAAAGTGTATATCAAAACTGTATTTGCAAAATTGTTTTGATTTATTACTTTCAATGATTTATTAAGATCGTTAGTAAGCCATACTAGTCTCTGATTTTATCAAAAACAAATTTATAACACCTGTCTGTTAAAAAAAAGAGATAAAAGTTTATTTAAAAAAAGGTCTAATGCCTATTTTAATTATTAATATGTTCTGTTAACCGTAGTTTCGCTCGCGTCACAGAAAGATTTAAGTACGTTACTATGACTCGGCTTTCTAGGGGCGTAGGTTCAGAAATCTGTGAAAACTGCATCCGATTTCGTGCATTTATTTTGCGTGATGTACCTACCGACGCACAAACAGACAAACAAAAAATGTAATGATAATTGTTTTGGCTAATCTTACTCATATACAGGCCCGTAATATATTTTTCATGATTAAATGGCTCAGACATCAGTCGGTTACAATGTTATTATAAGTATTTGTATGAAACACTTTATGAGAACTTTTCCAATAGTTGTATTATAATGTATAAGATTTCTGTTCTTATTATAATAAAAATCTCTTACATAATAAATTAAAAATGTTCTAACCTTAGTTCATAACATTTTAATTCGATAATTTAAATTAATTCATAACATTTAAATTTCAATTGCATTCTTCAATGCTTGAAGCAAACTTTTCAGACGTTCGATTAGGAGCTTTTACCGAAATAGAAAATTTGGGATAATTAAATTTCAATCGTACCTAAGGATAAAAAAATAACTTTTAACAAAAAATACAAACCGCTTAAAATAAGTAGCAAGAATCGTAGCATATAGCGTCCTGTTATTTCTGCGTATCCCTATTGGAAAAAGGCGTGATTTGTATTTATGTAAAACCGCCTTCAAGAAATAATAAAAACAACGTTATGTCTAAAACAGTTTCAGAAGCCAGTGCCTTTAATTTGATTGGATCTTTTGTTTCGCCACCGACTTCAAAAACTGTGAAAACCTTTTGTCTCAAAAAATCCTTTGGAATTGGAAAACGGGTACAGTAGCTGGTAATAAATAAAGTAACGTCAAGCCAAATACACGACGTAATAACACAATATCAATTCTAAGGCTCCAGAAACTTCTTATTCGATATTTATATATAGACTCTGATGCTATGAACAGACAGAATCGGTAAAAAAAGTAGATTTCACGATCAAGTCGCGAACAAATCCCCCATTTCATAGCGCATATTCTCCGCACTCCTCTATACATTACATAGCGACTCCACAAACGGAATATCCTAGCTAAAACTGATATATTATCACAAAAGGCTCACACAACATTCCGCATTCAATTCCACACAGTACGTCACGGTATTGTGACGTGTATAAATATAGTTTTTGTTCGCGCTCGCCAAGCAAAAAGTTCCATGCGATGTTACAACGTAGACGGCTCGCATAAAAATTGTACGCGGATGTTACATGTACAATTATACGTTTAAATAATGTACATATTATAATATACGAGGACGAGGCTTTTGTCAGACTGTTCATAGAAATATGATTAATCTTCCCACTAGCAGAAGATATAAAAGGTGAATATATTGGTAGCCTTATCTCGAACTATCTCATTAGTCTAGTGGTCCTTACCCGTCGGGGAATACAGGCGTGATGGTATGGTATATAGCTTTTTGGAACACTTCTCAAATCATCTCCAATAATACAGATTCTAAAATAAGTTTTAATATAAATATGAAACTTGCACATAATAGACAACATAGATCGATATTAAAAACATAACACCGAGTAGATTGCTTAATAGACATACAATTTTGAGATAAGGCAAATCTAATGACTGTTTTTAATTGAGAAGGGCTGTTAGTCATCGTATGAAGACTCCGAGTCTAAGGCACTTCTGACTTTTTGAAAGCATGCTCCTATAATAAATAATTATCGCTCGCTGAAACGGTTAAGGAAAATGTCTTGAGAAAACATGCATGCCTGAGAGATTTTCTTGACAAACTTGTGAACTCTGCCAACCCATACTAAGCGAGCTTGGTGGATTTTCTAGCTTAACCTTAGCTCTGAGAAGACCTTAACTATGGAGTGGGTTGATGCTGAAAATACGTAACAAATCGAACACCAACAAGTTCCAATCCAAATAGCAAAATGTCTATGACGTTCTAGACTGATTTTCATTTCCCGAGCGTTCGCATTGGCGTTAATTCCCTTCTGAACGTCGGCCAGATTGCAAAGTTTTAATTGCGAACTCTTAATGAGATAGGCCTGGCCTCGAAATAGTCCAATGTCTCCTATCTGTAGTCTGCGCTAAATGCACTGCGGCATATAATCGTTTTTAAGTCGTCTCCAGATAAAATTGATACTAATCAGGGTGGGTTAAGATTATTTTGCGTTTAATGAATTAATGGGATGTTAAGTATTTCAGTGAAACTGTGCTGGTCTTAGGAGTACTAACGAAAGAGTTTGAAGTCTAAATATTGTTGTGAGAATAGATGATTTTTCTATTTTTGCGTTTGACCAGATTTTAATAAGATGAATTTCATTTAGAGAAGGACTGATGCTAATTTATCTAAAATACTCCTTTGCGATGTGAGTGAAAACGCAAGTAATAGTTAATTTATCTTATTGATGAGTTATTGACGCCCTTCCGGCTCTAAGAAGGTTTTTAATGGTGTATAGTCTATACTTATAATATAAACAGGTAAAAGTTGTGTTTGTAGGAGGTAATCTCTGGATAAACGGAACCGATTATGCAAAATTCTTTCACCAATAGAAAGTTACATTGTTCCTGAGTGATATAGGCTATATATTATCCCGTAAGATAAAAAGTATAGACCATGCGGGCGAAGCCACGAGCGAATAGCTAGTGTACAATATACTTGCAATGCACACGGGCGGCAATGTGCAATAGTGCTACTACTATTATAACAATGTAGACCAATTCCAAGATGTGTAATGGAGCCTAAACTTGAGCTGAAACCCAACCCCTCAGTGTAGCACATTGCGTAATTGAGTACTCGCCCATATACAGAATGACTTATACCCAACTATAACAGAAACTGTTTCGAAGGAATCATATTTTCTTTTCAAATATTTGAGGAAAATATGTGACAGTCTGAGTCGTAGGAAGCAGAAAATTATAGTATGTACTTACATTGATTTACCGACTTCTACAAAGCAAAAGATTATCATACATAACTTTTTTGTTAAGGAACTAATTTTGGTCGATACATCAAACTCCTGACTATTCCATATTAATTTGTTTAGTGATTTTCTAAGAACTCTAATAAGAAAAATCCCGTGTTTTTAAAGTACTTAATTACATAAAATACATTGTTTTTGAAGTTCTTTAGACTCTCTATTAATATTTTAAATGCGAAACTCTAGCTACTCTCTAACTAACTCTGTTTGTCTATTAGATACCTTCAAGCCTTAATCGTTTTCAAAATCCTCAGCAATATTGATATAGATTTTATCCAGATACTTTTTATTTGTGCTGAAAAATTAGAAAATAACTGAAAGGTTATCCCGCTATTAAATATTACGCTACAACAAATAGGAACCAATTAAGCCGGTGACGACACAGTGTTCAACTATAATAAATAATTGGAGGTAGCCAACGAATCTATGTAGAATATTTTGTTTTAAATTGAATGTGTACACACAAAAGAAATATTTATATTCAGTAAGGTCGATAAAAACATCCATGTAGGCTCCCTATAATAATAGGTATAAGTTCCAAACCTGATAAATTTCAGCGAGAAAATCGACGATGTGTATATACGACAGGTATCAACAGGAGATTAGACAAAAAACGGATACGCAAAACTACGGTCGCCGGTCGTCGCCGGCATGTTGATTTTAATTTGCGTTCCGTCCAAATTCTGTTGGTTTTACATTTACCATTCAGGGAGCCAGACAGACGACTGATAAATTAGTGACACGTGCAAACGTACTGTACAACTACAAAGATCTATATGTAATCAAGGTACTTTTCGATTGCTTAGTAATTGCAAAGTTAACGAAGATCATATACATTTTCAAGAAAAAAGACCTCAGGCATGATTCTAATCTGCGTCCTCCGCTTTGGTATATCCTACTAGCCTTCTCCCAACGTAGTTGGTAGTATGCCGTACTACTACGAAAATCGATACCTATGTAATCGAGGTACTTGCCGATTGCATAGTAATTGCTAAGTTAACAAAGATCATATACATTTTCAAGAAAAAAGACCTCAGGCATGATTCTAATCTGCGTCCTCCGCTTTGGTATATCCTACTAGCCTTCTCCCAACGTAGTTGGTAGTATGCCGTACTACTACGAAAATCGATACCTATGTAATCAAGGTACTTGCCGATTGCATAGTAATTGCTAAGTTAACAAAGATCATATACATTTTCAAGAAAAAAAGACCTCAGGCATGATTCTAATCTGCGTCCTCCGCTTTGGTATATCCTCCTAGCCTTCTCCCAACGTAGTTGGTAGTATGCCGTACTACTACGAAAATCGATACCTATGTAATCAAGGTACTTGCCGATTGCGTAGTAATTGTTAAGTTAACAAAGATCATATACATTTTCATGAAAAAAGACCTCCTCCTCCGCTTTGGTATATCATCATCAACCCATTAAATAGTCCCACTGCTGAGCACGGGTTCCTTCCAGAACGAGAGGGATTAAGCTATAGTACGCCAAGCTAGCCTACTGCGGGTTGGCAGACTTCACACGCCGTCAAGAAAATCTCTCAGGCATACAGGTTTTTTCACGATGTTTTCCTTCACCGTTTAAGCGCTTGATAAGTAATAACATGACTTCGAAAAGTCAGAGGTTGGATTCAAACTCGAGACCTTTGACTTAGCAGTCCAATGGCCATATAACTAGGCTATCACTGCACTTATATCCTCATAGCCTTCTCCCAACTACGGTGGGGTCAGCTTCTAGTCTAACCAGACGCGGCTGAGTATCAGTATTTTACACAAAGCGAATGCCATCAGACCTCCGCAACCCAATTTCTGAGCAACAACGATATTCGAAGGATTGATTGGTTGTCAGACTTTTTTGGGCTTCTGATAGTTGTCATAGGCAACTGGCATCGACGATTTATGCGCTCTTCAAGGTACAGAGGGGTTTTGATCTGTTAGGAATGGTCGTGACTTACTGACTGCAACAGGCGCAGCTTAACCTTGCAGAAATTATGATCGGCGCCGTTATTACTTATCCACGAGCAGTATATATATATCCAGTAATAACAAACAAGTAAAACCGCCTTAAAAAAAATATGTCTAAAACAGTTTCGGAAGTCAGTGGCTTCCATTTTAGTAGTTCTTTTGTTTTCGCCATCGACTTCCGATCTCCATGGTTAAGCTGCGCCTGCTGCGGTCAGTCAGTCCCCCTCTGCACCTTGGAGAGCGCGTAAAGCCGTCGATCCCGGTTGTCATACCTATGACAACTATTAATGGCAACTATCAGAAGGCCAAAAAAGCCTGACAAGCAGTCTATCCTACGAATGTCTTTATCCTACTTATAAACAGACATTATGTTGTGAGCTCCCATGTAACAAGAGGCTTGCCATTTTTTGAGAACAAATCTAAACTTTAAACTGATAAAACAAAATTTCCTTGCAGGAAGATGCAATCCCGACCTGAAAATCGCAATCGGAAGCTGATGCTTAGCGACCACGCTTCAAAAATAATCGCAGGACCAGGTAAAATTAAAAATGGTTCGTAAAATTTTTGAAAATACTTATTTTTGAACCAATTTTAATTTTGTATTTAATTTTTTTTTTCTCTATTTGTGGTAAGCAGTTTTATGAGACCGACCATAAAAAATACAGTAAACTAACCTATTTGCCTCTGACTTAAAATCAATCATTGTATTTAAACGAATGTCATTTGTAAGATGCACAATTGTCTGCATGAGATAAAGACATTCAAGAGAAACATTAAGATATCGTTAATTGCAACAGCTAATGCTTTAATAGCTTCCTGTTCGTTGTCAAGTTCAAAGGGTTAATTACAACGACGATTATCGATCGATAGTTCTGACGTTCTGTTTTACAAGTCTAGCCATTTATTCTATAGAAGGTATACCGTAACGTTGGTCTAAAGTATAGTTAGTAATATCCCTTAATTAAGATTACCATAGAGGTATTAAGTATAATTGTCAAATAAATTAAAAAAAATTGAAGGAATGAAGTAAAAAAAATCAGGGAACACTTTGTTAGTTGTTGGTAGGTAATATTCACGATGATCAATCAATGATCAAGGCTTGCTGCAGAAATTTTATAAATGGGTTGCCATCCTTAGCGCATTGTATTATTTTGTCATTTCACCTTTAACACACCTGCTTTTAATAATTAAGAATAACCTAGATATCCTTATAGTTAGACACTACCAGGAGTAGCTACTTATAAAGATATTTTACAGTATCTACCCATCTCACATAAGAACAACAATTATAGAATCACTTCGAGTAATAAAATGTAAAACAAACAAAACCCTAGGGTTGTGTCTCTCACTCAGAAGGAAAATAAAAACAAAGTGCGTACGTCAGTCCTCAGCTAATGAAAGTCTGAGTACACATAAAAGAGCCCTGCAATCTCAGACTGTCGCATTCGAAATTCATAAGTCGTCATAGCCCTCGCACACCGCAAGCTTTCTCGTGGTGCTGGACAAAAGACGCGCCCCAACCTCGGCCTTTTTCAAACACCAATGTACCGTTCAAATATTTGTCTAATTATAATCTGTGGGTAGTTTCAGGTAGGATATTGCGGCCGGCCTTTGCTCTATTGAAGGAATTTTTAAATTGGATCGTAGATTATGTAGGTATAGCTTTATGTAGAATCCAGTAATTTGGGAATAGGCAAAGAATAATTCTATGTCGACTTTAAAAACGCTACAAACGCAGTTCTGTATCTGTGTGCCAAATTTGATCCAAATACGCTCAGCAGTTTTTTCTCGGAGTAACAAACATCCAAAGGTAAGCCAGAGACGTATTAATTTAAACCGAAAGTTCGCCGGTATATTTTAGTCCCCGGGCATACATCTAAATATCGAGATGCTTCTGAGAATTTCATAGAATAACCCAATAATACTTTGCCTGACCTGGCAATCGAACCCAAACCTCGCGTTTAGCATCACTAGAGTATTAAGGCCGTTTAGAAACTTTCACATTCATATTATAAGTACGACTACCATTTAATGTACTTTAATATTATATTTATTAACTTTTTATATATCTTTATGTGCACAATCACATGTTTGTATATAAATAAATAATAAACAGAAATATCAATATTATTACAGGGTTATCAGTGCGAACAGTTCGCCTATGCACAATGTTTCTATTTACATAGGTAAATAAAATCAATATTTTTACTAGATGTAAACGTTGGTACTAGCCTACAACAAATTCACAAATAATCTCCAGTTATCTAGTTCTTCTTTTTTTTAAATATAATTTAATTATATTTTAAATAAATAAATAATAATATACCTCTTATCTTATTTTAATTGAAGTTTTTTTTAAAAGGTTGCGCTAGAGAATAACATACTTTTATCGAAGCAGATAGTATAAATTGGGGGGATTCTGCCAAAAGTGTTATTTACAAATGTACCTTTCTATAAGTATTTGCTAAGATAGCAATTTTTCAATGCATTTATTCCTACTGCCATAACCCTAGAATGTGTTACAGAAGTACAATTTGCTTAAATCTATATAACCAAGAATTAGAAGCAAACAATCCACCTCAATTTTAAATAAATATATTAATTACAGCATTTTTTATGAGTTTTATTATTAAAATTAAGATTTTTTCATGTACTTACTCCCGATATTACGCTCGCTTTTTCTTCTGTTTTTTATTTTGTTTCGTTTTCATTAAAACTGTTAGTACTTTCACTATCGCGTACACAGTCACTAGTACTAAAACCAAAATGAAGGCATAAACATCTATCATTGTATAAGCAAACCAACTTATTTGAAGCGCAGGGTTTTTCATGTAGTCTGCACCATTATTCCTTATTACATATTCAATCCAAAACATGGCAGTGTCCAAAGCACTCAAAGGCCTATCCTTGAAACGGTTTGAAATTTCTTTAGCTTTCTTCCTATAAGAATCATTGGTGAGTACTTCATGTAATACTTGAGAGAATGTTTCCTCATTGATGTCGTGAAACTCCAAAATTTTTCCGAATCCTAGATACTGAGCTTGCAATAAGTTATTGTATTGATCCGCATAAATTGGTACTCCAATTATCGGCACTCCATGGAACGTGGCTTCTTGTGTTCCTATTAACCCACCGTGTGATATGAACACTCTTATGTTTGGATGAGCTGCAAGACATAACAATAAATTTTAAATTAACACAACTTTATGCCTATATTCCACGAAGAGACAGCCAAAGGTGTGCTAATGTACACCTACATTTCGCCCGTTATTTTTGGGTCTCAGCGACTTTATTGTCATTAGCCGGGCACAAATCGAAACTCCGCGCTGCCACTAATAATTTCTTAGAAAAGCGCAATAACACTTTGCTTGGCCTCGGAATCGAAACCAGGGCCCCAAGCAAAGCAGTCGCGATTAGGAACACCGAACTAATGAGGAAGTTTTAAATGTTATTTAGCTATAATATTTAGAATACTATTATCGTTTCATTACTTTATAGTACTCTTTTTAATCCTACAACACCCTCCTATCTTAAAACTCGTCTGTAATACACATTTGAGATCCTTACGTTCATCAGAAAACTTAAAGCTAAAGATGCCAATGCACACCACAAATTTTTTTGACCAGGCATTTATAGTTCAGGCCACTCGTCTGTGGATTCACTACCAGTTTCTATAAGACGTGCACAAACTTTGGCATCATTTAAATTAATGGTGAAACAGCATTACTTGGCCGCTTGTTCTTAAATTGTTACCTACTATCGTGATGAAGATATATAAGTGTTTATATTTATAGTATACCTATATTATATAGATATAGTTATAGTATTATTAGTATACCTAATATTTAATTATGTATGTATGTATGTATATTTATTTATTTATTTTGACTTAAAACTCTAAATAAGTAAAAATTTATTTAGCATTATTTTGTACACCTGCAACAACCCAATATCTTTTTAAATGACTCTTGTCCATTCAATGGTTGTCTGTAAGAAATTGCATGAGCGATAAGACTGCCAATTGTACTTAATTATGTAACTTTGTTTTTGTTTTTATTTTCTATTTTGTGTACAATAAAGAATAATCTATCTATCTATCGTTATTTACTTAATGTATTCTTACTTATGTAATTGTGTATGTTTCAAGACTATAAAACAAGTTATTTGTTAGTAAAACAACGTAGTGTACCTATTCAAGTAATGCGCAATATCTTAGGTCATCTTATAGGTAGTCCATGTTTCAATCCAATGCTAAAACACTTACAAAGAATATCTTTCTGTGGCAACCATTTTCTAATAATAAGGTTATCAGGTTTGTTCTCCAATTTGTCGTCTTCCCATTTCCACAGGACGGTCTGATTTAGTTTCCTAAACACGTTGAGGACTGCGTTCCTTTTGTCCTCTGGTAACTCTGAAATGCGTACATTTGAGCCGAAGTTCATATAAACAGCTCCATGTCTAGCATTGTCCAATGCTTTCTGGAGATCCTATAAAATCAAAACGGCAAAATAAGGATGTTGCAAAGAAAATAATGACATAGCATCATCACACCTGTTTACCCCAAAGGCGGACTTACTGTATACCCACAGTTAGACGATATAGTCCCATTTAACAGAGGGCGTGCCTATTGCCATTCACTGAGCATATATCCAAACTCCGAGCTGTGACTGAAAATTTAATAGAAGAACCCAATAACACTGCTCTTGCCTGGGAATGAAACCCAAGACCTCTAGCGTAGCAGTCGCGCTAAGGACCGCAACACTACCGAGGCATTCAACAAAAGTTACAGTTTTTTACAAAAAAATATATTTGAATGCAATCTAAATTTAGTTGATTTTACAAATTTTATATTATATTTTAACAAATAAAACGTCAAATCTTGACTAACGGAGTATCTTATTAGTATCGGATTATTAGTTGTTTTTATGACCTACAGTCCTTTATTACGAGCAAGTATATTTTTTATCGATTACCGCTTACACGCTGCATCATTCAAAGTAAACATTTCCCACAAATAAACAATATAGCTAGAAATCTAACTCCTTAAGATATACATAACGTAACCTCAACTATAATCATATTTTTTTACACTAATTACATTGTTAACGTCACCTTATAAAAAAAACTACGTTGTTTGTTACACGCTCGATTAATTGTTACAATAATATTATTTGTTGTTGAAAAAAAATTATGTGTACCTATATTATATATAATACGCAATTTATACACTGATATTAATAAAGGAATAATAGTTTAAGTCTATTTGTGGTTGAAAAGCAAGAAATAATAATGATGATATTTATGTTGAACATTATATTTTTTATAATATATGGCACACCGCCTTTATAATAATCCCCAAAGAATATAATTATGTAAACTACTTTGTCTGTTCACTTAACTATTGCTTCGGTGATCTGATCTCGCATTGTATAGGGTTTTCATACAATAAGGGGCCAACGTAAACTGGATTTATATGTGTAGCCATGCGTACTAGAAAAATCTAAAATATGGAAGAAGCAAAAGAAGTATGCAAGAATATACAAGAAAAAGGCGTGACTGATTTTAGCTATTAATCTTTCTAGCCCTAATGATTTCAACTAAATTTAGCACATTCTGGCACAATGCTAAAACTTGACACAAAAGAGGTTTCAATCTTTTGTCATTCCGTTAAATTAATTCTAAAAAGTGTTACTGTTTAATATAATTAGGTAAAACCGGTCTTAATCGAAAGAAACCACTGATATATCTTCGTTGTAAAGACAATATAATCTGAGTTCATACACGCGACTTATATAAAGCTATAATTTCCAGCATAGGCCAAACTCGTATTGTAAAGGCTTATCGAACATTGGGAGTTCAGCTTACACTGGAATTTGAGATGTAGTCCTCTGTACAGTTCATGGATTATGTTGTCATTAGAAACGTAGACAATCATAATGCAAAGTATGTATAATGTTGTTACTGATCGTAAATTAGATGTCATTTAGAACAACAATGAGTCGACGTTAGAGCTAAACGTTTCTTACGACAATAGATAGCAATTGTATAGGTATCTACATGTCCTTGTATCTATTATATACGTTACTTACCTATATAATACAGTAGTTATACATGTAATTAATCCACTTTTAAAATAGAAGTAATATCTTAACCGTCTCATACTGAGAGGAGACCCGTGCCTAGCAGAGGGTAGAATTAAAATAGCAAAATGTATCTACGAATGTATCTACGAATGTTTGTAGGTATTCTTGATTTGAAATACATTGAGAAATATCGCAATGAGTATCTTATAAAAATAATATAATATTCCGTAATTATATTGTTTCTAAGATTATAATTCAGTACCTATACTGTTCTACACCTATTTAATGATGTGTTAAATAAAATCATACTCTCAAAATATCTTAGAATTCTAGATCAAAAACTTATAATTTGATGAACGATAAAGTAATTTAGTATCGTTTAAATTAAACTACTATTTGTAACCTGCGGGTCGAAGTTGTTATAAAAGCCGAGAATTTTGAAAAATCATAGAAAGGCTAGTGCAAATTATAATTCCTCCATTGTCCCACCAGTAGATATCTAGTAGACTTGGAAGTGGCAGTGTTCCATTCCTTCATTTATCATCCTACAAATCTAAATGAAAGAGATATGGCGATACCTGCCACGAAACAATTTTGGGAAATATGAAGGGGGTTTTAAGAAATTCTTCAGTCCTATACTTTGGAAGTATGGCAATACCCTATAACCAAAATTTATTAAATTATACTTAGTACCTATATCAAGCGGATGAAGGCAAGATATGAAAGATGATACTGATGATGTCTGCTACTCGATACGAAGTTCGCCGGAATATTTTTACCAAAAACTGAACACATGAGATTGAAATTTTAACAATTATCTTTAACTAGCTTTCCGCCCGCAGCTTCGCCCGCATGGTTAACTCAATTTTGGCTGTTTAATTTGTTTCCCCTATTTCATCCCCACATAGGTGGAAATTTTAAAACGTTAGAACAAATATTTATTGACTTCTTATCACGTGCCTAAATACAGAGTTTCATTGTTTTATCTTCGAAAATGAATGAAACGAACTCCCATACAAACTACCACCCCCTATTTCAACCCCTTCAAAACTTTTTTTTTGCCATAAAACGTAGCCTACGTCCTTTCTCAAGCTTTGATATATCTCCGTACTAAATTTCATCAAAATTGGTTGAGTGATTTAGGCGTGAAAACGTAACAGACAGACACACAGACAGACACACAGACAGACAGACAGACAGACAGACAGACAGAAAGACAGACAGACACAGTTACTTTCGCATTTATAATATTAGTAGGGAAGTAGGGATAATAGGGATAACTGCCTTTATGCCTTTACGTATGTACATAAAGGACCCAATAAATTACGAAACTGCATGTGGTTTGGAACCGTGTCATATTGCAAAGTTACTACATGTCGAAATTGCAAAGTTTTTCGTCCACTTAGAATAGGTAATATTTTTTTTTTCGATTTTTCATGTAACAAACTTTACAGTATTATTGTTTATAGAAGATATGAGAATAACATATGGGCTTTAATTTTTTATGATATTTTAGGAAATTCCCACAGGATAGGCAAAAATCGCGGGGGAAAAGCTAGCAATATTATAAATGGGAAAGTTTGTGAGTTGTTGTTAGTAACTCTTTCACGCAAAAAATACAGAACGGATTTTGATGAAACTTTACAGTATTATTGGTTATAAATCAGAATAACATAATTATAGGCTTTAATGTATAACGGTATTTTCAGAAATTCCCACAGGATTGGGAAAAATCTATTCCACACGGACGAAAGCGCGGGCAAAAGCTAGTAGCTCAATAAATTCGTCCATATTAATGTCATGTTAATTAAATAACTTACTTTTTTTTAAGTAAAAACTTACTAGCAATGTGGGTCACACATTACTAGTATTCATGTTAACCCCTCGTGCTAAGCTAAATGCTTGTTTTACGAGTGGGTTCACGTCGCTAGTGCAATGGGTGGGGTTCGAACCGGCAACCACGTGATCATAAGCCCGATGCCTTAGCCATTAGGCTACCGCCGCTTCGAATCTTTAATATTCGTGTCAATGTTTGTTGAAGTTGATTTTCATCTGGCAGAGCGCCAGATAAAAATCAACTTCGTCACAAAAACAGGTGTAAGAAAAACGTATGGTAACAACATAATAGGCTAAATTAAACAAATTTAGTTTAAAAAAACGGCCTTGATGTGTCTTTAGTATGATTAGTTTCAAGTAGGTAGTACACTGTTCTATAATCATTATGCTAGTCATAATAATTTTAACAATAATATTGTTCGTTTTTTTAACGACGGCACTAGGCACTAACTCTATGTCACGGGAAACTATAGATACTTAAACATACTCGTACAATTAGCAAATACAAAAAATACCCAGACCCGAAAGAAATATCTGTAGATAACAAAATTATTTCTTGCTGGGAATCGAATCTACCACATTCGTGCAACGGTTGTGGCGAAGAGACCATACTTATTTTTTTTATATTACCTATGATATTACTTATCTCAACTGATACGCCAAATAATAAAAATAAGATTCACAATAAGAAAGGTAACTGGATTTTAGTTTTATTTGATAGCCTTGTACTTTTTTGGGATTTTAACATAACCATTATAACATTTTTGGGATAATTGGATTATAGCCTGATGTCATTTAGACATAGTGGTTTCTAACACTTACGCTAATATTAGACATTGAAATAAGCCTACTGTTTACGGATTTTATTGCGTTATATTGATATTTTCCTACCATCCTACCAAATCCAAGCACAAGACTGCGAGACCTAAGGATACTGTGAGCTCATTCTGCGTGACCGGATCAAATAATAATCAAACAAATATAGGGTAGCTGTTGATAATTTTGACATTAGGACGACCAACACCTCAGTCCATCCGTGACCATGGATGCTGTAAAGGATCCGAAACGTCGGGAAAAAGTAGTATTATTTCAATGTTAAATGACATAGCTTTAATACCAGTTAAACATTAAGTTTTCTAAATTTAACACAACTTGTAGCTCAACTGTGTTGAGGGCAATTAATTATTAAAGTTGTACATACAGCTATACATAAAGCTATACAATTCCATTTTAGACTGACCTCACATTTAAAAGCCGCTCTGCATAATTCAAGGCGAGCGTATACTGGAAACGTATGTCGATGAACGAAAGCTAGCCGTGCGTACATCACGTGAAGGTCATAATATAATACAGCTGATAAGCACACAGCTAAGAAAATATATATAAAGAATTAAAGACTAAGATTTATGAAGATTTATGAATATTCCAATATTTCTTTAAATTACGGCATAGTTATTAGTTATAATAAAAAAAAAACCCGACGCTCTAGAAGGTCATCTTTCTGGAATTATAAATACGCCACTGCCGTCTGGCCATATTCTTAAAAAACAATGGCTAAATGTGTAATTAAGCGCAAAACTCGAGAATGGCTGAACTGATTGACTTTCAGTCTTAAAATGTTCATAAAAGACCAAATGAGGTCCTAATAGAAAAAATACAATTTGTCTGGAAAATTGGAAAACATGGGGGAAACTGGAAAGGCTTTTTTCAGCGTCTTTGGATTTTTAGATTTTAATTTTAATTTCTTTGGATTTTTACAATTAACAAATTTTACCGTGTCCTCTTTTGGAATAAATTACTTTTAAAAAATGCGCGATGTTGAAATAGTCGTTAATTTTCTCAGACACTAAACTAATTAGGTAGGCATATATATTATATATATAATCACTCACCTCTGGCAAACGAGTATCACTTTTGCTCAGATGTACTCCCCCAATTTCTACTACATTCGGCAGATACGCCGCCGGAACATCGAAACTAAAATGTCCATTGATTAAAATCAAGGAAGTATTTCGTTGCAACTCGTACAAACTCGGAACTGGCTTCGGTAAATCTGGGAAGTACTTCCTCGCAAGCTTCTCGTGTTCTTCCAAATACCAGTACTTCCAATAAATATATTCGTATGCGGTGAAATATAAATTCCTTAGTCTTGATGTAAATGATGTTGGCTCCCTGACATCAAGGAACTCTGAGATAATTGTCGCCAACTGCAGTGGGTTTCTAGTTACAATATTGTGTCTCATACAGTTGCCATATGTAGTAACTAGAACTAACGGAGCGTTATATTTGTGAGCCAGAATATACGTAGCTTCTTGAAAGAACTGTTCAGTTATGACCAAGTCAAATTTGGTGTCTTCCGCGAAAAGTTTCTTGATTTGTGTTGAGTTTAGCGTCAGTTCTGTAAACGCTAAACCGCCTTTCCAAAGTATCTGCTTGTGGAATTCCTCTGCTGATATTTCCACCATATCAAAGACATTAGGTCTGTTGCCTCCTAAAATTTATAAATAATTAGCAACTTAGTTCACTATAACTTACACGCGTTTTTTTAAAGCTTACCAGCAATGTGGGTCGCACATTATGTATTCTTGTTAACCCCTCATACTAAGCTAAAATGCTTGTATAACGAGTGGGTCCACGTCGGTAGTGCAATGGGTGGGTTTCGAACCTGCAACCACATGATCGCAAGTCCGACGCCCCAGTCATTAGGCTACCGCCGCTTCAATAGTAAATGATTCAATAGACAACTAACAAAACGAAGTCAAATTATAATACTTTAAATGGGCCCTAGTTCCCATTTTATCATTATTTTTCACTAGCCACTGCCCGCGGTTTTAATCACGTCCCAATAGGATTTACTTACGCACGGCTACACATCAAGCTATACAAATCCAGTAAAGGCTGGACTTGAATTGTGTGGAAAACGTTTACAATGGGAGGTCAGTCTAAACTGGTTTAGTATAGCTTGATGTGTAGCCTTGTGTACCTACTACGTACAGACAACAAATTATTTTATGAAAATTTTTACAAGCCTGTTAAAATTTTCATAAAATAATAATAATTTAATGATCAATCTTATTATTGTGTGTATAGTATCTATTATTATAGATTTACTATAAGTATCTATTATGTTCAGTCAATCATTTCAAATTCATTTATTTAATCCAATATTAGCAATTTTACATAAATATAATAAATACTTATTACGTCTGATTTCAATAACAAATAAAATAGAGACGTAGGATTTTTAAATTTCTGGATCTTAAACTAACACGAGTAATCAAATCTATAAACAGTTTTTTTTCCCGCCATGGGACTATAAGACGGGTTGCGGACGATCCATAAGTATTTCCCATACTATAAAAAAAGAAGTATTCATCCAGCCGTAATTGATACTATATATTATCATATTCATTATTATAAAATAAAGAGTTTTATTCACATAACATTATTCAGCCGAGTCTCGTTGCTTAAATAAAATATCAGTAACTTCCATAGAATCCACTAACACTGGCATCTGCATAAAATATTATAGATATTGAAAATCTTACCTAGTAAGTCCCAAATTTCCTTTTCATCCACCATATATTGATGATAGTTTGGTGGAGGATGATGATCCCTGTGTCCAGTTATAACGGTCACATTATGTCCCCTCCTTGCAAGTTCCAATCCAATAGGTTTTAGCATAATATAATGAGATTTAGACGTAAAAGGTACCACATATAAAATATTCGCTGCCTCACAATAATTTGCCACCATTAATAAGAAAAAAATATATTTAAAAGTGCCCTGAAAAAAAAAACTTTCTTAATTCAAAACTTTGATTAGGATTGTTGAAGTTAAAAGAAAACGTTTATACGCAAACACAAACCATTTTGAATTTAGAAATGTATTTTGTTTTTATAATTTAAATAAAGAGGTTTGATTTAAAGTATAACAAAATAGTTAAGATATTGACACCGCCGGCCCTCGGAGAACACTAAAGCGACGTTTAAAGTTTATAAACAACGAGTTACGAGTGGACGTATGTAGGTATCTATAGAAATAGGTCTATGTAGGTATAATTATGCGCGATAATGGAATGCCCGCACTAGAACTTGAAGCGTTCATTGCAACTGAATCGAGAAATAACAAACATTCTAAAACTACTTTACCAAATACATAAAATGATTATGAAAGTACAACCAGTAACACTGGTGAATCATTAACAACCTTGCAAAACTGAATTACTTAACATCATAAACAACAAGTTCTGTTCTATGATAAAAATATTTATAAAATCTCAAAGCGTGTGTACAACTATTAGTAATAGTTGTACACACGGCTACATAACAAGCTATACAAATCCGTTTATCAGTTTAGACTGACTGCCCATTGTAAAGGTTTTCAGTACAATTCAAGGCCATAGATACTGGTTTTGTGTAGCTTGATGTGTATTTCTTGATGAATATGATACAATGATAGATTGAAATAATTCGCTCCCACCTGTCCTGCTAACTTACATAAATAACCTGTCCTTAAAAATAACTATATCTTGGTTTTGTCCCGTTACAATTACAATTTTTTTATTTTAGGTGTTATTATGTCAGAATTTCGTGCAGCTGCCTGAAATCTTTCACATTTTTCTTTCTTTCAGTGGTCGAACTTCGTCTTGTTTCGAGCGAGATGTAGGTCTCGGTGTGCATTAAAATAGCTTCGGAGCGCAAAATTGCCTAATTTCCAGCAAGCTACTTTTATTAATCCCACAATATGGTACAAAAAGTTGGTAAAAAAGTTACGAATTTTTATAAGAATCTTCCCTTAACTTCTATTGCGTGGATTTTTACTCAGGGATAGGGTAACCTTCTTAAAATGAAGAACTTTCTAGAATCGAATCAGTACTTCCAGATATCTTCTCTTATTTATCTTTTAACCGGGTTCAAATAAAGAGAAAGTTCTTAATTAGACAGTTTTTTTATGCGTCAACCGATTCGGATTTATTTCTGATTGTTGTATTTTGCTTAACGTCAGGTCTGATCATCTGTACTGAAGATAAAACACGAAAAATTAAAGTAGTTTTTTTTTATAAAAAGTAATTTACCCATTATTAGTAAGTATAGATTATAATACTGTTAAAAAAAGGTCAATGTCTTCTTGAGACCAAAACTGCTAATTTTAAACATGTTAACCTTAACAAACATTATAATTTGAACCTTGGTTGGTAGATACGGTTATAAAAATAAAATAGATAATGTTTAATTCCAAGATCAGGTAGTCTCGCAATCTTTAAACCGAACGACATACCTAAATTATTATTTGGTGCTGATTATGTTATATATAATATTTTATTCTGTTATGTACCCGTTCCTAATCTTTCTAAGTTACCTATCAGACTAATAACTTTACAAACATTTTAAAATTCATTTTGCAAAGACACTAGTTGCTCATACTTACTTCAAATAAAAAGCATAATGAAAAAAACCCGCCCAGTGCGAGTTGGACTCGCGCACGGACGGTTCCGTGCCATTACGATTTATGACGTATTAAAAAAACTACTTACTAGATTCTTTCAAACCAATTTTCGTTGAAAGTTTACATGGTAATGTACATCATATATTTTTTTTTAGTTTTATCATTCTCTTATTTTAGAAGTTACAGGGGGGGGGGACACATTTTACCACTTTGGAAGTGTCCCTCGCGGAAACTATTCAGTTTAGAAAAAAATGATATTAGAAACCTCAATAACCTTTTTTATCCATAGATACCTCACACGTATGAATTTGATAAAAAAAGAATTTTGAGTTTCAGTTTTAAGTATGGGGAACCCCCAATTTTTTTTTGTTTTTTTTTTCTATTTTTGTGTAAAGATCTTAATGCGGTTCACAGAATACATCTACTTACCAAGTTTCAACAGCATAGCTCTTATAGTTTCAGAGATAAAAATCTGTGACATACGGACGGACGGACAGACAGACAGACATGACGAATCTATAAAGGTTCCGTTTTTTGCCATTTGGCTACGGAACCCTAAAAATAGTATTACCAACTCAAAATAAAGTAAATCATTGTAGTAACAGATTGCACGATTAGTGTAAATGGAGGATTCTGGCAAAATTGACAATTTGCACTGCTTTCCGCTATTATAACTTTTTTTAAGAAGATTTTTGGTAGTCAATAGTCAATATATTTGTTGATGTCGCCATTGAACCTAGAATCGTACAACTTGCGAAAAACTAAAGAAAATTAATTTTGCGTTCCTGGGAAGACAATCTGCCTTAACTACTTTTTTCCCTTCATCATCATCATCATCATATCAGCCAAATGAAGTCCACTGCTGAACGAAGGCCTCCCCCATAGACTTCCACAACGACCGGTTATATGCTTTTTACCCTTATCAATAGAGCATTAGGGTAAAAAATGATTGCCATCTAACGATCTACCGTAGTACTATTTTTTATTGATGATAGTACAGTTATGGACTGACAAACACAAAGTCTTCTCAATTAAAGTATAAGCCGCAATCATTTGAATTATTCTGATAATGAATACATTCAAATGGGCGAAATTATAGTTTTAAGGGTTAGGTTCCCTCATTGAATAGTCCATGATAACAATTATGGAAACCCTTTAATTGTTATCCACTCTCATATCCGAATTATTGTATTTCAACAATAGTCCCTTTATTTAGTTTAGACAATTTGTTGGCAAAAGATGATAACAGGGACGGTTCGGGTAAGAAATATTAATTATTTAACATAATAATATCGTGTACTCCCTTGGCTCTGTTGTTGTTTCGACTGTCTTTGTTTTCGGGGTATCTATGCTAATTTTGTTTAGTTTGTTTAATTTAGATGTTTGATAAAAATATATGTTTGATAGTAAGTACAATTTTAATATTATTTTTAACATATTTTATACAATACACACAACATGATTAATACTTTAAGAACAGCGCCATCTACAACGTTAATAATGAACTTCCACCCAATATGAGAACTGCTCGCAACGATACAAAGATGCTATGTTAACAAGCAGTTTGTTACAAACTTATTCTAAAAGCAGTACAAAACGAAACATAGGAGAGGGCTACAAATGTTCATGTATAGCTTGAATATAATGGTTTATCACATGAAAATCCTTTTAAAATTGTAATGAGAAAGAAATACTCGCCATTCGTTGCTTAATAGACTTTTGTGGCTCTAGTCATAAAGTGAGGTTGGCGTATCTGCTGAAGCAGGTTAGGACTGAATAGCTTTCAATTACTTGGAAGAAAGTGGCCTCCTTGCTGCAGTACCTACTTGGCTCTTACGGAATAGCAAATAACAGCATCCATTGCATAAATTGAGTAAATTAAAAAAAGCATTAAATTTTTTTTTTTTAATCTTAAATTTTTCCTATCGTCTGCGTCTTAAGTTTGAGTTCTTGGGGCTGATTCAGAGAACGTAGGTAGGGATTGTTCCGGTACTTGCATGAAATAATTAGGTACATTCGCTTTCTTCTTTATTTCCTTTTGTGTGGATTAACTGTTTTTAATTCTGCATCATGTAATCTGATTGAATATCGACGACAAGTAGCAGTATGCACACTGTTGCGTTTCGTACGGTGAGTATGGAGCGCCGGAGGCCCAATTCCTCCCTCAGTCCTCGTCCTTCCACTTTTCTCCTTTCGCCTTCCTTTTCCTTAAATAGGCGCGGCAACGCATAGTAATAGTAATAGTAATAGTAATAGTTATAGTTTATTTGCCAAAATAATTATACATGGTCATTTTATAGCATTGTAAACATAGGTGGAAAGGGAGGTTGTAGGTACAGAGGCCAGCCAGACCGATCGATCCTCAACTTTATTACGATACAGTAGGGTCCATTTTCGTTCGGAAATCAGATAGCCCCGGGTAGCCCGTCTCGTCGGTGACTGTACCTTGCATCTTTACATGTTATGTTACGGTAGACACTTAAGGTTGCTAACGTCATACACAAATGTGGTCACTGTCCCTTAAACTAGGACTGGCCTGTATCTTAAGGAACAGTTATCGGCTAGAAGAATGTACAATTATTCGTATAATAATGCAGTGAACTGAGTGTCGATCAAACGTTCAAATATAATTTTATCAACTTTATCAATCATCACTTGTTATCATTTATGTTGTTCTTGGCATGTGTGTGTGTGTGTGTATGTTCATGTTTCTGTGAGTGGGTGTGTGGTGGGGGAGTGAGTGTGTGTTCGTCCAATCAAGGGTGTGTGTGTTTCTTACGCGATGAAATGTAGCAAAGACTCCGTGGAGGAGTAATCTAAATGTTGTAGCCACGTTGTCATCTTGCTTTTGGCCATATATGACTGCATAGGTCCATAATGTTTAGCTGCTTCTGGACTTTTTTATAGAGGTGTGAGCTTAATATATAGTATTGATGCTCCGCAAAAGAAGTTTTGTGTTGAACCCTAGGGAAAACGTACCTACGTTTAGACCGATTCATAGGGGGCAGATTAGCGTGGTATCGTAAAACAGTCTGCAAAATGAACAATTGTCGAACCTTGAGGACTTTGCAACTCTAAATCTATGTAATTTTGTAGGATAGTGCTCCTAGCATGACACAAGTGAAAGCATCAAGAATACTATTAAGTAAGTAATCCATTAAGTAAATTATAGTAAAAGACTCTTCATAAATAAGAGCATCCTTAGGCCTGATAAACATAGCAGTTCGTCAGTCAGTCCGACCCCAAGAAGGCTATCCACGAAGCATTGAGCAAGTCAGATATTTTCTCGATTCTAAAATGTGACTCAGGGCCCTTAGCCGAATGAACACATTTTTTTTAGATAAATGTAACGTAGGCAGTTCAAGGGAAAGAATACGATTTTGTACAATTTTCTTTCATATTTCAAATAAAACTACTAGATTTAGTGCGTATTAACACATTATAATTTTATTGATACATTTTAATTATAAAATCTTATTAAATATTATTTTTACTCATTATTGTCTTAAGAGTAACAATAAATGTTATTAAAAAATATAAAGCTATTCACAAAGTTAACGCTTTCGATTGTAAAAACTTACGTACCCGAAATGTTTTTTTTTTTAATTCATTAAGTACACTTAAACGGACGGAATTAGATCGATATTAAAATTAAATTAGTAAAGCTTTATGACTTTTTACATGATAACACGAAGCTCCTAAACAGTTACTGTGTGATAATAAAGTTAGAAAACTTACTAACTAAAGCGTTTCAAAGATTCAGTCTGTGTATGACTTTGATTCATTTAGTACATTCGAAAAAATATGGCAGAATAAACATTTAAAATTAACTCCCCTCAAAGTTATACATGTTACTAATAATCTCTTATTTTCTCAATCACTTTATAGTTACTACTTCTTCGTTCCGAGTACAATGGAGCGTGTTTAGAATCATATCCGAGCGGCGAGGAGCGGATACCGTTTTCAATATACTTGGGGCTCGGTATTGGTTCGCCTTTGTACCCCCTGCTTTTCGTCACAGAATTTATTTCCCTTGACTCGATAATCTCTTTTGAGCGACCATCTCTGGATGGAACGATCTTCTTACTAACGGTTTCTACAGTATCGGTAACACTGGGACGCTCGGGATCACCTGATCGTGTGGTGTACCGGTACGTCTCAGAATAGTTATCACTACTATTGCTTCCCCTTCTTATCGCTGGCGATTTTATCCTCGTATCGAGCCTGGATACAAAGGGACTCGTGTCCCTATTGAGTGATTCTGTCTTGTATAAAGGCGTTTTCCTTTCTTCTGAGATACGTTCTTTATAATGTGGCGATGGGGTGTTGTATCGAGATGATAACCGGCTGCCGTCGGATTCATCGTCAGCGTGCAACGTTTGATATAATTCAGGCGCTCGTTCGCGGAGCCCTTTAAGGAATATCTTTTTCTTATCGGTTTCATCGTGAGATTTACTGAAGCCGTTTGTATGTCCGTTCGTCACTGGAGTTGTTTTACCGTATCTAGCTCCAAATAGGCCGTCGCGTCTGCGCTCTGTTTCCCGAGATACAGCATCGGCGAGGTCACGCTGACTGCGATTAATAATAGACACGATTCCTGGACTTTTCAACTGCTCCGGAGTTTCATCGAGCCGGCTCAAGTGAGGGTTAGATTTATACATAGTTGAATAATTACGGTTCATGGAAGATACGTAACGTGGGTGAGTCTCCTGTTCAGGAGCTCCCATAGCAAAACTCTTGCTCCTGTTAAGAGCTTTGTATGTGCGCGCTGGTTTCGCGGGTCCTGGCGGATAACCGTTAATTTTACCGTCTGGCGTAGCTGTGACGTTGTTTGCGATGTTGACAGCGCTGCTCGAGCGTTTATTGGGTGTAAGTCGGTGCCAATATTTATTGGAGCTTGGTTTCTGGGGTTCGGTGGTTTTTTCTTTGCGATCGTGGAGTTTCCTCGGCAGCGTCTGAGCGCTGCGTGCGTGGTCCTCTTCGGGCTCAATGTTCGGATTCAATCGACTTGTAGAGTGACTGAATCGACCCAGCGTGCTCGAAAACTGACCCCTGGAATCATAAAAGAAACAATTGAATATTTTTTATACAATCCGCTTAAAAGATTTATTGGCGTTTCGTGATATTGTAATGAGTCGGGCCCACGTACAATGATTGTCTTGTAGGTAAGTCGCAAAAACTCGTAATCTTGTTGGTGTTCTGATAATTGGATTCAATGGGGAATCTCCTCCTACGCGCTTAACGACCGTGATTTGTTTACGTATTGTTAAAACGCTTTTATTAAAGCCTGGACGGATAGATTGTATACAGTTTAATTTTAGACTTTGTTATTTTAGTTTCCGCGACATCTTTAAAGAAGGCGATCTGTTTAAGCTCATACAAAATAGCGGAAGTTAATGTGTCTATTGTGATTTGCAAAAATAATTATAACAAACTAATTAACATACACCAACCTCCACCTATACGCATGGCAGGTGTTTATTAAGAACATTTCCTTGCCATGAGTCACTTGTCGTCGCCTCATACTTCTCAATAAAGACTGTTTCACTTGACAAACACTAGTGACTCACATACACTAAATAAGGGTTTCTTTGCGAATAAAAGGCTTATTTACCCTTAATAGGCAATACCCATGGACAGCGACAGTGTAAAAGGCAAGATATGCCGGAACGTGGCTTTAATTAAAACTGCATGATTGCTGTGATTGATTGAAGAAACTATTGTCGTGTCTACTAATAGGACTTACAGAATTGTATTTGTCTTTTAATTTGTCCTGATTGAGTACAATGGAACGAGGACATTGTAACACTTTTAAGTGAAGATTTTCTGATTTATCTTAATTACTATAATGATGTCCGATTCAAGCGGAACGGCATGCAGCCAGTTTGCTATTCGATATTTTTCACTAATTTATATATTTAAGAGTAATTTTAGAAAAAGTATATACAGTCAATATAGATCTATAGTAAGTAAGTTGGTTGTTGATGCAAGTCCACGCATTTTTATAATTATAAATTTAAATTTAAATAACCTAGGTACTTCAATTAACGCACATAATGCCTTATATGGTAAAACGCAACTAATACCTTAGTGAATTTGCATGCATAATTAGTCCTTGCATAACATTATGGGCCTAGTACGTAAGAACTACCGTGACAAGAGATGTGTCACGGATTTTGTCAAATCTCTCACACAAACCTCGAAGGTATCCATGACACAATCATGTCATGTTACTGGTCCTTTGAGTGTATTTTGGTCTTTTGTTACAAAAGTTGGCCAGGCTTTACATAACAAAATCGGGTTTCCTTATTTCTTGAAATAGTTCGTGAATAATTATCAGTTTTGCGTTAACTGCATTTAGTTTTGTGTTTGCAGTAATTGCTAACATAGGAGGAGCTTTGAGAGCCTCATCTTAAATAATACTTTTAACCTGTTCTGTCGAGAATTTGTCACATTGCGGTATCTAATATTACGATCACAATAAAATTACTATGATTGCCATACATAACATAATAAACATCTAAGTTTCCGTCTGTTAATATCTTAGACTCATCATATAAGATATATTAAATTATATCAATATCCATACAAATAATAACAACGAAACTCCTTTATTATATAGTTGGTGTATCCAAATAAATTGTCGCTATAGATCTGATTATCATCATAATAAATATCTAACTAAGTATGTACATACGTAATCTAATTGTCATCAAGACATTATGGGTGTCCCTCGAAATAGATCATAATCAAATAAATTATACAACAATAAGCCACGATTGTAAAATTCTCAACTAGTTTTCAAATCTTATGAATTTCCTTTGATAAATAAAACCTCGAGAGCTTTTTCTTTTGCTTTCAACAGTTGTATAAAAATGGCAATAATGAGTTCAACTGTTCTTTGTAATTTACACTGAAGAATGCTACTGCAAGGTAAATCTAGCTACCTAGTATACTGTCAATTTAACAATAGAACAAACAGAGTTCGTGTGTGGAAACAACAACTCATACACAACTCAAATACTTACTCTTTTGAAAATACTACGTTTTGCCACAATTTACGAAACCTTGTCCAACCTTGTTAATTCTATCTTTATTATTATCGACTCCTAACAGAGCACCGTAACTTTATGATAATGCAAACACAAAGTATTAATTAAAGGTTTGGTAGATTTTAATGTAGGTGGACGCGGTCTGGTAGTAGGACAACCTTCTATTTAAGGCTCATTGGATAATATTTTTTATTAATTTATTGAATATCTATCATCTAATATCATAGCTAAATGTGTTCGACTGCCAAAATAGACTAAACACGCGAGAGACTATTTTGAACATAGCCAAATATGTAACGACACATTTTTATCACTATGGCTAATTAATTTGGTATTGGTATTTGATAACTATAGGAAGTAATTAAAGGCTCACCTTTCGCGGTGATCGCGGGCGTCGGCGGTGGCTGCGCGTCTAGAACTGCCCTCGTACTTGTGCTCTCGGCCATAGATGCTGGGCGCGAAGGGGTCCTCCCCGAGGTAGTAGCGGTGCGGCGGGGCGACGGGGGGCGCCAGCTCGCCGCCGTATTGCTTGTACGTCCGCGACGAGTGCTCCGGCGACGGAGTACGCGAATTGCGCCACCGAGCACGACGCTCCGCAGACGCCGAACGAATCTTCCCAACTAACTTCCGAATTGAATTTCCGATCGCAGAACCCACAGATTTACGCGCTGGTGACGGGCGCCGACCATTGTCAGCAAAACGAGTCTTTTGATTTTGTTTGCGCTCGTCCCTATCGCGGCGCCTCGGAGGTGTACGATCTCTATCCGAACTTTCACGCCTTTCCCTTGGAGGAGAATAGTCTGGCGGAGGCTCTGCAGCCCCCTCTTCGCGGCTATCACGCGATCTTCCCGAATTTTCATTCCGGGATGAGCTTCTGTAGCCGCTATCATAGCGGTGCTCTTCAGACAGTCTTTGTTTCGATGGTCGTTTTCGTTCCGGTGCAATGGGCCGGTAGTCGTCCTCGACAGAGGGCTCGCGGAACGCGCGCTCAGCTTCTAGCGGCCGGAAAGGCGAGCCGCGCGGCGGACTGTGCATTGTTGACGACGACACGTAGGCGGAATCGTCGCGCGAGGGCGGATGGCGGCGGCCGATAGGTGACGACCTCCCCTGCGGCGAATCGCGCTTCCCATACACATGTCTTGGAGACGAGCCGTTTAGTCGATCGTCGCTAGCATATGGTGAATGCACTGCCGGTGGTGATGGTGATGAGCTGCGTGGTTCTGGCATCCTGGGTTTGCTGGCGCGTCTCTGCGACCAGTCTGCAACACCCTTGAAATAACCACCGGTCCTGTTCACTGGTGCTGCCGGTCGTTCGTCTGAGGGCGTCGACGATTTTGTTTTACGAAGAACTCGATCACCATACACAGGTGGTGGTGGTACCGACGACGTTTTTCCGTAGTACCCTTCGTCTTCAGGTTTTTTTGTGTAGAAGGCGGGTTCGGGCCTTCTTCCTATCTCTTCGGCGATGGAGTCGTGTGAGGAGCGTGAGTCGCTGCCGAAGTGGCTCTCTAGCCACTTTGAGGTTTCTTTCTTGCGTGTTTCTTCCTCTATGTCATAGTCTACCGGACGTTTGTAATCCTTGTCGTGTTCTGAAAGCAGAGTAAACTATGAGCGCGGAGCGACACGGCGGCGGCGCGGGCGCGCGCACTGTGTCTCACTGTGAAGTGTGCGCCCGCGTCGCATCCTCTACCACACGCTATGGCGTAATCATTCAGTCAATAAGTTTGCCAAACTACCGAAGGTCAATGCGATGTATACACGAGACAACTTTACTTAACCGCCGCGAGACATTACCGTGCATATTATTCACTGAATGATAATTTCTAGGTCAGTACCTACTGCTTTACGTTATGTTTATGGTGTTATGTAATTATTGTCAGCTTTGGTGGTCATTTAACTAAGATGGTAATACAACTATTGTATGTAGATAACTATTCCTTATGTTCTACCTAATTTAGCTACAATCTAAGGGAGATAAATTATTTCAGTCACTGGCAATCATTATCAAGTAGATTTCAAACACAATGCCGACAAGAACTATGCAGTAAATCCGATTTACCATGTAAATGAGACACTCCTATAACCTTAAAACACTGTTGCTTGACCTGGAAATTGAATCAAGGACCACTAGACCAATGCACCATTTTAAAAAAAACTATAAAAAAACTTTTTTTTATTAATTAGGTATAAATAAAGGAATATTACTTTAAAAAAAAAACTGCCTCATTGGTTAAGTGGTCCCATTTAAATTCCCAAGTCGAGTAAAAGTGTTTTTATGTTTTTTTTTTATTACACACACACACACACCCTCACGCCTTTTTCCCATAGGGGTAGGCAGAAACTATAGAACGCCATCTGCTACGATTCTTGCATATTTTTTTGCTTCGTCCACATTCATACATCTTTATTTTTTATTTCAATTTGTATATCTCCACTGAACCATTTCTGATACAAGGGTGATGTTATATTATGCTCCGTACGTTTACGAATCTTCAAACAAGCCCTTATAACAAGATTAACAAGTCTGACATGTCATTATGACATCTTGTGCGGAACCGGGCGATCTTCGCAATCAAGTGTACACGCCCTATAAGCTTCACGTCGTTGCAAAAACTGTGATTAAACACACGTTTATGTAGAAATCATCTATATGCATGGCTTCTGCAACTGTGAGGTCGTTGGGCCTACTAATGATCAAAATTTAAAAAAAAAATGCTTATTAGCAATGTAGGTTGCACATAACTAGTAATCTTGTTAACCCCTCATACTTAGCTAAAATGCTTGTATTACGAGTGGGTTCACGTCGGTAGTGCAATAGTGGGTTTCGAACCGACAACCACATGATAGCAAGTCCGACGCCCTAGCTATTAGACTACCGCCGCTTCAAAATAACTAATAATTAATATAATAAATGGAACTAACATCCAAATTTTTTCTAGAATTCTAAATAGATCCCGCAAATATATTTTTACAACAAACTTTACATCTAATTTTTTTATTTTAACCTGTGTTGTTTTTAAATTGTGTAATATAATGTGTGCAATAAAGCGTATATAAATAAATAAATATATAATTGCTTAGGTAGGTATTTACTCTTATTTATTAAATATTTTGAGTAGATTAGTACATTGTTGACAAAATAAACATTTTAAGATAAACTTTGATATTTAAAAGAAACATAACTACCAGCCAAGGAAGATAAACCGGTGGCTTTGTAATCGAATATGGAAATATATATAAATAATATGCTCGCATATTATTTATAATTTATTGGTTTATTGAAATCCTCATACCTAGGAAACCACTTAAATATTTATCTCTTCCAAAAGTACGTTTAAATAATAAAGAAATAAAAAATATCTACACTGATATCGAAAAAACTTTATCCTATATCATTATGCTAGGATGATTTATCGCATATAATAAAACAAAATTCGCTTTTAAAACTTATTTAGATACTTAAATCAAATTGCAGATACCTTCGCCATTTATACGCTTTGAAAAAGAACTGGTCTATTCACCGTGAAGACACGTCACAATTACACACAACAGATGTGTAAATAACACACCATACACGTTAAATAAACGCTGTATGAGTCACTATAGGTAAACCATAGAGTTATGCTTTCTGAACTTTAATGTTTTATCACGGCATTCAATGCTAAAACCTCTTTGTTCTGCAGTTCTGCTATTTTGTGACAAATGCCGCGTACACTTGTTAAGCGTGCTACCTGACGTCAACGTAAATTCTGTTAACTGATACATATCGGCGAAGCACGACTTGCATATAGCTTAAACTCGTAGCTTTCGATAACTTTGCTAGGAATTAACATACTTGGGACTGTATAGAAATTCTTAAAAATATTAAACGAGCATTACTATAGATAATAAAATCAGTGAACAATGTAAGGCACGTGGAGTTCAAACGTAACTATGTAAATAATTATATTTATTACTTATGGCTTGCTTAAGCCGTGAAGAAAAATATGGTGAGGAAACCGCAGTGCCTGAGATAATCTTTCGACAGCATTTGAAATCCGTTAACCCGCGGCCAGCGTGGCGGAGTAGTATAGCCAAACCCTGACATTTACCCCTGGCATTAAAAAAGAGATCCCTGCTCAGTTGACGCAGTAAATGAGTTGATGATGAGTAATCAAGCCGAAAAAGGTTTTTCAAGTTCCTATAAATTTTCTGTAACAAACGTATTTTTCTCATGAAAAAAATACTTACTATAAATATTCACACCGTTCACTTAAAAAGTCGTTTTAATTTCAGCTGCACAAACAGTTATTGTCTGTGACATTTCTGTAGTTTTATACGCGCAGTTTTACATACAATGTATTTGTACGAATCAAACAAGTAACAGAACTATAGATACAATCTACACCGTGAGTAATTTTAATATTGTATCAGTCAATCCATCAGAGGTTGGTGGATGACAAACATATTTAACGTATGTTATTTTGGATTCACCCGTTTCGGCTCTCAATATATTACATACTGGACGGGCTTCTACACAATTATGTTCATATTTCAACCAATTTACAAAAAACCTTAACAAATAATACACCTAACCCTTGCTCATGAATCATCTGTCTATTGGTGAAAATCGTAGAAAAGAGTATATGTATGTAATATGTAGTCATACATGAAAAAGGCTTATATGACTGCTTATATTATTGATATTAGAAAATTGCTAAGGAACTACTACGGGCTTTAAATATGCATTGATTCCAAAAGAACTACTAAATACATATTTTAGCACCACAGGTTGAAATTCCAGCAAAGGAAAATGAGCTTTATTTTGGTGGCATTCCATTATTCGGCATTTTGCTCAAGAATAGAATAGAGCGCGACAGGAGGGCCCGGTTCACCAACGGAGCTTTTATCATCAAAATAACCGGTTACGGTAAACCTTAACCCGCCGATCATCATGTCACAACAGTCCCACCGAGCGTAGGCCCAACGACTCTCCTTATGCGGTAAGTTGATGGACATGTAGCATTAAATTGGCCACTTAAACTCTCGTTTAAACGTGGCACGTGTGTTTACTAACTCCTTAATTGTTTGCAAAACAGTTTGCTTGCCAGATTTGTAAGGGGAAAGTGAATAGAGGAGTCACTGCGTCATTGAGATTAAAGTCATATATACGCCTTACTGTTTGTCCTAGTAAGTCTTTCAGTCGTGAACCTACATAGACGTTGTGCTACATTGTTACATATAAATATAATTTGTTAGAAGACTCCATCTGCTATCTACAAGGCGATTCTGCTCAAAGTTTCTCCCTCGAAGCAGGCAGTGGTTCCAAAATTGTCCTAGAAGTAAATTGCGGACAGTAATATTAGAGCAAGTAAGTACGAGTATATAGAGGTGCAAGATAATAATAATGTATGATAGTACTACTACTAAAGTGAACTGCTAAACACTACGTTGAATCGTTCTTCTAAAAGTACACTCGTATTTAAATGATTAGAAAATGAACTTTTATTAAAAACAGCTTATTACTTATTCAAGGAGGCTGAACTACTTTTTTCCCGAAGATTGTTTAAGACATTTATGGCAGAGAAGTGCAAAGGTTTGTCATTTTGTCATGCATGTGCCAGGAAGTCTCGTCCTTCGAGCCTCTTATGGGCATCCTACGTAAAGTGCGTAGGATTCTAACAGTCCGGGTATTTAATTTCCTTAATAGTTACTTACTGGCTGCACAGGAAACAAACCGGCATAGTCAACTAAAGAAGTCTTTATGGTTTTGTTTAAATATTTACTTTCATCTTTAATTACATAGATTGGTTTGATTTTTACGTACTTACCATCTTGTTGTGTCCTTCCGTGTTTTATTTTATTAATAGTCAAGGGACTGAGATTATTGTGCGTACTGAATTAATGATCATTTTCGTCCACATGGGATCAATCTTCATCATGTCATCTAACCACATAATCCCTTTTATTGTTATTACAAATTATGCAAAGTTAAAAAGCTCACCAAACCACAAGGTCCTCACCATGAGTACCTATATATTTTTTCCTCTATTCATCATCTAAAGTGTCCGAAATCAAGACGGTTGTATATGTGTCCTTTGCAACTAGGAAGAGCATTAAACAAGGCCCGTATATCACACACAGTTGGACCAAGTCGATCGATCAACATGAATGCAAACAATAGCCAACACAGGCTAACCGGCGACAAGGCCGGTATCTGTTCCACTTCTCACTACCTCACTAGATATGTGTATTTTGTCAGAACTATGAATAAATTATGTTTGAAGTGGTTATGATGGATGCTCGAAAAATGCGTTCAGATTTATTACTTCTGGTTATGTAAAGGACAGATTGATATTAGTAACATATAAAATACTTATTGGGTAATACTCGAACCGTTTGTGTAATGAAAAGTATGTTTAATTTTTTTTTTATTTAAGACCTAGATCAAGAAAGTAGATAGAATGTAATCTTCATTCTATGTTCATAATTAATTTTTAGATAATCATCTTAATTGACTGCTTCATTAGTCTAGGGGGCGCAAGCGCCCGTATGGTCCCATATTACATGAGACCTAAGCGTAGTAAGAGGTAAGACAGAGTAGCTGTGGGTGTACATGAGTACACCCACAGTTACGCTTATTGCCACTCTATTATTATTTTTTATCACTGATAGGCTTACGCTTGACCACAACTTGCCTGATGTTAAGCATCGAAGTGGTCTACGATGGAGCGCGCTTGTCTAGAAGGTACCTATTCACTATCGTCTTGAAGACACCCAAATTGTACGTCTCAGGGAACAAAGACTCCGGTAATGAGTTCCACAATAGAGTAGTACGCACTATAAATGTAGACGCAAAACGTTTCGTGCGAGATTTAGGCACTTCCACCATATAGCGGTGGCGCCTTGCCGTAGCTCTGCTCGTCGTGGAACAATTTCATGTAGTTCCTATGCACACTCTCCGAAATGAAATGACTCTTATTAAACCTCTTCGTAACCTTTCTGGGATAACAAGCGTGATGTTAACCATAGTAATCCTTATGCGTTTTAGGTCTACTTTAATAAAACGAATTGGCTTTCCAGAAAAATCCAGACAATTTTGAACATGGGTTTGGAATATAATATATTATAGTTATTGTAACGGGACCTTTTATCAACATATCCAAAAGTAATAAATCAGTAGAATACGCCACAGGGATACTTATTATAAAATTAATGTAGAATAATAAAGATCTGTTTCGCACTTTATTCATCAGTAAAAAACTAACTCATCATCATCAACCCATTACATTGTCCCACTGCTGGGCACGGGTCACCTCTCAGTGTGAGAGCTATTAGGCTATAGTCTACCACGCTAGCCTACTGCCGGTTGGCAGACTTCACACACCGTCAAGAAAATCTCTCAGGCATGCAGGTTTCCTCACGATGTTTTCCTTCACCGTTTAAGCGCGTGATAATTAATTATTAATACGCACATGACTTCGAAAAGTCAAAGGTGCGTGCCTTGGATTCGAACTCGAGACCTTTGACTTGGCAGTCCAATGGTCATATTACTAGGCTATCACTGCACTAAAAAACTAAACTAACTACGTAATTATAATAAATAACTCAATCGCATAATTAAAATGTATATTTCAATCAATTTTAAAGTGAACTGGAAAAACTATATTGATAAATATGTAGCAGACTAATAAGATAATCAAGTTTTATAGCCTCTAAACCATTTTAATTTACTAAAATTGGTTCGGCTACAAATCTGATCCCAATGTTCTTTTATAATATGTAATAGATAGACAGGCTTCAATTGACCACGCTCGTGGCAAGTTCGTCGAAAGGGGAGGCAACTGCGGTTTTAGTCATTAAGATTCTGACAAGCCCTGTTGTGATTATCACAATAACTCCCCAATTGCTCCCTTAGTCCCCTTCATTCTCCTTTCCCCTTCCTTTTCCTTAAATAGGCTCGGCAGCGCATCTGCAACTCCTTTCGTATTGCAGATGTCTATCGGCGGCGACAACTACTTACCATCAGGTAGCTCGCCTGCTCGTTTGCCGAGTTATCCCGTAAAAAAAAACAACATAATATAAAACAGTCCCCAGCCAAGTCAGTGTGTCCAACTGTTCACGATTAAGTAAAAAACTATTAAACGGATTTTCATGCTGTTTACATTAATAGACATAATAAATTCATGAGGATGTTTAATACTATGATTTAGGTTACAGATTCGTGTAAATTGATTAGAAAATGACGATAACGGGCATGCGAAGCCGAGGCTGTCGCTAGTATGTTTAAAAAATAATATAAGTTAATTTTGAATGAAGCGAGTAATTAATTTCCAGAACTAATTCTATTCTGATAATATATATTCAATACATACCTACACTGTTTTGTTGTACCTAATTGCAAAAACTTAGTATATAATATTTTGAACCATCCACGGTGAGACCTCTGACACTGGCTTTATAACGATATTACTTCTTAATAGAAGGTATAATTATTTCATTGCGAGTCAGTACGACAGGTAGGTATCTGCCCACGGCGCCTGCCCATAATTTATTCTATGAACTTTTAAGGTAACTAGTTATTGCGAATAAAGTTAGTAACAACATACCGTGACGTTGCGTGTTCTATAATGAATCCTATTGGCTGTTAGAAATACTAATATTTTATTCAGCCTATCAGAATTTTTAGTCTTGTCATGTTGAATGACTGCGACTGATACTAATGTTCTGGATAATTAAGATTCTATTTTGAATGAGGTATGCGTATAAGAAGTGGATTGCGGATTATTTATGTGCTTGTAGGCAGCGTTTGAACATAGGGAATATTGATTGCTCTCAGAGTTGTTTTTTTTTATTGCTAATCAGTCTGGCTTATGGTGTAATTCTTCCAGTATTATGCTGGTTTCTAACACTTACGCGAATATTAGACATTGAAATAAAACTACTTTTTACGGATTTTATCGCGTTATATTGATATTTTTAAATTCCCGACGTTTCAGATCCTTTACAGCATCCATGGTCACGGGTGGACTGAGGTGTTGGTCGTCCTAATGTCAAAATTATCAAAAGCTACCCTACATTTTGTTGATTATTATTTATCCCGGTCACGCAGAATGAGCTCACCGTATCCTTAGGTCTCGCAGTCTTGTGCTTGGATTTAATGGAATCTATGATGGGGTTCCAAGCAGATGGTAAGACCCAGCCATCTTCTCTATTGAAATTTGGATGTTTTTTAATTTCAATAGCCTCGCGAATCATCCTAGGTAGGAATCGGTTTTCTTTTGCAAGGACTTGTGGTTTATCAAATCTGATGTAGTGCTGGGCCTTGTCAAGTGTATATTCACAAACTGCTGACTTCCCGGAACGGCGGTGTTTGACATCGGCGATGTGTTCTTTTACGCGGGTCCCTATGCTTCAACACCTCAGTCCACCCGTGACCATGGATGCTGTAAATGCTGTAACGCGATAAAATCCGTAAAAAGTAGTTTTATTTCAATGTCTTCCAGTATTATTAAAATTTGGAACCCTTAGCAAAATTTTTAAAGCGGTAGTTTTTGGCCCTGCACTAGGTACGCACGGCTACACGTCGAGCGATGCCAATCCAGATTACGCTCATCTCTTTGTATATAGAAAGCCAGCAATGCGAGATCAAATTAGACTGGAAATGTATAGATTGACCAGTAGCCGTGTGTACAGTCAGCAACGAAAGTCGCTGAACACCGCCAAGTTTTGAAAACATCACAGCACCAACATTTTTCAATAGATTCGCTTAGGTAAAAAATAATGGTCCAGTATGTAGAAACTCGTACTACTTACCACATCTTCGGTCAGTAAGTTCTGGATAATAAATATGTTTAAGCGATTTGAAGATTTCATCGTGTTCAACGACTTTCATTGCTGACTGTACCTACCAAATACTAATAGATCATCTGCCACCTGGGGAGGCGGCAGAGTATGTTGGACTCATACTGACTAAAAAGCGGATTTGACTTTGCTTGCCCAATAGTCACGGTAATGGGATTCGCGACATTCCATCATACCATAACGCCTGTATTCCCCGAAAGGTTAGGCAGAGGTGTACTAATGTACACCCACATTTCGCAGGTATGTTTAGGTCCCATGTAATAGGGGGTGAGCCTATTGCCATTAACCGGGCACGAATCCAGACTTCGAGCTGCTGCTGAGAGTTTCATAGAAAAACCCAATAACACTTTGCTCGACCTGGAGATTGAACCCAGGACCTCTAGTGTAGCAGTCGCGCTTACACGAGGACCACTAGACAAATGAAGCAGTCCTGTAATTATACAAGACTGCTTCATTTGTAGTTGCATATTTATAACCATTAGGTTATAAATATTTTACGCTTAGGTACCGTTTAGCCTTATAGTTTTTTTTTTTTTTTTTAATAAAAGCTTACTAGCAATGTGGGTCGCACATTATTAGTATTCTTGTTAACCCCTCGTGCTAAGCTAAATGCTTGTGTTACGAGTAGATTCATTTCGGTAGTGCAATGGGTGGGTTTCGAACCGGCAAACATATGATTGCAAGTCCGACGCCCTAGCCATTAGGCTACCTCCGCTTAGAATGTATCTATACTTTATTTTACTTTTTAACTTTATTAAGAACTTTAAAACTCTGAAACACTTCTTGATCTTAAATAAGTCATAATTATGTAAGACGGATATTTATTTACTATATACAACTTTCAAAAAGTTATATTTATCTTCATAGTATCTTTTTTTCACACGGAACTATTTTTCCACCAAGGCTGACTTGACACTAAAAATGGCTACAATAAACAACTAACTAACTAAAAACAACAATAAATAACATAATGATTGCTTCGAAGGCACAGGTTGATTTTAATTGTGTCTCATACACAAAATCAACCTGTGCCTTCGAAGCAATAGCATATTTAGTAAAGAATGGATGTCTAGCTCATAAATTACAAACCGATAAACTATTATATAACCCATCTATTATTTTTGATTTAAAGGTGTCGTCGGTATTTAAATAAAATAAATATAGCTTAGATAGGTAGGTTCCTATTTATTTTTATACATTTAAAGAAACCATCATAATAATATTATGGATGAGATTAATAAGTCCATTATCATGTTTTTAAAAGTATTGAATGTACTTTTACAGTTCAAAAAGTTATATTTTGGATAATAGTACCATAATAGTACGATCTACTTTAAAAACTGTATTTAAACAGAATTGTATTAAACTGCCATCTGTTGAAACACACCAGTACTGCAACACTGAGCATAGTTGTAAATTAATAACAGCGCCATCTGTCAACGAGTAGTTTAACTATACTCAAACGCCATCTGATGGCAAGTGAGTAAATAAAATAGTTCTATATCTTACCGGCGTGGCGAAGGCGGCGTTGGCGACGCATTCTAACTGACAAACTGTCCCAGTCGTCATCCATGTTTGGCTGTCCTTCTCTCTCAACTGCAACAAAAGAAGTATGCACTTGGCATCAGTCGTAAAAAATAATATTGACATCAATTTCATTCGCATTAAAATATCAGTTGATATTTTGATATTATGTGGCCATAATGTACCTATACCTAAATGAGATAATTATTGTCGTTTAGCAAAAAGGCATATCGTATGTCGTATTACTTTGTTTATAAATATTAAGTATCTGGAGGTGAATTTATAACGGCAAAGATAAAAAAATGATCATAATTTTATTTATGTACTCGCGTCCGATATTTTTTTAAGGGATAACTTAGCAAACTACCTAGCAAGCAAGCTACCTGATGGTAAGTAGTCATCGCCACCCATGGACATCAGCAAAACCAAAGAAGTTGCAGATGCGTTTCCGAGCCTATTTAAAGAAAAGGGAAGGAGAAGGAAGGGGGACTGAGGGAGAAATTGGGCCTCCGACGCTCCACAGATGCTCTTTACCATGTTTTTCCTACATACCTTCTTCAGTGCGTGAGCGTGAGTTAATATGCGTAGCGACCCGCAAGCCGCCCGCCATGAGATCAGTGCTCTGTTCGAGGTCCACTCGCTTCCTCCTCTCCGTGCCACTGGTCTCTTCCACCACACTCCTGTCACTCGGTAATGATTTTGCCTGCCAATCAAAAGGTCAAAGGTATTTTTTTGCAACATGGCCCCAACGAGCAGGCCTAGCATACTTTACCCTACTCTCTCACGTTAAATAGTCAAAATAGAGTGAATAAATAGTTGTTTGTTGTTGTTTGTTAATGACCGTTAATTAAAGAGTACGCTATTTTATCTCACGTTATATAAAAGTTTTGTTGCTGACTTCGTGCCTAATTTGTTCCTAGCTTTTTTAAGCATTTGGCTAAATTCATGTTTGATATAATGAAGTTTTTTTTAACTGCAACACTTCGTCGACATTAGTAGCGGTTAAGTACTTAAGTAATATAAAAAAGCTGATTTCCGACATTTAGTGAAGATAATATTGAACTGAAACTATTAATTTTATAAGGGTAAATAAATTAATATCACTTAATTAGGTATATCCCGATATTACGGATCCTTTATATCATCCATGTTAAGGCGATTCGCAAACTACACCACATTACGCAGCGTAGCGCGGGAGTGCCTGTTTACGTTGCTTGAAAGTATCTCTTGGCATTGAAAACACGCGCGTAGTGCAACACAGAATATGCATGCAGCAACCTACTTCAATGATATCCTTAGGATAATTACCGGCTACATCCATTAATCACTAAAGCAATTTATTATTGTAACAAAGCAACATAATAACTGTTACTAACATTACTTCGTCTGTTAATAATATTACCTCGTCTTTAGATAATTCTTCGTCGCAGACTCGTTCTTGTTCCCTGGTGTGTCGTGTCTCCGTCACTATCGTGCCATCTGGGCGCAGCGCCCGCAGTTCCCCCTGCAAGCAAAACAACTACGGTTAGGTATGCACGGGTTATAATAGAAAGGCCTACTTACTCAATTTATTTATGCAACATCACGATCTGTAAGCACACATTGACCAGGAAACGACTAATGTCGCGATGAACAACGTGTAAGGTCTTAAGATCAATGGAAATGTTGCTATTTATAGAATAATAACTAGCAAAAGAGAAAGGCACAGAAAAAGAAAATTCAAAAACCTATATCTTTCCAAATAGATGCAAAATTCAGGATAATTTACTGCGTTTATCAGCCTTCTACAAAAGATTTCAGTCTACTATTAGCCCAAATTTGACAGTGGGCTGGACTGTTATACCTTCAACTCTATGAAGCTTATAACAACTCGCTTGTAAAGCAAAGGCCAAGAGCTTATTCAAAGTAAAATACACTCTATGTTGACTCATGCATTTTGCGCAAAATCTCGGCCAAGAAATAGATACCTAAATTAAGAACAACGCTAGTGCAATCTTATCCGTGTCTATTAAGTTACTTTAAAATCAAGAAACAGTTATTTATTACAAAGATACCCGATAGCCTCTTGTCTAAATGGGTACGTTTTGGTGTCTCAATTCTTTTTCTTGGAAGAGGTCTCAGAAATCAACACAATATAATTAGCGATACTGTTATAAATAAGGTTATTTATTTTTATATTTAGAACATTCGTTAAAACTGAAATTTGAATGACGGTTAGTATGTGTGAAACGTTATGCAAACACGTCAAAATAGGTAACAAAATGAGACGACAGTTGAGCTTCAATAAAATGGTAATCTTTCTTTTGCTCTTGAGTCAATACGTTACAGTCATCCATGATCTACAAACACTCTTTTGAGTTGACTTTGAAGTTTTAGACTCATAAATTACTTTACCTCTAGATTTGACCACGTAAATCCTTCCTCAAAACATGAACTACTCATCATCATCATCATCATCAACCCATTACATTGTCCCACTGCTGGGCACGGGTCTCCTCTCATTACGAGAGGGATTAGGCTATAGTCCACCACGCTAGCCTACTGCGGGTTGGCAGACTGCACACGCCGTCAAGATAATCTGTCAGGCATGCAGGTTTCCTCACGATTTTTTCCTTCACCGTTTAAGCGCGTGATAAATAATTATTAATACGCACATGACTTCGAAGAGTCAGAGGTGGGTGCCTCGGATTCGAACTCAAGACCTTTGACTTGGCAGTCCAATGGTCATATCACTAGGCTATCACTGCACTAATTAACTTTACTAATTTATGTTAATGCTCTTGCATTCTCCCGGTTAAATAACATATTATATACTTCGAAAAATCTGAAATTATAATTTAGCGTGCTTGGTTAAATATAACGAACATTTATCGCACTCCAAGCAAGGTTATATCTCGTTCAGCCCTCAGAGTAATGCGAAGCTATCTGAGGAGTTAGCCTCTTAAATGACATATACACTCACATTTACTAATTTCATTAAACAAAATCTACGGAATACCACTTGCTACCAATTTTTTGAACATCTTTTCATACAAACGTGCCCTGTACTTCGTGTCTGACTTAGAACCAATATTAATTATTATTAATTACTTACGGTGTCATCAGTAGTGATGGTAGTGTTATAAGCGATGGTATCCTTCACTAGTTTAGGGCCGCGCGGTACGAGCGCGAGCTGATGTTCCGTCTGTGACTTCAGAGCATCGCGGATGTCCTCTTCTGGGGTCTCGTTCACGGCCGCTATCAGAGCCTGCAACAAGAGAAATGATATTTAATTCTAAGAATTCATGAAGGAATTTGGCAACGCTAACAAATGTTCCTTAAGCCGGAGTTCTTATCGTCGAGTTCAAAAATCAAAAACATCCAATTATTTCGAGATGTCAAAGAAGTAGGTTACATACCGTGATACAAATGAAAATTATTTGGATTTAAGATTCAAGGTTCAATCAAACGAACCAACGCATATCTGAAGTATAAGCACAGAGTTTATAAAAAAGGAGTTATTATAAATTTACGGTTAAATACTGGTTGAAAGATTGCCACAAGGAAGAAAACAACAGAAAATATTGTAACTGTCACAAGCGAGAGTAGCAAACCGTCAAATAATACGATGTCCGAAAGTGCATTTTACAAAAACGCAGCAAATTATTGGGCTAATGTGCCGGCAACTATTGACGGAGTGCTCGGCGGCTTTGGCCACATTTCACACATTGACATCGAGGGATCCAGGACGTTTCTAGACGAAATTCTAGCATTCGACAAACCTCCAGCCACTAAACTAGCTCTCGACTGCGGAGCGGGGATAGGAAGAGTCACCAAGTACTTACTACTCCCACGCTTCGAAAAGGTCGATTTAGTCGAGCAGGATGAAAAGTTCATTAAAACCGCTAAAGAATTCATCGGCAAAGATAGTGAGAAGATAGGAACAATGTATCATATGGGTGTTCAGAATTTCAAACCGCAAAAAAACTACGACCTCATTTGGTGTCAGTGGTTGGTTGGTCATTTAAAAGATTACGACTTGATAGATTTTTTCGACCGATGCAGAGTTTCTTTGAACGAAAACGGTGTGATTGTAGTCAAAGATAATATAACTTCTGATGAAATAGAATATGACGAAGATGATTCTTCTGTAACACGTCCTTTACCTCTAATAGAAAAACTTTTCGAGGAAGCCAAACTAAAAAAAGTCAAGACTGCTATCCAAAAAGGTTTTCCGGACCACATTTATCCAGTGCACTCATTTGCTTTGATTCCTATGTAGTCATATTATTTACATAAATTATACATACTTAAAATATTTATATAATAAAGTATACTTAAATTAAATATGGCATTTAAATCTGCAACTTTACTATTCGAGTGTCAGAATATATTGCTAACAGGTTTCATTTACGACTCTAGTTGGATATTTATTCACGTCTTAATACAACTGAGTTTATCTCTGCTAAAGTAGTGAATCGTGGCCCGAATTCGTGATAGTGTCGTTTAATAAAGTAGGATCCCGGGCGTGCCGTGGCTTCGCAACCTACTCGCAAGTGCATTCACCGTTTTGGTGTTAAGTTACGAAACACTTGCGTCAGAAGCCGCAAGGACTTCGGAATTTGATCTATTAGCTACAAGGCTTTGTGTTGATATCTAATACTTTTTAGTTACAATCGTAATATTAACAGGTCATAATAGATTCATATCTGTGACCTTTCAAACGATTCAAAGAAATTCTCAAATCCGCTATACTGCAAATATCGTAGCTGACGATGACCTGTAAGTACAGAATTTCAAACTGAGCTAAGAACCGTGCAATGATGGCGTATCTCTGATAATTAGCCGTTGAAAGAGCGATGATGTTCAATCAAAGAACAGTTAGCGATGAATATCGCACGGCGCTCTATTATTAGGGCCGCGTCAATCTCTACAACGTTGTATCGAGCCTGCCCAGCAATTTGATGTTACAGTTACATTCCGAAATGATGGAAAGTTCAATCTGTAGGTTGATATACGGTTTTTCGTGCAAACGCCCTTTACTTCCTTGAATTTTTAATCAACATCAATTTTATTCACCTTGAATTAAAATTGTAAAGTACGACCTCAGTTGATGCAAAAGATAAATGTAGACAAAATACCAAATGTCACGAGTGTCTCTGACTTTAAGTATTTCTGTCGATGACCAAACATGACCCGTGTGTATCGACGTTCACCAAAGATTACTAGATGTGTTTACAATTTCTTTTCACGTAGCTCAGTTAAAATGTAACGTTACTTAAACGTGTATTCCCATTGAGAGTACCAATCTACGAATCACGAATAGCTGTAAAGTTGGTGTTTATTATAGAAAAAATATTGCTCTACGCATTCCAATTGAGCTTCTGTTATATAAGCGTAGGTATTTCATTCCACGTTTTAATAATACGAATTCTTATGTTGCGGTCATTGCCCACTACACTACGATCTCGAATTAAGTAAATGTCTTTTTGCTCAAATTGAACCATGAGGTCGAGCGAAACTTATTAAAAACGTAATCACATAGCGTTTAATGACTTGGCGTTTCTTTTGCGTAACATTGAGTTATCAAACCATCCAAATAAGACTAACATTTCAAATATATTATTAAGATGGAAAAGTTTCTTAAAATCCATCCGAGTTCCAGTCATGACATTCTACCTAAAAGAACAGACATTACTCATATCACAATAAAATCCTCTAACTAGCAACAAAAACAGGTTGTCGTTTCCGGTGCGTCGCGAAAAACGTTGCTACAAGCATTTTAAGGCGTAGCCCAAACATAGACACTTTAATGTCTTATGTTAAATACAAGCAACATAACATAACATACCATCACGCCTATACAAATGTACAAATGTGCACCCACCGTCGGCGCGGCATGCTTACGTTCCATGTAACAGGAGGCGAGCCGAACTCCGAGGTGCCACTGAAAATTTTATAGGAAAACCCAATAACACTTGACCTGACCTGGGCGTCGAACCCAGTACCTCCTGATTGACCGAAAGACCAGACTAACCAGAAAAAATCTTAGCAGTCGCGCTTAGGACTACTAGACTCCTGAGACTGTTGACAAGTAAATTTGATATAATTATTCTACAATCGTTCTCCTGAAAAGACGTGTCTTGCTGCTGTGGTTTATAGTTCCTTCAGTTCCCGCACTGATCGCCGTCAACATACGGTTGTTGATATCAGAAAGTGTCCGTGTTTGCGAAGCACCTAAAGCGGCAGTTGGGTCGAATCTACTAGATCACGCAGAAATCCTACTTTTAGTATTAAGGCTACGGTGTAAGAGACACGTGCGGATCAAAGCGGGTCACGAGAAATTATTCAGCTTACAAGCAAGGTTGAAGGCCACTTTGATACTTTAACCAAAGTATAACTGTATCGCATTACAATTATATGCCTAGCAGTGGGACACACGGGGCTAATCGTAATCATAATCATATATAAGTTTCGCTTGCAAAAATTGATAACTTTATTGGAATTTAAGTAGCCTCTATGGGGTATAGCTTTGTAACTTCCCCACGATACACTGGAAAGAGGATATCGTATATGTTAAAGTTAGAGCCCAAAATGGTACAGTCACCATAAAATATATCGGAACAAATAGACCGTTCATAATTATCTGAGCAACTAGAGAAATTAAACCATATCTCAGCGACACAAAGGATGTTTTGGAATGAGAACTACAAACGCAGTTGTTAATCTGACATGTATGTTATCCCATTGCGATAAAATTAAATTTCCCTAGTTGCTTAGATAATTATGAACAGTCTGTTCGGTCCGATAACAAATCACCAATGCTGCTTTTTCCAACCTACAGAAAACACTTGAGGTACGAGGGAGAATGCAAAAGCTGTTTCGTGATATACCAAAAGATCAACTGGAGATGTGCTGGTGATGGCCGTCTGTTGTTAGTCTGTAGGAGTCCGACATAATCCCCCGCCTTTCCAAGACCGAGGGACGGAAGGTTTTAACGTCTAGAAGCATGAGAAAGAATGGAGTTCAATTGCCAACGTTTAAACCTATTCTTATTACCTAATTAAGTAGAACTGAAAAAAAGGCTAAATATAATATATTATTATATCAATTAAATTCAAATTCATGTATATTTTCACCTATCACACAAATACCGTAATTACAACTATCAACTCACGCTCAGTTAATTAAAAAGTATTTACTTGCATTATCGCCAATCAAGCTAATAAGTAAAAGTAACAAGGAACGAAGTATGTCGACGCCGACCGGTCGACAATGCTGGCTTGCGGTCGCGCATATTTTTCAACACATTTTTTAGAACCGGGGTACTCAACCTGCGGCTCCGGAGCTTTGTAAACTTGCATGCAAACTTTCTGTATGATATTGTTCAGTTTTAATTACACGAAAACGTAATGAGTTTTTTTTACTTTCGAAAGGCATTAATGTTTACGTTTTTTTTTTATTTTACTAATATTCATGTTTGCTTGAATAGTTTTGCATGTAAATTAAGTCCTTATGCATCAGCTTATCTCGCTAGGAGGACACCACTTATTCTAACTATATTGATATTCTTACATGGACCCCTATTACATGGGACCTAAACATACCGGCGAACTGTGGATGAACATTAAGTACACCTCTGCCTAACCCTTCGGGGAATACAGGCGTGATGGTATGTTATGTTATGTTATAGGTATGCTAGATATATTATCTATAAGTCGTACCTACATCAATTATCAAAAATGTTCAGCACCACTGTATATAGTGGAACATTGATTTTTATCTTAATACGCGCAACATTATAATCTGGCACTTTATTATGAGAATATTTACGTGAAAGCTGTTTCTACAAGCTTTAAAATAATAATCTAAGAATGTATGATTAAAAGATTTGCTTGTCTTTTTTTTCAGAAATTCAAGTCAGTCGTGTTTTATTAATTTATATCTTTCATCAACGTTTGTGTTTAAATAAACAAATTTGACTTTTACGTAGATTTTGCCACAATTATGCAAAATTGCGAATTAGAAAAGTCAGAAGAGTGTGCCTTGGATTCGAACTCTGCAGTCCAATTATATCACTGCACTCTGGGTATTCTGGTATGGCCCATAATAATAAGAAGAAGTAAAATAATTAGGAACTACATCTTTATTAATTAATCGTTAAAAAACTCGACTCGATAAATAAATATCGCTGCTCAACTCACCGTTAAAATGGCCAGGCGCCATTGTGCTTACGAAATGACAGCACAAGCTGTGCACTGTCATAGGCTACTTGTTTCCTATCATGATTTATCCCCGGCACCGCGCCGAAGATTTATCTAACATGTGACTCCCATGACATTGATTTAATTGAATATTGTGCCGACCCTCATTACAAAATAAGAGCAACATTAAATTACGTTGAATGAAGTGTCCAGTGGGAGGACACGACAATCCACTTAGTTGCTACCCGCCTGTGACAACTTACCCTGAATTAAGATTGTATCGTGCGAACTGTATCTTAACTACAAACTACTCAACTTTGTAGTAAAAAGATCAATGTTTAATTAAGTACGATTTATCTGAAGGGAACAGACGTAGTGTTGTGTTTATTTCGCGGCGACGCGACGTTTTGTGATGCGATTGTTTTTTTTGCGTCTATGTCTCCAATGAATTCTTTTTTCAACACTAGTATTTTCTTGTGTTTCGTGAATGCATTTACAAACACAATTCTTACGCCTTGAGCCGAAAGATAAAGTATCTGTACGCTATATAACTATTTTTGTAACGTGTAGGGAAGTCGAACCCACTACTTCAGCAGCCGAAACTCTAAAATACTTTTTTTCTAAAACTCTAAAGTAAATTTCTATTTATTTGGTGATTAAGTGATAATTGGGTATCCAATTGGGGTTTGACAGTAATTGCTTCCTTTAACATATTGATATTTACCCGCATCTTGTTAAACGGAAAGAAGTCGGAAGTCATACATATCAACAACCTAAAGGAAAGGTCATTAACATAAAATAATTAACGAACAGAAAATGAACCCAGACTTGATACAAATATCCGTGGAGCACACAAATATTTGCCTCAGGTAGGAACCGAACACAGCACCTTAATCGCTGCACCAAATGTGCATTCGTGGCTCGTTAGTATAAAAGTATAAAGATTCATTCCGTTCCGCAGAGGATACGGGAGTGATGTATCGTATGAGTCAGCTGTCGGCAGATTGTCACGCGATAGTTGTCCGACACATTAGTGGCCGGCAATTAACGATAAAAACGCTCGAAGTAATTATATAAAGCTACACGTGTTTTTGTATTTTTTTATTTTAAACTTATGCTAGAAGGTAATTCCGTTTTTTATAAACCTATTTAGATATTAGCAGTGCTAGATGTAAGTATGAATTAAAGGCTTTTAAGGCTTATTTACTTGTCTTTAAAGCTTTTTTTACTTTGACTAGGTACTAAGCACTGTTCATTATAATTATTAACTGATTAATAGCTAGCAAACCTAATAAATGTTCACTAATGTCAATTTATTTAAACAAGTCTGTTCTGTGACTATTTATTACAAAAATGTTGATAATTACTTAATTATCCAATTACGTCATTTACCTATTCAATAGACAAATAATGGCGAAATAACTACAGTAATTATGTTATATAGTGTCAATGATTGCATTTTAGATATACGTTTTTTATTAGTTAGATATAACTTTGTATTGACCGTGAAATAACTAAGCTTAATTCACGCTTTCATCAAAATAAAAATGACGTTATCACGTTATTTATCAATGTAATTATTATAATAATATCATCACGCCTGTATTCCCCGAAGGGTTAGGCAGAGGTGTACTAATGTACACCCACATTTCGCCGGTATGTTTAGGTCCCATGTAATAGGGGGCGAGCCTATTGCCATTAACCGGGCACAAATCCAGACTCCGAGCTGCTACTGGAAATTTCATAGAAAAACCCAATAACACTTTGCTCGACCTGGGAATCGAACCCAGGACCTCTAGCGTAGCAGTCGCGCTTGGGACCACTAGACTAACGAGGCAGTATTATTATAATATTAATTAGTTAATGTTATATTAAATGGAGGAGATATAAATAGAGTTCCTTATAACAAGACTGTGATAACAGCAGTTAGAGGCTTAATAAAATTAAATTACCTACACAGTATATTTTGGAAGTGGCGAAAACATTTTAGTTTTACAACTAAAACGGGCAACTGATTTGAGTGTCAGATTATTTTTTGCTTTGACTTCGCAGAAAGCAAAATATGAAGTCCTAATAAGGAATTTTACATTACAGTAATGTGGTTGTGTTCCTTTATTATTTTGACAACTAAGTATGATGTAATGAGGGGACGGATTTATTATCTTAAATAGGCGACTAAAAACGTCACAACATAATTATTCTACATTTGCTTGCATATATGGTTAAAACTTGAAAACGGTTGGCAAAAAACGGTTTTCATAACTTTCGAGAATATTTCGGTATTTCTTAATTCTAATGTAATAAGCTGCTAGAGCGGTATTTATATTGTACTTCTTCGTAACATTGAAGTTCACAGAAAACATTTCACCGTATTTTTTTCCTTAACAACTTTTTCTAGATATTCTTGAAGCTTGTTGGGATAAAAAGTTTTCATATTTTACAAACAACATTTTTTGTCATTCAATTACTTATCTTTTTACAGTCACGAGCAAAGTTTACGTTTATCTTGTTAAATGAAAAAAATCAAAAACGTTTGTTTATGTTTGGGTACCATTATAACAAAACCATTATAATTTTAAGTAATGTTAATGATGCTTGATATTTGTTTCTGCAAAGAGATCTTTAACACTTAAGTGTGGAAAATACTCATGGACCGTGCTGCCAACAAGTTAATATAAGGTATTTCGGACTCCAAAGACCAAACTCGCCATATAGGCACGACCATGGGATTCGTAGTACAACGAATTTGACGACCGTGACAAGCTTGGACTAAGGTCTACGACGACGACTACGACGTCTACGACGGTCTACGACTAAGCTTTGTCGTATCAAGTATTACGTCAGCCCAATGATGTCTGAATCAATATTTAGAAAAATGTTACCATAGCGGCATTGAATGACCCAGTCACACCTGATGGCACATCAATCAATGTGTAAGGAGATTAAATGACAATTGACCGATTGCGTTCGCATTCGCATACCTAGTGTAACCGAAAAATAAGCGTAAATCTGCAAATGATAGGGCAATTTCATAATAGTTCCTAATAAACAAAATATTTCCTCATTTAGTCGGCAGCTATAATTTCTATATAAAACTTATCAACACAGCACATTTATTTAATCGGATGTACAACAAAACAGCGGAACTGTTACATAATTTTCATACAAGTACCTACTTACTAGTCACCGCCGTAACATTCAGAACTGCATTGCAACTATCAATACAACTATCGCATACCGTAAAAGCTTATAACTATAATAAAATAAAACAAGATAGTCGCTAATGAGTCCCTTGTATTTATCTTACCGAAAACCCACGCACACTTCCTCTACTGTGTAACTCATTCATATCCAGCCTCTGCGAATCTTAGAAACCAGTATATTAGGCTGGCTGCATACTATAAAGTGAGTATCAGGGAGTTTCGCGATATCGAGGAATATTTCTATAATGTTATCCGACTTTAGTCTAACTATAACCCAGTATAATTTTATGATTGCTGTAAATATAAATCTGGGATTGTGTTTAGCTTACCTAATATGTCTGATATTTATAGCTAGGTACAGAGTCGAGCTGTGAAATGTGTCATTGGCTAAATCGCACTTAACCGGATTTGGTTATTTTTGCTACACAGATATTATTTTGTTTCGGTGGTTTTCTTTTCAACCGACTTCAAAAAGGAGGAGGTTTTCAATTCGTCTGTATGTTTTTTTTTTTGTATGTTTGTTACGCGATATCTCCGCCAGTTTTGGAGCGATTTTAATTATTGTTTTTTTGTTTGGTAGGTCATACTTCAGAGGTGGTCCCGTTCAAATTTTATCGAAATCGGTTGAGCAGTTTTGAAAATATCAACAAAAATCTAAAAATTGTTTACGTCGATGATATTATCGTTTACTCCGAAACATCGCTGTCTTATTAGAGCAGTGCGTTTAGTTGGCTAACAAGTACTAAACAAAATTTTCCACTAAAAATTACAAAATAAAATTACTTTTAACAAAAAAGTTAAAAAATAATAAAATAATTTTGTCTAAAACAGTTTGGGAAGTCGGTGGCGAAAATAAAAGACCCACTCAAATAGAAGTCACCGACTTCCCAAACTGTTTTAGACAAAATTATTTTATTGTTAAAAGTATTTTTTTCATTTTCGTTTGGAAGTCGAAGAAGCAGAAATATAAGGAAAGATAGAAAAAGAAGAAATGCAAAGCATTACCTACATGATAAAATATCATTCCATCAACCCTTTATTCCTGAAAGTTAGGCAGAGGCGTACTGATTTACAAATGTATCTAATTTGGGCGACCTTAGTTCCCTTTAACTGGGCAAACCTTTAACGCCGAGCTTCTACTGCGAATTCTCACGCTCAACAGTTAAGACCAACGAGGCAGTTATAGACATACCATCACGCCTTTAATCCCCGAAATGATAGGCGGGATGTACACCTACAGTTCGCCGGTATGTTCAGGACCCATGTAATAGGGGGCCAGCCTATTGCCACTAACCAGGCACAAATCCAAACTCCGAGCTACTACTGAGAATTTCATAGAAAAGCCCAATAGCACTTTGCTCGACCTGGGAATCCAACTCAGGAATTCTAGCATAGCAGTCGCGCTTGGGACTAATAATGAGGCAGATACCTCATAATAATTATATACATTCAAATTTACCTTTTTTAATCCGTATAGTGCTTACGAGATACACACTAGTTCGCGGCTCTCTTAATGGGAGCCTAGTCTATACCTATGTAAGTTTATCTTATGAATCGGCGTACCGTCGAGACTTTCTCGAGACATCTGCCGTGGCTCCTGATTGAACACGCGATACTGAGCGTAAAATACTTAGAAATAATTTCACAATCATTCAACTAGCGTCTGCCTTTTTGTCCCGTCCATAAAGTAGATAAAATCTTGGCTAGATAGTGCTGCAGGCACACGGTTAAATGATGTCACTGAGGAAATTCTTCATCTTAGCTTCACAGATTTATATTTATTTACATTATGAGTCCTATAAGAGATACAAAATTATTCATCGTAAAGTATAAATACTTCAACAACCATTATGACCTCCAAACTTCAGAATTCTTGACCTATTATTTCATAAAGAAATATGTCCTTTTTCCAATTTGCTTAGGTTATTTTCTTTTATAGATGTTAGATCTTTAAAATGTCTATATTTTCCGTGGTAAAATCGACAGGTATACAGGTGGGGTCGAGCACGCCACGATTCTTGAGATATCTAAGTTGTGCATCGGCCTTGAGAAAGCCGCCGCTTGCTGCCGCTCGCTCCGCGCGCTGACCTTTCCGTTCCTCTCCGCCCGGTGTGGTTATTTATTGCTATCGAACGCGTGATAAATCCGCAGCATCTGTGTCGTGTATATCCGTGTTGTCTTCGTCGAAATGAGTAACGAATTATTTCGCGGTGCTGCTTTAGTAGCATTCGATGACAACTGCGACGACACTAAGTCATAGGCACCTCGTAATATTGATTTATTTATTCTTGTCTTTTGCTTTGATTTACTTAGTGTTGATGCGGCGTTGACTTTGTGTGAGGTATTGAAATTTAAAGGTGATACTTCAAACGCTGCTTGGTAAAGGAATAATAAATATAAATTCCGGGGGAATTTTCAAAGCTATAGACGTAAAAGACATTTAGAGCCGCGGTAATGTAAACAACAATTTCGTGAAGGGTGAACGGCACGCTAAACAGATCTAAGTTTCTAAACGTCTTTATTTACATTTCCTGTGAGACTTAATTGGCAGGTACAGTTACAATTTATGATATCAATTTCGCCATACGGGACATACCGTGTTGTTTGCAATAACTTGGAAAACATAGTTGCCTTTTCCCGCTGGGCCTAAGTCTTGTCCGGGCTTTTCAAGATCCACTATCAACTTTAAACTTTGTACCGCTCGTGGCAGTTCCGCCATTTTATCAACAACAGAACGTCATTTATGGGGTCCCATATTGGCGGGCACATGATTTATAAGATGAACTTGAAAGACGTGAAACGAGGAACTGAGTGGTAATATTAATATCTGTAGGAATAAAATGCAATCTCCGTTTATGAAACTGGCGCTTTGACTAGTTCAGTCAACCGGGACCGAGCCGTCCCTAGACAACCCATAAGTCAACTGCTCTCTTTCGCAGCATGCAATTTTATCAAACTTGAATAGGGAGAAACCGCTCGTTACTGGTAGCCTACATAAGTTGCGAAGAAAAGAAATTGACGGGACCTTGTTCAATAAGTTGGAGGAGAAATTACTCGTTCGGGGAGTCTGCAAGGTGAGCCAGTCACCGGTATGGTCTGTGAAAGTTATTACTGGTACGATGGACAAGTGTTTGCGCGCGCGCCGGTTCGCTAACACAGACCTAAACATTGTAATTGAGCAACTTTTTGTCAGTGTGCACCTGATATCAAGCTATCATGAAAATGATTATGAACTGATATGAAAAATGAAAGTGAAGGCCATGCTAGAAATCGATAATGCCGTCAGTTTGTCGCAGATGTGTTGTGCAAATAATTTGAAGTCATATTGACAAAACGATCAAATAGAAGTACTTAATACATGTTACTTTTTGTAGCCCACACAAAAATCGATCGTTATAAACATTAGAAACTCTTCAGATGGAAACCATAATAAAACAAAACACGAGATGAAACTTCGCGATAAAGACATAAATTAATCCTCATTATGATCAATTTCTCGCATAATTCCGTGCCTCGTATTAGACAACGCGCCGGTATGTCTCCATTGTTTATCGGACATGTTCCCACGAACGACAAAACGCAGCGACAAAAACATTTGCAGCGTAATCACGAGTCCTTGACAATCACATTGACGGCGCCCGATGTTAACGCGATTTCTTATGCGCGTGCGCGGCTAAAGGAATCCAATTTATTTATTTATCCACTTAAATAGACAAGCAAATAGAGATACAAATTTGTCCCGACAAATTGCTGTTATGTTTTATGCTACGACACACGTCTTTTTTTAATAAATTGCCTTAGATGATGGCTCTTTTTATTTAGTTATAAATAACTTAGCAGCTGACGTAGATACTTCCTTATTAATGGCTGTCTATCTTTAAAGCCTTCTTTCACCGTTCAACAGTAAAACGGTACTTAAATTCCGTATTGAAATTGCATTCATGCACTTGCTTTTTATATAACCGTAAAATGACACAAATTGTAACAGTCTTCGCAACCGAATTTAATGGTCACTCACATTAACCTACATACAAGCTTTGTTCGAGTATTTGGAATTCGAACATTCACGGTCAGGGTCCATCACTACAACATGTTATAATTTTTTTACGTGAGAGGGATAGTGCTATTTAACCTGATGAGCGGCATCCCTTTCCAAAATCTTATAAATAATCGTGATAACGCGTTGTAGCATAGACACAAGACTCCATCCGAGTCAGTCAAAAATCGATACAAATCGAATCAATATTCGTTGACTGTCCTTTTTGATCACGTACTTATTGTTCGTCGAATATTTGCAAATGCAGTTTGTTTTGTATACCACACGTCCATAGAACCGCCATACACAATATCATTTGTATTCTGTATCGATAACTATTCGGAACGCAGTATTTACGATCGGTCGCAGCGTTAGAATGTACAAAACCGATATAAATTTTGATGTAAACAGCATTAAAGTTGGTGATACTGTGGCAGTTTTGAAACAGTATTGTGACATTCTAGTAATGCCCCGATAATGTCATGTTTTCAACGAACACTTTGTATGGAAATTTGTGTTACATAAGTTGGACATTTAGATAAGAAAATAAACTTTGAATTAGAATTTTAAGACGACTCAAGGTCTGAATGTGATTGCAGTAGTAACAGTACCCTATCCATATCGCAATATTCGGATACTGGCCGAATATTGCGATATGGATAGGATTGCTGTTACAATGTTGCTTTTTTTCTCCCTGCCTCAATTTAGGCAGTTTTGCTAGGGAAGCCTTATCCTATTCTTTCTTCGGTCTGATCAACAACAAAGTCTATGATGAACTATTTTGAACGAGCCTTTTTCTTATCTTGGAGAGTAATTCTCCCTTTCTTTCAGAGAAATATGCCTGGGAATCCAATAACTTGGGACTTCTCCTATCATTTACTGCAGTACCTTGATGGTATAGAAAAAATAAGTCTATGAAATAAGATCTTTGTAAATCATTAACAAAACTGTAAGTAGAACCCTCAGATCAAATAAAAAGTTAAGAAGGAACTTTGCAAATAAAGAAGTGAGGCCGGTTAAAACTACGCCTTGCCGTATACAAACACGATTAGATGCACACACGTATACCAAAACTACTCCTAATCTTACACGTCTATCAAAACGTAATTAACGTATCACGTGCGGGTGTGCGTGTAAATGTGTTTGTACACGGCAAAGCGTAGTTTTAACCGGCCTCACTTCTTTGTTCGCAAAGTTCCATCTTAACTTTTTATTTGATCTGAGGTAGAACCTAGCAATGCGCTGGGAAAATACTTAAAGAGTTAAACCAACCGCAGAATTTAAACACGTAATAAATTAAGTGCCAACACCATTAACTTAATTATTTTCTACCTTATACGATTCAATAACGTCTTTAACGTTAAATTAAAACCACTGATTGAAGTCGATCGATTTTATTTTATTTTGTTTTATCCGTCTGAGAGTACTTTAAGGCCACAAAGACAGCATTTTTAATAGTTGCACGTCCATTCAGTGTACTGAGGTAGCCGTAGGCGCCACTGTAATTAGATTAAATGATTCTCTTGAATTACGTGAATGTACATACTCAGACTGTACAATAAAAGGAATGGCACACACAGGATGCTGTCTGAACGAGGGTTAGCTACCAATGAATGACGAGTCTACTGACACTTGAAGATTATATTTCTGTGAGAAATTTTTTTTCGAAAACCATACCTTTACTCGTATTGTCCATATTAATTGATTACGTTAAAAATTATTTATGCTCAAGAGAGTACTAGTCCTGTGCCGCAGGGATTTTACAAAAGTATAACTAACAGGAACAAATTAAATCTAGACTAGAAACAAATATCGATGCATTCGCCTTTATTACACACATTTTTAATACTTAAATCTTCTTAAATTTTTTCAAAAACTTAATAAACTTTCTACAGACGAAAATTTACTTAGAAAATTGGAATTGATTTTTAAAATATCAATTACCTTTACCAAATTCTATCCTTTTCCCTGTACTTATCAATTCGTAGTTCTCTTTATTTGATAAATTAATTATAAGGAAAGTTTATTTTGTGTTTTTAATTGAATCAATAACTAAGGAGAAGTCTTTTAAGCAATCATCAAAACTTCAATCTTGAACTGTCTTTTTACAAACGTGCAAATATTTATAAATTTCTCCTAATGATTGCTTCTGATTGTAAGTTCACATGGATATCATATCATTCACATCAATAAACAATGCCAAGTGGGAACTTCTTTGTGCGCACACACATGACACTCATCATAACTGTTCAATAGTAAGCACAATTGCGTTAACGGTCCCGTTATCTATTGCGGGCCATATTCAGAAATCGATACGTATCGACTTATTATGGATATGAGGTCTGAAAGTCTGTGTTAGCGTTTTCTGTAAGTCACTTTTTTGAGGAACGATTTGTAATAACCTGAAAACCTTGAGGAGACCACAGAAACAAAATCAGCAAAATCAGAAAAACTGTATTAATTAAAACAATATATAAAAAGTTAATCTAAAAAACATATTGCATTGGAAAATTACAAAGTAATAATATGATTTATTATTAGATTAGTAATTTATGTTGTATTTTGATTATTTTTCCAAGTTTTAAGGTATACAAATGTTACGCCATATTCCTCAACAAACTTTAAACAAGATAAGGAAATGCGTAAGTTGAAACGCGATACTATCATCTACATATTCTATTTCATAAATTATATGAGTTAGCATTGAACATTTACATTCAAGCAGCACACTAGAACTATTAGTTATTTGTGTCGCAAGCTCCCGGTGCGGACACGATAATATGTGATAACTCCACCGACTCCCATACAATGGAGATATTGTCATACAAATGATTTGAATTACTTGCCTCTGAGTACCTATATTTGTTTATGCAGTCCCCTTGCATAAATATCTATTTGCAGTCAGAATTTATAAATCGAAGAATTTGTGTAGTGAATTTTAAACAAACATCTGTTTAACATAAAGATACTCGTATTGCAAAGAAAATTGTGCAGAGAATCTTGAAGGTACTTATAACAATTTGACTAAATTTATTAGGTATTATTTAACCCTTGATCACTTCACAATAACCCTCGCTTTATGGATGAATAAAAACATTGTTATTAATTTGAGAAAATCCACCTTTCTAACCGAGCTACAAAAATTATAAACCATTGTCTTATCGCTCACGTAACGTTAACGGATCACACACGAGTATGTAAATCAATTTGTTGAAGCTATTCACAGGGAAACGAAACACTTCCGAATGAAACTTCCAGAGGAACTTAACACAAAACCTATAATAGCTCGTAATTTAACAATTTTGCCGCACACACAAAAAGATAACAATATAGAGTATCAGAACAAAACTCTATTGAAACAAGGTTGCTAGTTATAAAATTATGCATCGTGACTAGCAGATTCCTTTATTTTCTTTTAGGCACAAGAATAATGCGAGCAATGCATTTAATTATTTGCTCAGGATCATCCTAAGCCGCACACAACTCAATTTGCATTAAAATCTGATTTTCTTGCACGTCATCGCAATCGCTTTAGTTTATGCACACCGCTTTCTAAGATAATAATTAATGCAGCAGTTCTCCTTAACTGTCACGATACACTTGACTACAATGTCTATTGACAACATAACTCGAGTATCAATTACGTATTGAATGGCCTTTGCGATTACAATCTCAGCTATTGAACTGTGTTCTAACGCTGAGGTTGGGCTTGCGTTCACGAACGTAAACCTATAATTATTTATCGTTACTTTATTACTTTGTGTTAATTTAGAGTTCTTTAATTGATTTCGTTTAGCAGTTTACTTGGTCACGAAATGGAATATCATCGGGTTTGTTACGAAATGTAAATTCTTGGCTGTTATATAAACAAGCTGCAATTCTGCTGATTTTGTCTGTACTTTTAGATAAATCTTTACAAACTGTCTCCTGGTTGAATTTTGATACAGCTTTCACCAACTCGAAAGCATAGTTCGAGCAAAATGTTGACATGTTTGTTTTTACAAAATCAGTGGCCCTGACTGCATGGCATTCTACTTTTGTGCTAATCGTTCAATTTCATTCAGCCGGAACTTGTGTTAAATTAAAAACTTATATTGAAACTTACACAGTCAAAGTCAAAGTGAAAATTATTATTATCCAAAATATACTACTAGGTTTACATTTGTTACATTTGAACGTCATTTTTACATTATCGACAGCCCCCAAAACGCCCGCCCTTCAACACCTAGTGTTTTAGCTTTCAAGTAGAAGCGGCGCAAGCGCAACAAACTCCCCAGCAACACGTTTCTGTCTGTTCTTTTATATTAGTATACAGTATTTTAATTTTTTAGCTAGGACACACATTATATTACGTCATCGAAGTTAATAATATGAGAATAACTTCAAATCGAGCATTAAAATAGAAAATGTATCCAGAGCAGAAATATTGAACTTATTTAGAGAACGAGAGAGAGAGAGGGAAGTTGCCATTAACTCGATAAATAGAAATAAACTGTTAAGTATCCCATCTCTAAAAACATGGACCAAGGATGCTGTAAAGGATCCGAAACGTCAGGAATTTAAAAAAAAATATAACGCGATAAAATCCGTAAAAAGTAGTTTTATTTCAATATCTTTAACTGCTGAAACCTTAAAGAGGAGCTCTGTTTACGATCTTCAACCTAGTTGGTTAAGTGTGTTGAACATTAAACTAGTCTGTGCTAGTAACTCTCCACAAATATGCGCTTCACTTTACATTCCCACATGTCAACGGGTGACAATGGGATGGCGAGGTTGCTCACCTCAATTGTACTGGCTTGGTACACCGCAACTATCTAATACTGTGACGTCGCATAATTAGAACCGATTGTACCCAACGATATTGCTTGACTTTTATGAAGTACAATAATCAACATGATCACGTGACGACTAATTGACATCTACACATTTCTATAGTATTATGTACTTTGTTAATTGAACGATTATAATTTATGTGTAGTCACATGGTTTTTATAGAAAATGACAAATTATCTATTAGACATTTTGTCGTTGAAGAACCTTTATTTACTCGCTAATTGCGTTAACGGGACATTGTTTAAGTGTATAAGGTGTTTTTAATTGATGATAAACACGGGCATTTAGCTGTCCGGACTAACACAATGTTCGTTCAGACTATAAAGGTTGACTGCAAAACAATAGACAAGCCGTAAGCCGCAGTGACTAACTGCTTATAGGGATCAAAATATAACTAATATCGCAGAAAACTGTTTTCGATTTAACGGTTGGTTTTTAATTCTACCAATTAATTGATTTGTAAAAATGTGCACCTATATTTGAAAAATAATTATCCCTAAAGCTTATAACCAAGCTACCTAAACTTAAGGTAATCAGTACGTAACTCGATCATAATTGCTGAATCCCTGCATCCAAATTTCGATGTTATAAAAGCGCTTTTGTGTTTCACTAAAGTCTTAAATCGATTACAATGTTTTGATGACTTTAGTTACCAGCTAGGACACGGCACTACTCACTCTATTAATTTATTCTTAGTTTGACCCTAATCATATTAAATGCTGTTTTAATCTGAAGCAACGCCACATTCCAACTAAGCGTAAATATTGGAATGTAAGCCAGCAGGGCGTGTACTGTACATGTCTACTGTTTAGAAGTCTGTTTACAAAACACCAGACTACTTGTAAACATCTTGATCAAATAAATAATGTTGCCAAATATTTCTTTATCTATCTGTTCGTAGTTTATTTCAATTGAGTTGCTAAGATAACGATAATTGATCAAAATATCACTGCAATTCTTATATATTACCTTACGTATCCTGCAGAAATAATTCAAATGGGATTATTATGTTACCCAAATTTTAATTGGCTTTAAATATAGTAGTTGTACGAATACTTTGGCGTTTGCTAATTTAGTTTTGGTTTTACTTTCCGTATAACCATCATTTAGAATAGAAGAGCGTGTATTTCCGAAGGACTGGGTATAGGTATATTAACATACACTAAGGTATGTTTGATACGTTTTTAGATTCCATATACAGGTCAGCCTGTTGCCTACAACTACTAAGGATTTAATAGAAAAAGAAAATAGTCATCCAAATATCACACTGCTTGACTGCTTCCATTTCAGTAATATAATATGACGGTTTCAACTCATCGAAGAAATTCGGTAGTTCACAATACCAGAAATGAAAATCAACTCCAACTCCACACGTAACACGAACAAATGGATATTTCACTTAACAATAGGAACAGGTGCATGCGTAAACGGCGTTACTAATGCTTGTAAATAATACTCTAATCTGTTCATCAAGTTGAGCGATAGTTTGTGAACGAGTGAACAATTTTCCGGAGTGTGACCGCGCTCACTCACTCTCGGCGCCACATGGCGTGACATTATCCACCCCAATGGCACACGTGTTATATATTATGTTGAGTGAGCTTATTTAATGGAGTGTGACGTCAAATTTTGTATTTTTTTTATTATTGAGTATAAAGGAACAAAACAAGTGACTACTTACTACAGGTGATAATCCTGCTTAAATACAAAGTGTATTTGCGAAGATAAAGCGTCTTATTCATAAAAATATAAAGTGTCTTATAATCCTCTTAGAACTAAAATATGTTCTGTCTGGTTTTGAAACGTCATATTTTGCATTGTGACAGAAAAAAGACAAACACGGGGTTTATATTTTTATGATTCTGACTGTTATTAATTCCTGAGCAATTTTTAAATATGACAGCCCTTAAAGTAACTATCGACGATCTATCAGGAAGCTGACTTGGTCCGGAAAACCGCTATTAGATGTAGAAGAAACAACCCATCTCATAATAAGTATCTATTCCAATAAATCTTTCAAGTACACAGGGCTACTCTTAATACAACCGCAAAATGGGGATCGACGTAGTTTGCGGTTAATTTAGTAAAAAATATAGCATTACTTGACAGGTTATCGACCTGTTAGCCACGGCTAATGTAATACGATAGGGACTTGGTTAAAAAATATAAAACCAAAAAATATGATTTGCATACATTCATTCAGCTATGACTTGTAGATCGCATAAACTGGAAACCACATTTAGGAAAATTTTCTTATTTAATACTTTTCAGTGGCTTTTTAGGAGTGCTGTTTCAGTTTTAATTAATTACTTTTGAGGTAACCAACCTCTTGAAAGTATTGTACCTATACCGTATTTTTAAGGGTAAATCATTTACTATTTGGCATTAAAAAGGGTAAATTAACTTCTGTTTAATCCTGTAGGGGTCGGAAAATTGCAACATGATTAACATAAAAAAATGCATGTATACATTTATTATAATTCAATATTCAACAAAGATTTCGAATATTCAATAATAATAAATGTAATTCAGTGGTTAATGTTTCGTAAATTGTTGTTTGTTTGATTCCCTGTATGTGTCCCCAAAATGTTTTCTATATCTAAATTCTACCTAAATCGTATGTAATTCAGAGTATTTTAACAGTGTTCAAGTTCACTACTTTTCCTTCATAAAGTCGTTTTATTAAAACTCAGTGATACTATTTCATATTACCTCAATGTACCGTCTAGCTACTAGTCTAGTCGGCGCTTATTTTAAATAAATAATATATCAACTATCGTTCATACATTATTCATGAACTGTCTGTCCAAACATTCATGTATGGTATGTATATAAACACTCATTAAAATGCTGGCAAAGATCACAGATCACGCATAATATTTATATTTCACTAACAACTCGATAAGCTTCGCTTCTAATCGGAAGCTATCTTAATGCAATCTACAGATCAAAAGTATTTATGGACTTAATACCTTCATATTATGTAAATTGGGATTTGAAACAACTAGTCGAAGTGTTTTTATGATCGAACTCTTTATATTCGTTTTTTCAGAGTCACGTCACATACTCGTATGCACGACAAAGCATCTAAAGAAACTTTTCGTCTTTACTTTTTTTCCCTTTCAATATATTTTTAAAATAATAAGCAGAGATCAGAATAGATGAGACAATGACTAATTATTTTATTTATACGGCCTATTATAGGATGGAATAGGTAGAGTATATTTACTTAAACTTAATAGAAGGAAGTAACATAGAGTGGCTAATACCGTCTCTAAACCCTGGAATAGTTATTTTGACGTTTTAAAATCCCGGGTTTAAAATTTAATAATTTATGAACTTGTTATTTCATTCATCGAAGTTTATATAAAAATATATAAGTCATTATTTACTGGGTCATCACAGATCTGTGCTTAGTACTAGCAAGAACAAGAATAGAGGACACTGTTTCCTACATTGATCCAAGGCCCAAAGCCCACTTATGGTGAAAATCGCACAAAGCCTCCATAAAAAATGAATACCGTTCTAATATTACGAAAGATTTTGGCTTCGGGTTTATTGAATCCTTATTGAATATTATTATATCTATAATACAATCTGTAGATAGCAATATACTTAAAGATATAATCTTCGTATTATGTAAATGGTACCATTCACAACGGATAATGGAAGTTAAATACGATATGAATAAATGCAAGCGTATCAATACTAAAGGTTCGCTTACATTTGGCTCATTCTAAAAAATATGGACACAAAACACTTAAGGAGGAATTTGGTTATTTTTTTTTTAGTTTGGCAAAAATATTAAAGCTCCAATAATGTTCTCGTAGTCCCAACAATAGAAACGAAATATATTTTGAATTTTGACCATTCGGTGTGCCTAAATTGTGACTAGGTTCTTATTAGTATCGTTGTACATTTTTTTTATTACAGCGTACCTCATAAGTCATAGTTCTAACGATACTTGACCTCTTTAACAGGTTCATTGCCAATATACAAACCAAATATGTCACCTGCATTCCAAATTTAATTGTGTGTTAAACGTGTGTGTTTATGTGTTTATAAAGTTCTTTTATATATTTTGTATTATATTTAGCCCTCCCTCCCCCTTATAATAGGTAATACCCGCGCGGAGTCGCCGGCAATAGCCATCATATTTCTACTATGTAGAGCCGCAAAACTCCGCGCGGAGTCGACTCCCCGCGGAATGGTTCGGCGTTGTTACAGGCTCAGTGTAACTGTATGGTTACTCAAGGGTTTTAATTTTAATATTTCAGGACAAATAAAACAAAAAAATAACTCAGGAGACTATATTAATTAAATCACAGAACATTACAATTAAATAATTTGTAGGAACTTCACTTAAGTTTTCTTGAAATTGTAGTTTGCAATAAAACAATAAAATATTTTTTCTTTAGACAAACTTAAAAAAAAAACAGCTTATAACACACAAAGCACATACTCATAATTGCTATCTTACGTATTCTATAAAAAACAAAACAATTCTCTAAAAGACAAAAGGCACATAAACATATTTATTGATGGGTTTCAAAATCATCATCACTATCAGCAATAGCGGCTTCTAAGTCGCAGTCAAGTAGTACACAACGAGGTCGTTTTCTTGGAATTTGATGGCTCGTTTCAAGCAGTACATCATTTTCTTCCTGTTCGGATGAACTTGGAGATGATATCAACACTAGTCGACGTTTTATACGTTTTTTGGCAAATCGAGAACGAGGTGAGAAAAAATCCATTATAATTTACGGATCTAGTTTTTACAATGAAACCGGTAGTAATTTACGTAAATATAAGTCGCTACCGCACTGCCCGCAACAAACACAAGCTCTCCGATCGAATGCCAGCGGCAGATTTACGCTTGGAAGTTACTCTTCCCGCCATCCCCGCGCGGAGTCACCGGCAACGTTTAAAAGTAACCGTCCGACTCCGCGCGGAGTTCTCGGCAATGAACCTGTTAACTCACCTCAAGATTTTATATGCAATTTTAACCGTCATTATCCCAAAGTATTTACGAAGAGCTATGAAAATGTTCTCCCTTATCCATAATAGACTAATATTCCAAATGTGAACGCGCCCTAAGAGTACCTTTGCAGCAGGATATTGTTTTTTTTTCTTTTTAGTTCAATAATAAGAGAATTAGCAAGTTATCTCTGTAAACAAGTTTGAGTGCATCCTCTACGTGGTCGGACTCAATTTGCAGAAACCACAATAAATTGGAAATAGCTAGCATTCTATGCATATTTAACAAGATTGAGTCAGTCCCATGTACGCAAGCTACACATCAAGCTATACAAAACTAGTATAGGCTGGCCTTGAATTGTGCGGGAAAGCTTAAAATGGGAGGTCATTCTAAACTGGTTTTGTATAGCTTGATGTGTAGCCATGTGCACTTATTTCTATTTCCATGTGAGTCACCTACTTACATAAAAGTAGGTTTAATTCTTTGACTACCTCCTGTTACCTTCACCTTTTTAAGAATACAGTACTTAGAAAATTTAACAAATTTTTCTCGATACCATCTTCATTTCAACACCAAAATTATAAATATATGCACTACCTATACGTCGTATTTATATTTTGTATTAATATACATACATCTATATATACCTATATAAAAAAAAAACATATTTATTTTACTTATTTATTGGCTTAACAAATGGTGTCGTTAAGAAGTTGTCAATCATAAAAACCCTTTGTTATTCTATTACGTTGTTATGGACACAATAATTATGTAAGTAATTCGGTATCTGTATTGTATTGAACACTATGAAAGTTGTAGATTAAATCCAAATCGTATTATAATTTTATCAAATCAAACCTATCCTTTTTATTTCAACGATTCCATTCGACATTTCTAATTCTAGTTCACATTTGCCTATGTTAAATGTTCCTTCGTACAATCTCTTAAATAAAATAACTGTACGCCTATTCAATTAACTGTTTCTACTAAAATATGCAGTCTGCGAACTGACCTGGCTACTCGGCTAGGAACCTAAGAGTATTGTTTTTACTTCAATAGTCTTGAGAAAGCAAACATGACTGTTAATTTGACGCCTAAAGTTGAAGCTTCCCACACATAGCTCAAAGAGATTTTAAAGGGCTATAGAGCAGACATTAGGAATATTGTCATATAAAAATTTTGAACCTGATTTGATCTGTTTTCTCAGGCTGACATATGATACGCAGTATTTTCAACTGGTAAAATGTAATAGGTTTCATTGATATTTGTAAATTTCTTTAATATGAAATTCCGTATTTAAGTGAATTATTACTATTGAAAAAATCCATCTTATTGCTTTCACACAAGTCATCGTTCATCGCATGGCACATAATTCAATGTTATATTAACAATATTAATTATTATTTTAGATTCGAATTCATGACTTCATTACTTAATAGTCTAATAGTCGTTATCACTAAGAAAATAACATAGTGAGACTTAATTAGTTTAGTTTGAAAGCAACAGGATCAGCACTAATGTTTACATAATTTTAGTGCAAACCAAATTGAAAACTTAGTTACTTCAGCACGTATTTCTAATTACATACCGTAAAATATAAACTTACTAAAACCTCTAAACGAACAGAATTACGAGCTTCGCTTAGTGCAAAACTGAAACGTGTGATTACATTGTTTCACCAACGTAACTTTTCAAGTAACGCCCGTTTCACTTTACCATGTTTTACGAATACAGTTAACTGTGGTTTGACGGTTTATTTAAATTAATATTTAACGGCTGTTCTACCCACACGTAACTAACTTAACTATGTGTATTTTAATTACTTTCGTGAGGCAAATTCATATTTTTTTAACAGTTTTACTTCCGTGCATATTTTGCGATTGACCGACTCGTTCCGAACTCAAATAGCGAGGTCACGACATAATCCTCTGACGAGATGTTATTGTAAAATAATACAGGTTGTATTATTTTACAATGGAAATTCAAACAATATTTCAAATCAATTCTATATTACACATTAAAAGTTTTGGCTTCTGAAACTTATACGAATATAAGACATTAAAATAAAATAAAAAGTACCTACTATTTCAATATATTTTCTTTATTTCAATATATTTTCTTCTTGACTTTTTTATGCGATTTTAATTTTGGTGTTTCCTAAATTCACAGCAAAAAAATATTTTTAATATTCACAGGTATGTACTATATACAGGATGTCCATATAAAACGGGACCTTCTTAAATAGATAAAAGGGCATTACACTAATATTCCTATTACAAAAAGGAATATTAGTGTAATTATTTTAAACCTATCCATTTTAGAGTTTAAACCGTTTACAGTTTTGAGTATTATTCCGTCTCTTGTAACACATGTCTATGTGTTGGTTACATTTAATGATGCTGTAAGCTTGCCACTTTCGTCGTGAAATCAAATGTAGTTGTTTGAAAGTTGTAGCATTTAGTTTGAATCTGTAAACCTGAGTTGATACTTAATCTTGACCGCCGTAGAAAGCCTTTTGCCTTAAGAAAATCCTTTTAAAAATCTCCGTTTACTGTCATAAATATTTGTAAAGTAATAATTAATGACTTTTTGAACTGGGAGCTTATGATTGATGATTACATAAATTGGTAATACAAAGTTGTCACCAATAAGTAATACATGCATGCATTATATTAAAATAGTACTAATGACTATGAATGACTACCGATTTAAGGGCAAGGGGTGGAACGTAAGGTAAAAATGGTAATAATAAAAACAAAAAATATTTTTTTTTACTTGATGGGCTAAAATAATAATTCTATTGGAGCTTTACGAGATAATTTTAAGTGATTACCAGCTACCGAGAAAACAAACTAAATGTCAAAGCCACTTAGTTTTATTACATTAAATAAAGTTGTACGTGAACATTAAATACTATTATAATAATAAAAATATATTGAGCATAGAAAAATTACATTAGATGATCGCCTCGTTAATTTTTCTTTAGTAATCATACTTATGCAATAAAAATCCCTTTAAAGCGCAATTCTAAGGTAGTCCTAGAGATCTTCAATAAATATTTAATTGCTTCTAATTTGAGCTCTGATAAAAACGAACAATAAAACTATTTGAAATATTAGTATTTCAAAGAAGATTACTTTACAACGAGAATTTTATAGTTAGATTGAGCAATACATAAGGTAGATAAATGACGTATAGATAAATAATAAAGTCTTTGCAAATACTTGAAAAAAAAAATATGTTTATTTCATGTAATCTTTAAGCTATGAAGCCTATACATTTTTTATTCTAGTCAGTAAATTTTGCATTTATCAGCAATATAGATTTTATATATTAAATTATTAAATTTTTAATCAACTGAGTGAAAGCGTTTGTCGGTATATAACTTCTTTGAGCAAGTAAGATTCAGTTAAAAGAAACTGGTTATTAAAATTATATCACTAGTGCAAAATAATTTAGTAAGTAATTAAACTTTTAAATTACCTATCAAATGATTCGTCTCTACTCGCAAATAATTAGTTTTTTATGAACTGTACCTGTGGATACAGGCAAAGTGACTAATATCAATATGCTTATTTTTTATTATTTTTTAGCATTACATATTGCGAAATATTCACAAAGATATGAATTTTCTAATTATATTATATATTTCTAATATCAATATTACAATATGTATCTGATTGAAGAAACAGTCATTCAAAACTGGCAAATGTAGTAAACCTAATATTTCATGTTATTATTAATAAAAAAAAATATGAATTTGTATAATATAATAATTCCATATCACATACATTTTTTTTTAAAAGAAAAACTTACCAGCAATGTTGGTCGCACATTACTAGTATTCTTGTTAACCCCTCGTACTAAGCTAAATGCTTGTGTTACGAGTGGGTTCACGTCGGTAGTGCAATGAGTTAGTTTCGAAACGCCAACCACGTGATCGCAAGTCCGACGCCCTAGCCATTAGGGTACCGCCGCTTAATTAAATATAATGAATAACTAAAATTATTTATAAAAAAAAATATCCAAAAAGTCTTTTTTGAAGTCTGATAAATATTTTATAATAATGGTATCAATAAATAAAAAAACTCGCAATTTAAATCGACTACAATTCGATTTCAATTTGCAGTATCCTGTATAAACAATTACTTAGCTATATCATGCAAATTGCTGTATGTCTCTGTTAGAGACAAATGCAATAGCTAGTAGTGAAATTAATAAAATCTTCCCTCGAAACGACCACTAGCAGAAATAATAATTATATAAAGATGGCCTAACCTACACAAACTAATCTGAAGAAACATATTTCAGTAGGCCGTAGGCGTAGGTCATACACAGGAAAGTTATTTATTTATGCTTTTTGCTTGCTCACCTAGAGCATGTGGGAACTTTCTTCGGAGTCTCTGTAATATCCGCTTCATTGCGGATGATTCGCTCTGGCAAAACATATTTACACCTCGGTACCATCGGTTCTCGCTAGAAAAACATAACAATGCCTTCCCTTATTTGTTTTCAAAATAAAAAGTCAACCAATCGATTTTATAATGTGAGAATGGTTCTGTATGGAACTGTGTGCTAGTTTCCTTAAAAATGGTACATATAAACAGTATGAAAGTCATAAAATATGCGTGCAAAATATCCAGAAGTCAAAATTTACCTGGCAATATCACGTACAAAACTAACTAATATTGAACATGCTGTGATCTGTCAAAGACAAATACGGCAGCTAGCAGTGACATAAATACTCCACCGAAACGACCACCAGCAGAAATACGAATTTATCGATAATCGAACGACACTCGTGTGCCATCATTCAAAAACGAAATCGAGTTTTAATCGAGAACCATTATTTATTTGAAGCGATTAAAGCGGATCTACGTGGGTTTGTGATTAACCGAGCAGCGAAGGGCCCGACCACTCGCGGGTTGCGGGCGACAACTCGCCGCTTCCTCATTGCTCTGCCGGCGGTTATTGCGCCTGCGCAGCCGTGCCGCGCAATCGTCAAGTTCATTTCTCAGGGTTGTCTGTATTTTGTTCGAAATTGAATGCTTGAGTAATCAATCGTATGCGCAAATGCGGTAGTTCATTCCATTCACTGTGCTGATAAAATCTTTTAAAATCATTTTGTTTAAACTGATTTAATTCAATGCGAATGAGAGGTGCAGATTCCACAAATAATATGTATGTAGTTTTAATTTCGCAACTTTCAATTAACCATGCAATTGAAACGTCTAGAATTACTACCTATAAATGTAAGTGCTTGGGTTACATAGGCAATTAAATCTTTAGCAATACCTAGACGGACGAATACGAAAACAATTTTATGACGACTGAAAACTGCACAAACTTGTTTTTAACAATTATTTAGACACCAATTTCCTGGTATAAAGCAACAAAAGATTTAATTCCCAAAATAGTAAATTATCCGTTACACGACATGTCAATTTTGTATATGGAAAACGAACGATTGTTCAAATTAAATAATTGATTACAGTTACCTTTACAGTAGATTAGAGGTCAATAACTCCATGTAACGGTATTGTTTAGTAAGTTGCATTATGCGGTATGATTTAGACATATTTTAGTACAAACCATGGAGAAATATTAGATACCAAAAAACATTATCACATTTGCTCTACGACACGTAAACCATCTATATTGTAATGCCAAGGTAAAAGATTACAAAAAAAAACAAGAAGTAGGTACTGTTTTCAGATTCAAATCGCGGAGTGCAACACAAATAAATAAATAATAATATTTAATTATTATAACTAATTAATTAAATAAATGAATATTCAATATTTTTTATTTATTTGAATGACGTGTACCTGTTTAATAATAACGATTAAAAATTAAGTTTGTTTGCAAAAATATAATTATTATTAGGTAAGTAGGTACCAAATAACTATATAATACAATAGATGCTAGCGGAGATTTTTTTGTTTAATTGATATTGATTCTCGAGTTGGAATATACAAATTAGAAATATCTACAACGTAAATACTTAGTAACTTGACGTAAATTCCCTTTTTGTAAGAGTGCATTGATTGCCTATATTGATATATAGTCAATGAACTTATCGCCAAGAGCCTCGACCAACACCTCAGGAGGCTCGAGTTGGGTGGCTGGGTTAAGGGCCTGATTCAGAAGGCAGTACTCCTTGATACGGCGCGTATTGTGAGGAGGTTCCTGTCTCTGGGGCCCTAACCACCGGTAGCTTGGACCCTGTTCCCCATGCCGGTGGACAGTGGTCCACCGGTTGATAAATGATTTTATGAAACTAAATCATTATATAAATAGTGATTTATATAATGATTTAGTTTCATAAAATCATTTAGTATAACAACCTGTTTGTGAATACTGCAGATTGCAGATACTGATAATTTTAATATTAGTTTTTCTACTCAATTTTAAATATTGTAAATGCTGTGCATATCTTTTATTGATTTTAACATATGTCCATATCCCACTCTTTGCTACTTACCAATGTTAATGTTATTATTGTTGATATGCCTTAATAAATAAATAAATAGATATAGAATTGGAAATCTTTGTAAAAGATCCAAGTATTTTAGAAATATCCTTGTAGGATTAACTGTGCTAGGAAATGTTCAGGAGGACGTATTCAGTTTCTGGTGAATGCACAGGGTTACGGTGTCCAACAGGAGTTACCTGTTGGCCTCCAAATTATACACGCACACGAAATATAATAATATATATAATGATCATAAAAATAGAAGTGGACTGTACACGGCACAACAGATAACTGGCGACCCCAACGTCGCCTCATTCATTCCATAAGTACTATAGTTACATAGGTATATGTGTAACACGTCGTATGTATATTTGTGTGCATATAATGTGCACCTACATCCTTATTAGAAAGAAAAAAACCTGATTTTGAAAAAGGTTAGTAAAGAACCCTTACATAATGCGTTTTAAGGATCATAAAACAATAATAATAATTGTAGGGTTTTTTTTAAATAATATATACCATCCGTATCTTAATAATAAACACTCGGATATTACGTTTACTTGCACTCATAACATTTTTATTACAATCCAATCTGTTAACATGAGGATTTAATTAAAAATACTTTTATTGTTCCAAGCATGTGTTAACGAATTAAAACTTATCCGGTTTTAAATTGAACGTGTACTTCAATATCGCTTGCAATTATTTTTATTCGACTAAATTCATTTTTTCGTATGATTAGTCGGCGTGAGTACAAATTAACATTATGTAAGTCACTTTCACTGGCAACACCATTATTCAGTGTGTTCATTCCAATTAGCATCAAAAAAGTAGCACTAGGTATTCTATTTTCAAACTGGGTTTGTTACGTCACACGTTTTCAAAAGACTGGCCACTACACTCTCACTGATTGGTCAGTTTGCTAGCCTCCGTTGTTTAGCTATCTAGTTGTAAAATTAATTTCACGGTTTCAGTGCGTTACATATAAAATTTAATAACTTGCGTGCGTTGGAATCGGGGTCACAGTATTACGGGAAAAAATATTGTATTGTTCTTTGAGTTAATTTGATATACTTTCAATGTTTAAGTGTAGCATTTCTCTTTTATTACCTTGGTACGTGTTGAAGTTGAAGATCTTATATTGTATTCATATAAAAATTGACAAATATTATATCAAAACTTTTTGAAATATAAATGTAACAACAATATGGACTCGCTTATATTATTTTTTTCTTAACTCAGTACCTAATCGTTTTATAATTCAGGTAATCATAAAATAAACACGTTAATAAATGCCCGTTATTATTGCACGCACGAAATACAATCTAAAAGTCAGATATGTGGTACAGTCGGTTATCATTATATAAGGGGTAAAAAAAAGTTCTACCCATTCACCAATACAAAGCTCTCCTACTAATGAACACGAACTTAGCTCGATCTAATCTATGACCGCTGTATCGACAGTTGCACGTTATAATTTATCTTTTTGCCATCCGAGTTGGTGAAACAGAACACTGTGCACTGCGATCTCAGTTCGGTACAAAATTACTAATATATCGCACAGTGTTTCGATAGCTATTAAGCAACTTTTTGTGCTGTGATGATTTTGATAATATAGTTGGGATAAAAACTGTGAGAGATGCTACTGGATTTGGTAGCATTATTCTTAAGTTTTTTGTAGTAATTGTACATTTAAATTAAATAAATCTCGTTATGAATATATTTTAATTCGTTCAGTGTTTTAAAGTTGTTTATCTAGGCGATGCATGTAAAAAGTTTATAAAAACATTTATGTTAAAACTGACGTTAAACAATTTTCTTTTAATACATTAGAAAACATCGAAATAAATGTAAACAGTTGATTTAAAAAAATACCCAAAACGACATAGTAAGTAGCTAAAATCATCCAACCCTATAAAAACAATTTGAAAAATAATTTTGTTTGTAATGTTTTTAACCTTTAAACTATGTAGAGAACATTAACCTGATGTTATGACTAGATTGAGGTTAATTAAAATAATTTATGTATGCGGTGAGTATACAGGGTCACGAGTCACGATTCAAACCTCGAACTTTTGACATTGAGTAGGAATTTGAAGAGTAAACCTTCTCCAATGAGATATGTAATAATATTACATACATCAAATCCAGTCATCAAACCCATCATACTGTTCGACTGCTTGGCAGGGATCTCCACTTAGAATGTCAGAATCAGAGTATTTATTTATGTGTGGTCCTAGTCGCCGAAGAAAAATATTACTTAATTTAAATTTAAAAAATAAATTAATTGCGGTCCCAGTTGACGGAAACCTTAGTCCACCACGCTGTGCATGTTGGGTCTCAGGCATGTAGGGGAATAAAACGGTGGGACTTTAAAACTTAAGCCTACTGCCTTGCTAAGTACAAACTAGTTAAGGTACTGTTACACAATTGTTCCAGTTTCCGCTTTTATTATATAATTTCAATGAAAATGTGTTCCACTTCAATTCTCTACCTATTAATTAGAAAACGACCCATTGTTTTAGACTCTCAAACTAGAGGCCAGTTTACGGGCGTTTTATGATTTAACGCAGAATTATTTTACGATACAATACGGGTTTTGCCTGCAATCGAGGCATAGGTATTACGTAAGGCCATAACATAATAATCTTGCTTTCGATCCTGGGGAAGATATATGTGCGAGAAATACACAAACAACGGTACAAGATCCAGTTATTTCCCTCATACTTATTACATTTATCTGGAACACTTCCAATGGTCTACAACTGGTAATTTATCAAATAGAACCGGAGACCCGAGACTTATCTACAAACTTGAGTCAACAACCATACTGGCTAGTTGCTCAGCAACCAATATAATAAAAACAATAGGTACCTACAACATCGAACAAAAAAGAAAAGTTGCAAATCTAATTACTGATTTCCTACGATCCGTACAATCAAATACAAAAAGATGAACACTGAAAACAAAACAAAGAAAATCAATACCTTTAATTTGGTTGTATCTTTTGTTTTCGCGACCGACTTCCGAAACAGATAATTAGTTTGAAGTTGGTTTTAAATTTATTATTAAATAAAAATTTATTTCAAAATTTTAAGTGGCGAGTTGTTCCAAGCAATGGCTTTTACCTATGTTGATGATGATCTCGTTTGTCGGTACATGTTATTGTTGTTTCCTACGAAATACACCCGTAAAAAATACACCAGTATTAAGAGAACCCTAAGGCACAGTTAGCTGGAAAGACTTTAAAAATAGTAGTGTCATGAAAGAAGGTAACACAAAATTAGTGTACATGTTAGCTTATGTATTACAGAGGTGGTAATTATACAACATTCGAAATTTGAAGAATTACAAACCAGCCAGAATTCCTCGCAACTGACTGTTCGATAAAAAAACCGGAATTAGAACGTGATCGAGAATGAGCTGTGTCATGGCATGAACTACTGCCAAGTCAGTACGCAGAATAGCACTTGCCTTGACGAATTAGCTCAATTGTAAATTATGTTCGCGGGCGACGGCATCTTAATCGAAAGACGTAGCTAAAAAATTTGTGAACGTGTAGATGATAAGCTAAAGTAACTTCCACTGAAGATAATTAAAAACTGTTATGGACCTGCTACAAGTCCTAAATATAAATTATTTTATTGGAATTGCTCAGTTTGTCAATTTTAACCCCCTTGATGCTGATATACCACATCTGGCTAGTTGATTAGTAAAATAGGCTCTTTCAAAGCAATTGGTAATATTTAAATAAATAGTGAAGAGTAGTAAATTCTACTCTTACATATGGAAAATTATATCGATACTATTATAGTTTATCAATTCAACTTGAAAATGTAAATCACGACGATAAATATATCGAAATACTCGATTATCAAATTACACTATCTAACCCTCGAACGATTCACACTCGAAGGCGTGGCGTTCAACCCGTGCACTGCTTACGTCGAGTTACAAAGGCAATAAGTCGCGCCCCGGTGGTAACATCGTTGCGCCCGCGCCGCTCCGGGGGCTAATCAACCGTGGCGAACGCTTCCTTTTGTTTTTGAAGCCGACGACTTGTAGAGCGCTCGCATTTTCTCTAACATCTAATTGTAATGTACCTACTATAACAGTTGGTTGGATACAAGTTAGTCGTTTTGTTTGATATTAGAAAAATAATGTAGGTAATTTTTGCAGACGCAAATGTTGCTCTGTACTTACCAAACAGCACAGTACAATATTGGAAAACGTATTAAAGAAACAAATTTTAATTATTTATAGTTATGCGCCGCCCTGATTCTCAATAGAAAATCTGCCAAGCTACCTGTATAATTACCGATTGCGAAACCGGTCCCAGAATACTGACATAATTGCTTTGATCGATTTTCAATTCGTGATTATTGAGATCGATTAATATGTAATTAAAATTAACGTTACGTGTAACTATCATCGATTAGACATGTCAAAATCTACGCATGGGATAACATGACATAATAGACCGGTATAATTATCGCAATATATCAACGATTGTAATTCTGGATCTCTTCTATAGCTATGTGATGTAAACGAAAATTAATAATAGATACATTTAGTTAAACGTTATCGCTTTGTTATGCAACATGATCGATGACGGCGACGCAACGTGCAACGCAACGAACGATAGCATCTACGGCACTTACCTATGACAACCACCGAGATAGCAATCGATGCGAGTACGAACAAACTTTCACGCACGCCTATACAGTTTGGGCAACACTCTTTTTTATTTGCAAAGCATTTCAAACTTCGTATTTCGAATTTGAAAATCGAAACCCGACTACGTGACGGATCCCTACGTAATTTTAAAAATAAAAATACGAACATGTACATAAGGCTTCGTCGGATCTCTATTCTTATATTCGAAATTCAAATATTTTTGATGATGTAAGTATTTAGTGTAGCCAAAATGAAAATACAGGCTTAAAATAAAAGAACATTGAGTGCGCTGCAAATGGTTAGTCTGCCGCGGTCTAAACTAAAAAGGCTGCAGTTTATACCACAAACTTAACAATAAATGAATGCATGCTGAAACTCAGACAAACAATTTTGAATGATACGAACGTGTTCTAAGTTCAACAAAAAAGTTGTTAATACGTGTGAACCGTAATTCGTTATGGGAAACGTGCCGCAGAAAGTAGAGGAATCAAGTTTTGGTATAACGATTATTAATCTCGGTTCAGTCTTGACGGTGACCGCGTTTTTTACTTTTTGGGCTTCAAAACTATTTTAACGATGCCAAAATACGATATTTTTAGGCTAGACAGTTTTTTTAAAAAAGGGACTCAATGTAACAGTTTGTGTTGGAAATCTTAAAGAGACAGGTTAATATTAAGTCCAATTTTAAATTTCGGTGACGCCACATATAAAATCAAGTCTTATGCAGACCATCAATAAATGCATGTAGCAGTATTTCTAGCAAAGCCGTGAACTACAAAGCAAGATTATGACGGCCGAGAGAAATCAATAGACATCAATAAGTACCCTCTCGATTATCTTAATTCAGCTCCAACCAACAATTTCTCGAGTTAAATCGAAAGTTACACACCACCTATCTACAATATCGAGATAACAGGGAGTTAATCTCGCTAAGGATTTAATTGACACATTTGCTACGCGCAAACGTTATTATAAATGAATGGCAGCTCCTTATCTCACGGGTAACTACTAGCTTCGTAACGAGGGACAGCATTATGAATATCGATAATGCGTTATTCTCATACGTAATCGGCGAAGTCGGAGGCAGTATCATCGATAAGCGTCGGCTTGAGGGCATCGCATCCCTATACATCAATGAGATACGATCTAACCCTATGTCGCTCGTAACTAAACTGTGCAATTACGTGATGATATACTTTAGTAACGATACTACAGCAAGGTATCCAGCTGATGTAATCAATAATAAATTGAATTTAATACAAAATAAAATTCATCTTGCTATTCTTAATTTAAAATAGAATTCTTTTAAAAATCGTATTCTTTGAATATAACAGAAAACTGTTCGCGTCAAATGTATCGCCATTTCAGGGAAATAAAGGCAGAATTCACAAAAGAATACCAACTGCAAAAAATAGTCGCTTGCAATATTGTTCGATTTTCCATACGAGATTTGATAATATTATTTGTTACAAAACCTGCATTTTTTTTACTTTTCTTTTATTAGCAGACTCATATTGACATGGAGGCTGAACGATTGTGTTACAAATTGTATTTCTTTATTAGACACGTACGAACGAAATTACTACAGTAATGGACCTCGTTTCGATAGAAGAAACTGTTTTATTGATTGCCAACTCAGTTGAATATGTAGAAATTGCGAGGTTATTTGCGATGTTCGAGAACGGCTGAAAAAAAGATTAATATGATATGATCTGTGCTAACGACGTCGGGAACTGCATGTTAACTATTAGATATATTTATGTAATTCATAAATATCTAGTTTAAGTACCTACTTAGGCATAGTCAGATTTATTTAAAAGCTACCTCAATGGTTTAGTGGTCACAAGTGCGACTACTGAACGTGACGACCTATGATTGATTCATAGGTCAAACAAAGTATTATTGTGTTTCCCTATGAAATTCTCATTAGTAGCTCGAAGTTACTCAAACCAGGGCTCGCCCCTTGTTACATGGGACTTAAAACGTACCTGCGAACTGTGGGTGTACAATTGTAGATTTGGAACGTAGCGAGTAGCCTACCTCTTCGGAGAATACAGACGTAATGGCGTCTAATGTTGTACAACTTTACTGATAATACTAGGTATGCAGGTTTCTAAAACTTACGCGAATATAAGACAATTAAATTATACTACGTTCTAGGGGTTTTATATATATAATTAACAATTACAATTACTTGGTAAAATAATTAACAAAAATGAAAAGTTTGTATTATAATATAATATCGTAAATGTGCATACAGATCACATGAATACACTTTCACCATTTTATCACTAAAGACCGATGTTGTCATCAAAACATTACCGACTAATGCAGTAATCGTAGCCGAAATAAAATTGTCTAACTTGTTTACTTTTACATAACATCAGAATAGGCGGCTTGCCTTTCTTCGTTCGTTGACCGAAGTCCATTCAAGGCCAAGTGATGGCCAATTATTTATAAAGGTTTTAATACATTTACGCTATATTTTTTTTATTTTATGTAATAACGTGGTTGTTTTAAAATCAGATAGTATGAGCCACGAGTTGGGATTATTTTTTTTAATGTTTACAGTTTTTGAATATTTATATAAAACTCTAAATAGCAGTATAATATTTATAAATGTTATTGTTTTTATTTAATCATTTCTATTTATCCGTCGCGATCGCATGCAACTGCAATACAATTAAATTTATTTGTAAAGATAAGTAGGTTAATAAATTTATTATTTTATATATTATTTATTAATTAATATCTCACACGATAGCAGCAGGTGTCACTCGGGACTTGGTAGGTTATTGGTTACGAACTTAACTATTTAGTAATCTATGTTTTACCTAACCCTCTTCCAAAAACAATGGGTAATTACAAAAACATTTATTTTAAATAACAACCGCCATAGAGGATACTTCATATAACAAAAAAAATATACTCTTTCCGCTTTTAAAATTCCACAATCTCTCTAAGCGTATATTCTAGCCACGTTTCTTAGATATTCATCAAAAAGAAATCATTATTATGCCTCACCAGTGCCACATAAACTAAAGTTTATGTCTATTCTAATTTGAATTAATCATAACTAACAAATGTAAATCACGTTGAATAACTTTACAATTCAGTTTATGTTTTATTCTTATTTATTATTATTTATTTAATTAAATTCTTAATTATCGACTAAACCATTCACTTGATGTTAGATTCTTATATAGTCTTGGCAATTAATAACTTATAGATGAAATGGTATGATAAAAGAATTACATCATACACTAATTTAATATAACTATAGAACAGCCACCATAATTATAATATGTAATAAAGTCGTCAATAAAACAGCAATTTATATTTATTTTAATGTATTTAGCTAAATTATATACCAACACATATTATGTGAAATATGCTTTCGTGAAAATAAAGAAAAATATATTTCACATAAAATATTATGTAGACTGGCAATGATTTTACCTATAGGATCAAATCATACCATCACGCCTGTATGCCCCGAAGGGTTATACAGAATGTACACCCACAGTTCGGTGATAGGGGCGAGCCTATTGCCATTCACCGGGCACAAATCCAGATTCCGAGCTGCTACTGAGAATTTCATAGAAAAACTCAAATAACACTGCTTAACCCGGGGATCGAACCCAAGACCTCTAGCATAGCAGTCGCGATTGGGACCACTAGACTATCGAGGCAGTCAAATTCAAAGCAATCAGATCAAATCAGTTTAACAAATCAGTTTAGTCTATATGTACATAATTAATTAGTGTACATAACCAAATTAAGTTACTCAATCAAACTATGAACCGCATTTTTATTTTAACATCACACAGTCGAAAGTTTGACAACAATGCTTATTGTTAAAAGCGTCAGCGTTTTCAACATTATGCTACCATATACAAATGTTAATACTACATGTGAGTATACCAAAACATTTCCATACAAACCATTCCACACTTAATTACAATACACATTTAAAATTCGAACAATGGTTATATTCAAAATACATACTTAAGTTGAAAGTTTGAATTCAAACGAAAGCAATCGATCATTGAGATATCAAAGACGAATAAAAAGCAAATAAAGTTTATTGAGTAACTTTCTTCTATCTGTTGGAAGCCGGTGCAAGGCGTGCGTTCGTTTTTGCCGGTGCTTACGTAACTCGGCCGTCAAGCCGCGTCATGCCGCGTCAACGGTCATTATCACATCGTCTCGGCGAGATGTTAAACAGACTGTTACATGCGATTGGCTTTCCTTTTACGAATTTTAGGAAATTTTAGAGCACGTGCAACTCTATTATGCTTTGACGCAATGACATTAGGTACTTATACCTATAGTGAAATATATGGTTAGTTAATTCTTGCGACCTTTATCTTTAAGTACGTATTATTTAAATCAAAAAGGATCTTTTTGACTTTCTTTACAGCCCCAGTTTGAAAATCTTATCTTAGCGGATGTGCATTAGGAAACAAATTGCCAATTTTGATTTATTATTCTGAAGATTTCATAATAAGAACTCGTGTTTAGTATAAGAAAGCGAATCATTTGACGTAAAACTAATTATATAAATTAACGTAATTTCAACGTATTTTATTCGAATTTAACATCAACTAAACTAAGTAAGTGTGACATTATAAACAGTTATAATAGTTGCTACAGAGAAACGTCACTATGCTTTGTATTTCGGCAGATTGTATTAAATTATTTAAGGCTTATTAAACATACTCAAACGAACAGCTTTCAAGAAACATGACCAAGAAACTTGCACAGTTTTACATTTACGAGTTTTCGCTATTCCTAAACAGAAAGTTGTGAAACTGCAGTCTATTCTGTGTACAGGTTTCTTCAATAGTTATGCACACTATAGATTATTATGATAAACTGATGAGTCATTGTTGTACCTATAAAGCTTGTTAAACATAACATACTGGTACTCTGTATTCCATGAAGGATTAAGCAAAGGTGAACTAATGAACACCCACAGTTCGCCAATGGTGAAGTCCCATGTAATAGAGGCCAAGACTATTGCCATTAACCGGGCACAAATCCAAACGCCGAGCTGCTACTGAAATTTATATTAAAAAAAAAACTCAATTAAGTTATGCTCGACCTAAAAATGGAACCCAAGACCTCGTCAAGTAGTTCTCAAAATTAGTTCTTGCTCGTAAAAATTTGAAATTATCGTTATGTAGGAATTCGTTTTTTCAAATAACGAGAATAAATAAAACACCTTATCTTTGTATAAAAAGCTATTCCATACTAATTCGGGGTATTGTGGCTAAACTATAAACGTTTCTCGTACCTACAATTTTTCGTTAATTAATTAGGTACCTGCATAAACTTTATTAGAACACGGCCAAAATGTTGGTTTCTTAAAGAATGATAAATAGCTCAAAAAACGCCCTTCCTTTACCATTTCCTAATGTTTAAACTGGGAAGAAGAAACCGAGAAGCACGGCCTCCAATAAATTAGGATATAAAGCAAATTAGGATATAAACTCGTACTCAGACATTGTGCGAATAATTTGTTAGTAATTTAGTCTAGGAGCTTCTGACATTTAACCGAAAACATTACAGTGCTCCTCTTCGTAACTGCCCTTTAGCAAATCAGCACAAAGGAGATACACTTAAGGCTCAGTTTACACTCCAGCAATGCTTAGTATGAACTGGAATTTATGAACACCCTTGTTGTTGTTTATAAATTTCCGGCTGGTCGCTATTATAATATAAAACAATGTATGTCAAATTAGTAACAAATGCAGTCATACCATTTTCTTTAACAGATGTCAACGCTGTGGCAGATCGGTGTCGTTATGGTTTTTAGGTATTTAGGTTAGAACAGCTGTTCCTTAAGTCTAACTCACGAGTCATGCAAAGTCACGCTCTTATTTTTCCTTAAACATATCTAGATACCATATATTAATGTTGTATATCTGCTCATTAGATGTAGCTTATCTTATATTAACAAAATTTTACTGTAATACTCATACAAGCTGTAAATCCGCTGTTTTCAATAATCTCGTTTTTCCTAATCCTGTAAATTTTTCCCACAGTTTTTATCTTGTGTAGATAAAATCCGCAACAAGATTATCCGACAGAGCACCAAAGTTACCGACATAGCGCAACGGGTTAGCAAGCTGAAGTGGCTGTGGGTTGGCCATATCTGTAGAAGAGCCGACAACCGCTGGGGTAGACGTGTTCTGGAGTAGATTCGGTAAACGTAGTGTAGGATGCAAGATGGAGTGATGATTTGCGAAAGGTTGCTGGCAGAAGCTGGATACGAAAAGCGAAGGACAGGGTGGAATGACGATTACTGGGGGAGGCCTACGTCCAACAGTGGACTGATATAGATGAAGCTGATCATAATATCGGGTATCCCCGCTTTCAACACCTCGTATAAATACAATACAAAATTTCATGCTTCTCGAGAGTTATTTTAAGTCTATTTTATTAAGTAAGTAGGTACGTTAATATTTTGTAAATGAAACTATTTGTCAAAATACTAATTAAATTCATCAAAACGTTCGATACTCAGTCATTCATTACATTTCCATGCAAATTTTGAGTCATAAAATTTTATTGCTGAGAGCGTTATGCACTTTCTGTATATGATAGATTCGTTCCTACTATTATTCTTATTTTTGTGAAAGTTGTTTTGTTGATCTTTGGTGTACATTTTCCCCCCAAATTTATTGAGGTAAAAAAAATTCAACCTTGTTTTACGCTCTTGACGGTTAACTCTCAAAAATCAATTTTAGCAGATCTATAAAGAGATTATTTGTCTTATATTAAGCTGTTAATATATAAGACTTTAGACAGTGCGGAGGTTCATTAAGGTGGTAGTCAGTTCATCACCGGTAATGAAGCAAAAACTACAGAAGTATTAAAACCTACAAATATCAGACTAAAATATTCCCGTATGACATTATAAGAGATGGCCCTTAAGGACCTTGCTTCCCCGCCCCGCTCGTCCTCACCCCCTCACCCTTTGCCCGCCGGTCCGACGAGATCCAAGAAGCAAGAATGCTGGTCCACGCAAGTGGTTCGCTTTCGAAATAACTCGCCACTCGCTAACATTTCTTTCATGTATGATGTTAAGTCGCGTAATTTGTAAGCTTTATTCTATACATATTGTTCATTAAAGTTTTAATCATTGCAATGTTAGATAGGTAACACTTACCAATAAGTGCTCTAAGTACCTAGTTGCTAAGTTAAATGTATTTTTTTTAATAGTTTCAAGCGCTTCTCTATGGTCATGAAAAAACTGATGGATAATCCCGTAGCAATTAAAATATTACAAAAAATTAATTGATTTTAACAGTAAATATATACCTTGTAATTTTATTTTATTATCTACAAATAATGATCCAATTTCATACTTTGATACGAGACTTTAATATAGTATATATAACACTTTTAAATGTATTAAAAGTGTTATTACGATTACAATCCGCTGTTAATTTATTTTATTTTTATTTGCACGTTTAATATGAAACGTGTTCATTTTTGGATACAGATTCGGAATGCAATAACGTTCTTTTTTCTATTGTTTCCTTTTTAATCGAACTTTTTGCATCGAAGGCCGAATGGTATTCCAATAAAACGTTTCATTTTTTTTTTTCAAGTGTCAAGCAATTTAGGACTGTAATTAAATATACCTAGGTAAATAATAAATATATATTCAAACACAATTGCACGACATACAAACAGACGATATAATAGGTATAAAGAAAAAGGTGCAACATAACTGTTTAACCTTGTACAGTCAGCATCAAATTTATCTACGCATTCAAACTGCTCAAAAAGATCGGAGCAACTAAGGATATTAAAATTTATCTCAACTGCTCAAAGGATATTTTAGAATGGACATCGTACGCGACACCTGTCATTCAGACATGTATTTTATCCCATTGAGATAAAGTTTAATTTCCCTAATTGCTCATATAATTATGAGCAGTCTGTTCGCTTCTATATATTTGACGCTGACTGTACCTATAAGTTAACACTTATGGGAACATTAAATAAACAAAATAAGACATCACTAGGTAGTAAAACAAAATAACTTTAAGCTGAATTGACTATACTATTACCCTCTTATTCAGGAAAATATAAAACGTTCAATAAATTTTCAGTTTTCTTTCTTTTCCCTGTCACAAAATATGACGGGACAAAACAAGACAAAACACATTATAGCTCTTAGAGACTCATATATAGGTATATTTAGGAATAAGACGGTTAGAAGATTTATCGCATAAATATTCTAGACTACCTCATTAGTCTAGTGGTCCTAAGTGAAACTGCTACGCTAGAGATCCTAGATCCGATCCCCAGGTCGAGCAGTGTTATTGGATTTTTCTATGAAATTCTCGGATTTGTGCCCGGTTAATGGCAATAGGCTCGCCCCCTATTACACGGGACCTAGACATATTGGCGAAGTATGAGTTAACATTAGTATACCTCTGCCTAACCCCATGGCGAATACAGAGGTGATGGTGTGTATTTTATACATGTGTACGAGTAGTAAATCATTTCTTCTTATTTATAGTAGCATAAAGTAAAACGAATTTTTAAAACGCCCGTTTAACACTAACTGTGGACAGGTTTGACATTTATTTAACCTTTATTAATAAGAAGGTGAAAGTTCAAATCATCGCACCAAATTGACATACAGATTAGTTGCATCAACTTCAACCAATGCTTAATGTTATTTAATCTACCGTCAAACTTCTAATTATTTTTATTTTTTTATATAAATATGAAATTTTAGGGCACTATTGTTGTCACCACTATTTCTTATTTTAAAGGCATCCGTTTTTATCCGTCCTATGTAAATGCAAAATTATTTTTGAACTGATCAATGATATAACAATCGATAATTTGTGTTCCTATAGTTATTCTTAATCAGCCGTTAAATACAACATCCACTTTTAATAATTAGTGTGCCTACAGTAACGAATTGTTAAGTTACAGGTACAGGTTAAGTTAAAGTAACTGTTATTTAACCTTGACAGTAACTCGGTGTAATTAAGCGGTTTATGTCACATTACGTAAATTATATTTTTTTATAAATTATACTTAACGATTTCCTAAATCAATTTATTTAACTAACGTCAGCATATTAATGTGATAACTCATTAGTTACAAATAATAAATTAATGTATAATTTTAAATTCCTCTCTATTCTATAATTATACACCAGACGGACATCCTTCACAACTTCCTAGAAACCTGAAAGATAATTTACAAAACAGGATAGCGAGCCATCCGGTTATCTACCTGATGTATTCTTATCCAGGCAAATTATGATGATTAAGTGCCTCCCATCACGCAACATCTAATGTAAATATTGTAGGACTACTGAAGGATTACCTACAGCAGCGTGTAATAAAATATTTAATTCACAAAATAACTTACAATTTATGGGTTAAAAACTCGTCGTAGTACAGTTAAAATGTCACTCACCTTTTCGACAGCACTAAAAGTATATATATTTACAAAAATGACACTTTTATATAAAATCCATAAAGACACAACACTATTCACATATTAAAATTCCAGTTCCACTTTAGAATAAAAAAATATATTATATTCTTCGAACAAAAGAAACTTCAATACGGTTGAAAATTGCAGTTTTCGTAGCATTCGGAGTGCAAAAGAGTTCAACGAGTGAACGAGCTCTCTCTTAGCAGGCTCGCCGTATACTGAACCCGTTCGCGAGGCCGTACACTATCTCCTCGTACAACTTAAGGTACCTGATAACGCATACCTAACAACCATCTTGATACTTTGCCTTTTTATTTCTAAAAATAGTAGTTTTCCTATTCAGACGCGCTCATATTTGAATTGAGAAGCTTTTTTTTTTCAGCGTGACCAAACAGTATTTACGCGGCACTAGTGCGGTTGCCGCCTCCGATTGATACAATCATGGGCGAAATGTAAATGGTTCTTAATAAACGACGCACCGCAAGTGCACTAAGTTAACCTTTTTATCGGGAGCTTTAAGCTCGGCGGTGAGTTAAATAAAGTGGTTTCTAAATATAAACGGCGTATCTGGACGCGCCATTGGCAGGTGCGAGCCTACGCGTCGTGCTTTTTTGCCACCATCTCTATTTTTTATTACATTTTGTATTTTTTTAAAGAGACAATTTTATAATTAAAGCTCGTGCGTTTATCGTGGACCGAGAAGTTTTACCGAGAAACTGTGGTCGATGATATCTATATCTTATCCCACCGACTAGTACTACAAAATGGTAATTAATTTTATTTATTAACAATGTCTACGAGATTTTTATTTCTCCTTATTTATAATTAATATGAAGTATAACTGCGCCTGTATGGATACTGTCGCGCTGCGGTACTATGTAAATGAAGATAAGATTGAGAATATGAAAAATAAACGATTACATTCATTAATAAAAAAATTTTTAAACATTCATCATCATTATAACTTGTTAAATGGTAAATCATTTGTTATTATCTTTTTAATCTTTCCTCACATGACCGCAACTTTTTTCACAGTGAATCAATTAAATTAATCTTAAGTTCACATTTTTAATTACATGTAAATACTAACATACATAACAATCAAATGAAATTACTCGACTAGCAAGCAGAGAAACGATAGGTTCATAACAATTAAATAAAAGTAGAGTTGTAGTCAACCGTCGGAGTGGGAGGGGAGGGGTGCGGGGCGGGAGGGGGTGTGATAATTAAAAAGATCGTAATGCGCGTATGGTCCCACGGCCCGTTACCGTTATCGCGAACATAGCCAATGAAACTGAGGAAGTATGGTACTGACGCGGGGCAAGGGAAGAGATTAAGCGATTTTCTTATCGACAGTATATCTTGGAATATCGCTACAAATCCAGAATATGGGTTACGAAGGTCTGATGGCAGTCGCTTTGAGTACTGATTAGTCGTAGTAGAAGTAGTATTAGTAGTAGTAGACTAGCCGCACCTGGTTAGGCTGTAAACCCAAGATACAAGGGACAAAGCTAAGATGACGTAGTCTACACTTCAATACTTAGACATAGGTATAAAAAGAGTTAAAGTTTGCATGTAAGCATCTTTCGGGAAACTAATCTATGGAACTACTGATCCTTTTCAATAAATCTTTCACGGGTGGCCAACTACACTATCCTTCAATTTCCTCAAAATTATATCAAATCTATTTTCTATTCAGTTTATAAGAATTACTTTAAAATAGAATAATTATAGCAATAATATAATAAAACATTATTTTATAATAGTTTAAAGGCGTTTTAACCGTTTTTTAAGTAAAACTTACGTTTTACGACACAAACTGATATCGCCGTAACGTGTGCTTAAAAAATTACGAATTTCCACTTCATCTTTATCTAATCTGAGATATTCTGTTGTGTCATCAACCTTTTAATTGAGGTCCATCTCGACTCATAATTTTATTATAAAGCAGTTTTTAACGGCACCTTGGTGTTTTAATATTTATATGTTCATCAAAACTACAGATCTATGCCAAAACACTTGATATCAACAAAGCATGACATTCATTAAATTATTTAGCCTTATGGTTTTAAGTACATTATGATTACGGTATGGCAGCCCACTTTTGGTATTATAAATTTAAAGAACTCCAATATATTTCAACTGCAAAACAGATTAGCAAGGGAAGTAAAGGAAAATTGAATAGAACTTTTTTCTAACCCATCTTGTACCTCTTACTATAAATTATCTTAACCAGCATTGTTACTTAACAAATGCAGTATGTTCAATAAAAAGAATTGTTTGTTCTTGTATTCCTGTATACGAAGTGTCTTCTTCATCATCATCATTATATTGTAATACCTTTTACACACTTGTCTGCAAATCAATATATGAATTTGAATTTCTAAATAGGTAAAAACAAAACTTAAAAAAAACTGGAGTGAAAGGAGAGTAGCGAAACCTTTGCCCAGTATTGGTTGAATAAAAAAACTACTGAAACCCGAATACGACAAAAATACATGAAACAAGAAAACATTCCATATACGTAATTTTTCTAGACCCTAATTAACTGAATTCTCTACACTGGTGTCTATTTTATAGCCATGGTTGCTTGACCTGTGGGTGCGACCTTAAGTATAATTACTCCTGCTGCCGCTAGTCACTAAAAACGTTAAAAGAAAGTTTTTAGACACTAAAAGATGTAGGTACCACGATACCATCGCGTTTTTCAACCTTTTCTTTGGTTTAATGTGATGGGATCTTTCGTGTTCGCCACCGTCTTTCAAAACTGTTTTGGAACTAACATAATTTTATTATAGTCGGTATGGAGACGGATACTACAAGGTGCAAGGAGCATGCTAATGTTGTTTTTAAAATTTGAGTGATCACCAACTTAACCAAATTTATAAGGGACCAGAATTCGTGGGACAAAAGCGAATTTTCTTTTAAATCGGTTCATAAACGACGTAATTCTAAGGTTAAAAAGTAAAAAAAACTACCGAATTAAGAACCTCCTTTGAACGAATTAAGAACCTTCTTTTGAAGTCGGTTAAAAAATCAAGCGTCAGCAGGTTAATAAAATTTCACTCAGAGAGCACTTGGGTGTACTAATAACACACATCATCATCTCATAATTTTGACATTTCCACAATGGGTTCAGTGGAGTGTTTACAAAGAATAGAATAAGCTGCTAAGTAAAGCGATATCAATAGAAAGCCGTGACGGTTTCCACGACAGGCATCGGGGTCGCCCATTGTGGAGCAGTTATTGTCTACGTTTCTGTTTAATTGTACCAATGGGTAGTACGAAATGTATCAAGAAGTTTGAGGTAGAACATAATAAAAGTTGGTTTCAGTAGATTTTGAATTTGGAATCTTTTTATACGTAAGTAGTCTTTTTTTTACTTGTCGCCTTCTTCTATTGTTGTTTTAAGAAGGTTTTGGAGATACTATTTTAGCACCGTCAATTGTCACAAAACTATACATAACTATAATTGTAATCGTCGGATTATAAAATGTTCTGAGCCCCTGCTCAGTTCAAATACAGATAAGCGGCGTGTCAACTAAGGGGCTATTTTTCAGTAATCAGATATCTATTATTTATCCGACGAATAAATTTGACGTTATGATAGACCGGTACATTTAAATACCACGTAAAACGAGTCTATTACCATTAACCGGACATAAATCTAGACTCCGAGCTGCTACTGCAAATTTCATAGGATAACTCAATACATTGATCGACCTGGAAATTGAAGCCAAACCTCGAGGGTAGCAGTTTCGCTTAAGACCACTCAACGAACGAGGCCCTCATTATCATAATACATATAAAATTATCTATAACCGGAATCATATAAAATGTTTTCACGTAGTTCCCACTTATAAAACCCTGCATTCTATTATGAGAGAACACCGTTTGAATAATAATTGAAACAATAACATGTTATTGCGTATGTGAGCCTTCTCAGCGTTCCCAACATAATTTAGGTATTAGTCATTGACTGACACAGATCAATTGCTAGTCGGTAAACATTTGAGCTAACGATCGTTATCTCGAACTATCGATCGACAAACGATTTACTATCGATTCAGTTAGTAAATTATGTTCCTATCTTAGGTAGGTGTTGACACGGGGTGGCTCGTTTTTCTTAAACAGTTTAATAGTAAATAGTTCGAAAACAGCGACAAAGGTGAACATTGTATAGATTTTGAATACAACATTGTTTTATTAAACTCAACTTATTTTCGTAAGAGGTACATATATAATATTGATTAAGCTTTATGTAATCTGCATTTATCATGCTGTTTATGTTACCATCTGTTCCCTTTTCACGCATAAACCGCTTAACAGATTTCGAGAATATTAGACACAGAAATAGCATCCTGTTTAGGACATAAGCCGTAATATCTTTTGTTAAAAAATCAATAGTAAATAGTACTTTTGGGGTTACAAAATCGCGGATAACAGCCAGTAATACAATTAACCAGAGCTAAGTAACCACTAAGTTTGTATTTTTATACGATGTCCCACACTTGGTTTTTCCTTAAGATTGCCTGAGATCTTGTCTTGGGTGATTATTATGTGTGTAAATTATCACCCAAGATACAAAGACATTGAAACTGCTCAGCAATAGCTCGTAGTTGGGATTTATGCCCGGTACGATATACACAACTAATAATCCCTTTACACTTTATAGATAGCATCTGCCTATTTAATAAATTAGCAATAGGCTTACATGAGACTTAAAAATACCTGTGAATGGTAAAACCTAACCCTTCAAACGCGGGACCCGTAGCGCTGAAAAGAATTGTACTTGTGCTAGCTATTGGTGCCATCAAAATTCACACATAAAACGCTTACCAACGAACAAAATCGAACATCTTCCTACCATTACATGTGAAACGGGCTGCTACTCAAACCAAACATGCAATAATGGCTAACAAGCATGGAACAGAAGGGCGGCACCTGGGTAGGTATCGTAACTAAGAAACTGCTTTTTAGAGACGGTGAAGTGCATTGGTGATTTACCACTTTTACGCTTATTCAAATAATAATAAGGATGAAAACTAGTTGATCGATACGATTATCGATTGTAACAACTTCTATCGATTATTTAAGAAAATGGCCGTGTTTGACATGGATGTCAAATCTAACACTCGTACCAAGATGTTTGCTTAGGTTAGCAAATATTGGTGTTGGTATAAAAGTTTGTACTATTGATATGAGAATTAATATTTACAAAGTAAAATAACTTTCACTACATAAAGTCAGAATTACTTGGCTAACACTGAAAATCTCGAACACATTAATAATCATTTAATCATAAAATATTTATCTTGTTTCTTACCTACACGCAGCCTAAGCTAAGCTAAAGTTAAGTAAAGCTAAGCTAAAGTTTTGTAAAGGATTAATGCTAAGGTTCATTCCAAACTCGTACCACGTTAGATATAGCTAACACAAATATTACAATGGGTAAATTCTGAAGCTTAAATAATTTTATTACAGCACATTTCTTAAAAGATGTATCGTAAAGTATCTTCAAGACCTATTGTTCCCTTTATATAAAAAATGCATTGTTTTCTAAGTGGAGGCAGCCCTGACAACTCGGAAACGCCAGCAATGCCGCGCCGCACAAAGGAGCGCGATTTAACGCACAAAGTATTGTACATCCTCACGGAATATATTGCCGCAGCACGCTTACGAATAGGCGTGGTAGCTAGTTCTCGCTGCACAGGCACGCACTTAAAATAGAATTCTAAACGGAAAATTTGGGTAGTCAGACACGCGAATTATTTTTAGGCGCTCCGGAATACTAATAAGATTTGTATTTTCACTTCGCTATGTATTTTTATAGTTTTGCATTTTTTTTCCTGATGCTGCAAAATGTATTACTTACTTGCAAAGACTAGTGTTCATGTCAAGAATGATAAGTATGATTGTGATGATGGTATTGTTTAAAAGATATGTTAAGTCAGTGTCAAGGTGTCTTTCCAATTTCTACTTCCTCTTTACTTTGCGTACCTATTGCTTCTTTCATATATATTTTTTACCAATACGTTGCTATTTGGACTATCTGTCACCATCATCCTACGTGGAAGCACATGTTCTAAGGGAAAAACCGAACCTTTAATAAACCGAACCTTAAATAATTTCAAATAAATTCATAACATCCAGTGAATAAAATAAGTGGTTTCAAACGTCACAAGTGGCGAAACCCACAATGTCATCAACTAATTATATTTCAACATTTTTATAGTAAGTAGTGACGTCAATTACATTACGGAAAACATAAACCTTGATGATACCTACAGTCTCCAGACAATAAGATTTTTATCACCATACAATTAATATAATATTAAAATAGAGCAAACGAGCTTCTTGGCAAAATTGTAAACAGACGCAGAATCTCGATATACTCGTACTATTATAGAACATTGAAAACACTGATGACATTAACGCCTGGACCGGACTTAAGACTTCCAACCTTCAAATGACAATTCCAAAATGGCGACTGTCGTATGAGGTAATAGGATCCATTTTATTATATCCATTTGCATTCATGAACATATTTTAGATAAAACCTAATTCCATAACTGCAGCGAAAAATAATTTAAATGGCAGTTTTGTTTGCATTTGAATTTAAAAATATTTATTGAAATAATTTTATAGTTATTTAATTGTTTTATCCACTATCTACATACAATTATCTATCTACAATTATTCTACAAGAATAAAATTGAATGGCATTGCAATAAAAACTGTGGTAGCAATGTGCGTATTTTAAAATCTTATCTTTTATTTAATAAAATAGTTAGCGGGATAGTAAAACTTATGTAGCTCATAAAATTATAGAACCTATCGTTTCTAGTGCGGGTCTGTGATTGTAAGTCGGTGCCTATATTATTAAATAGACCATATCTCGCAATCTGTCGGCCCTGAATGGATAATAACGCAAAGTCCGGCCGACTCTTCTATTACGAATAGGACCTCACTCCCGCCTCTTGCCCTGCCAACAAGGATTGAACCCAGTTCTTAACTCTAATTGCTTACATGTTTTTGCGATTCACTCTTTTATAGGGCTGATATAGTTTTCGTAAAAGTATTCAGAATTCTTATGATTACCTACCTAAGCCCTTGAACAATAAATTTTTCATCACTACTTTTTCACTAATTCATTCGTATTTTTATGATTATGTTCAATTTGAATAGCAACTTACTATGGAGAACCAGCAGGCTCCTCTACCATTTAAAGTCAGCATAGACATAAAATCTCGAATACATTGAAACTTTAATTCAAATGTGAGGTTATATCTAAATGCAAGAGGTCTCGGACTTTAATTTGCACTGTAATCATCTACTTAAGTCCTACATTGTATCTAGTTCCTTTTAAGTCTTTTAAGTTGTAATCGTGCATGGAAATATCCTACTTGATTTTTATAATAAGAATGGATACAATATAATACTACCAATAACACAATATAACTAACAACCAAATTAATCAAACACAATGTTAACTTCATTTTCAAAAGTTAAGGATAAATTCATAGGTGCTGCTTTTATTAGGATGTGGAACATCTTCATAGACGGGTGCCGCCTAGGTATTTCTATCTAGATATGTTGGACTCATACCAACTAAAAACCGTGTTCCTCAGAAGGCTAAGGAAGGCTGGTAAACCTGGTACCCTAATTAGCCACGGCCATGATATTCAAAGTATTTTCCAGGTGGAGTGGTTCCTTGTCTCGCATAAGCTCGGAAAATCCTCATAGATCCTCTACCACATTGGGTAACGGCTGGGAATCTCAGACTTGTACCGACAAAATTTCACACTTAATTTATAAAAAACCCCGATATGACCTATGACACTCACATATAACGTGGCTTTCCATTGGTAAAATAATTTTCAGAATCGGTTCAGTAGATCTAGAGAGTACTCCCTACAACCTCACAAACTTATCTCTTTATAATATTAGTCTAGATAAGATTTGCGACAATCGCCACTACTGTAATAAGGCTGTGGTTCCGCCATCGCAGGGCGTTTTATAATCGTCCTGAAATAAAACGCTCTCTATCTAAAACCGTGAATATGTAGCCGGCCTAAGGATCACACACACTTTAGAAAAATTTGAATACCCATGTCGCAAATTCACAATTCCCGGCATCAAATGCATCCATCATCGCATCATTTGAATAGCCCACTAAATTGCTTGACGCACGCGAATCATCGATTTGGATATTTTTTTTTAACTTTGTTTTCGATCACATTCTCGATGAAAATAAATAAGTATCGAGACATTGTATATAGCCGTGTAAAAAGTTCTTTATAATCTGCAACGTAGGTAATTGTATGAAGATTCAAATTATCATCAAGAATTAGTTGTGGTAGTACTAAATATTTAAATAGGTTCACTGCAAAATTCTCAGTTGTAGTAAAAAACCTGAAAAAGCCGTAAGCGCTAGAGATTCCAGGCCAAGCAAATATTTTTTATTATGAAATTCTCAGTAGCAGCTTTGAGTTCGAATTAGTGACCAATTATTGGCAATAGGCTCGCCCCCTATTACACGGGACCTAAACATACCGGCGAACTATGTGTGTATAAACTTATGTATGCAGAGGTGTGCTTATACAATACAGGCATGGAGGTGTTTCTTAACTATTATAAAGTTAAACAATTTAACAATATGTAATATAATTAAACACAAGTCATGAATTTGTGTTGACCTAAATACAATTACACTACATATAATTACAATTTACAAGTTAATTGTGTACCTACAAACACTTTATAAAGGAATCGTAATAGAACAGACTAACGCTATTATCCTAACGTTAGTTTACCTGAAACTCATCACAGTCCACTCTGGACAAAGTACAAACAATCGCCGCCATCACTGCAATTCGCATGCATGTCCCATGCGCAAGAGTTCATCAAATGTTTCTCAAATGTTGTACTGAGAGTAGCGCCGCGCCTCGCCCTTCGCGGTTCAAACAACATTGGACGCATAAATTTACAACATGCCTCTAATAGACCTGTTCTGAATGCCTTCAAACAAACTGCATTGAATCAAAATGTCAAAATAAAACATTATTATTATCTGCTAACAGGACCTCTGGGGTACGTCCATGATCCAGTAAATGTCAAGAACGAACGCTATTCGTACTGTCGACTGCGGAACAACCATGGAACCCATAAATATTCCACCGACATTACAGTTGCTAGAACTCATTCGATTAACGGTGAAATCGATAAAACAATTCACTCGATATCCGAGCACATAACTGTATTAAAATAATGTGCATTGATTCAATTATATGAATAGGTACGTAGAATTATCAATGTATTATCTTTCAATACGACTTAAATACAAAACAATAAATTCTTGTCTTGGTTTACTTTCTGTCTTTGTCACAGTTACAAAGTAAGTACAACATGCTAATCGATATTATATTTACCATCTAATCGAGTGTGTTTGATAAACGAATAACAATGGGTACGCTTTAACCTCAATGGTCGCTCTGAACCAAATATAAAGGCTTTCGTAATTACCTCTCATTTAATTGTAAGGTACTATCGCCACATTTTTTAATTTATCTATAAAAATGGCCACTCCGTCCCTTTTGTTCGAAAAGGTCAAGGTCGACATATACTTCGAAAATAATATTCATTGACGATCGAAAACAAAACAATTCGCGCGAACAAAGATCTGCAAACGAGTAGTACGGTCTGCGCAAAAGTATTAAACACAGTGAAGTATATAATCAATCTTATGTTGCAATAAAGTCTGATGAAGTGTGCTTTTAATTTTATCAAAATAAGTAATGGAATACTAAAAAAAAGTCAATGATTACAAGAACAATGCATTAAGGATATATGAAAATAATCAGCACCTACCCGTAGAACTAGATACGTCATATAGAATGCAATATAAAGACAGCCGCACTTTCAAATCCATTAAACTTCAAAAGTCGTTCTAAATTTGCTTAGCGTGCACATCGTCCATATAAATATTAATGCTAAGCACATCGGCGGCTACACGCAATACGGGCAGTAGGGATTCATAATCTTTGACAAAGAACAGGTCCCATAGTCGGAGATAATTTTTCGTAACATCACCTCGTAGAGGCTATATCTAAGATTGGATCTTGGAGGTGATCACATGAATTCTTGGGCACACCGCACAGGGCTTGTAGATGTTATCTAAACATCTTAAATTATTGTCCTGAGAGCAGCTACTCGGCTCTCATCTAGCGTTATAATCGCGGAGTTGACTAGAAAATTCACCTGAACCTAACGTTGGATGAGGCAATTGATAAACGTATAAAACGTCAAATAGCAAACATCTTTTCAATTTATCTGGAACATTTGATTAGCATGCACGATAGCTGGTGGTTCGTAAACATGTTTAAAGCGCATTCACTAGTGCGAATACCGCGACTTGCGCGGCTCTTTATAAGATGTTCATGTTCAAAGCAACTTTGAAATTAGCCAGATATCACATCGCATACACATTCCAGAATTTAAGGCTCGCGTGTTACCAAAAATAGCTCTCATTACAAGATCACAACGGGTGACATCATCCTGCCACAATCTCGTGTTGTGTGCAAAAAAGGCCACATCCAAGAAGTTTCGCAGCATTTTGTAAATGTGAAGCACATATTTTGTGGTTTTATTGCTATTCGCGTTGAAAGCACGGCGGCCACTCCTACTAATGCTCGGCGTAAGGTCAAATTACTAGCCGACGTTGCAAAGCCGAGTGCTTAGATAGGCACTGTTCAAATTGCGTCGAATAAAAAAATAGGTTTAGTGAGATTGCAAGCGTTTCCAATTGACTTTTACGTCGAGAACGCGAACGAGCCCTATTCAATCGTAATATAGGTTTAATATTATTTCTTATACACAATTCGTATTGTAATCGAAGAAAAATCATATTCGTGATCACTATTAGTGCATAGTATCATTGTAATTAGATTGGATACACATTAGTACCTACCACATAAGTAGATAGTAAAATAAACAAGCAATTTCAATTTAATCAAAGCACACAAACGATTTCAGGATGATGAATGGTCTTTATCAAGGCTTCATTTGGCAGTGACGTCATGGCTGTGGGAAGAATGTAACCTAACCGCCTAATACGAATAAGGGTATAAGTGTTCAAGATGAGTCGTTAAAAGTTTGGAGTTATTGGCCGTTTGCTTCGGGCAACACGCAAAGGCGCCGGCGCAAATGGGCGATCACTTTCGTTGGAACATCACTTTCGATGTCGCAATAGCCTCCTACTCGTATATACGGACATTATCTAGGTCGAATGTGCAGAGCAAAGGCCGAATTGTAATTCCAACATTGTAGGTCCTTATTGTGCTGTTGCATTGATGGTTTTCGCTGCATTGTAATACCAATTTACCACTTTTGTAATTTGTTTAAGTTCCTAATTTTATACGAGGCGCATGCGCGACTGTTTGCTGGAGTGAAGCCATGACGAGATTGTTTGTAGTCGATCTAACATTATCTCATCAGCTCTTGTTCCAAAATTAATCTTTTCACGGGCTATTACGGAACGGACACAAATTCAGTCAACTTGTTCGCGTAAGAATATCATTTCCACGACAATTTTTTACGCGTCTACATTTAATGCGAAAAATTAAATAGTTTTTACTTACCAGAAAATCGATTCAAGTGTACCTAATCCATTCCAAACTGGCCAAAGACGTCATATACTTATGTATAACGAAGTAAATATAAAAGATAATCTGCAGATACCTACCTAAGTATTACACCTATAAGCAGCTTTAGCACGTAAATAAAATAATTTGATCATTTTAGCGGTACACCTCTGCACTGCCACAAGCGCAGTTTACTCAGCGATTGCAACATGTATGGGTCACGGTGCAGAACACCGACTTGTGAATGAACCAATGTAAAGCGCTGCAGCGGCTTCATAGTTTTAAGTAAACCTCAGTGCATACATTTGTGGTGTAGTCAATTTATTTCTAATGGGTGCTAATATAGATCAAAGCTATATATGTTCTGGTATGTCGATATCTTCACAAAGTCGCTATCCGCGTCCGACTATTTTCGTGCTTAGTACTTCTAAGCTACGCAACGAATTTTATATAGTTTTCACTATATTTTTTACAAATTTTACTTGGAACTTAATATAGGGTGTACAATGTACATACCTGCCTATCTTTTCGGTACATACAGGCGTGATGGTATGTTACGATATTATGTTAGCGACATAAATTGTTAGGAAGTTTGAAATTTAAACGCTTTCTCCCAAAGAATTAGTTATAACCGTCATGCGTTGAATACATGTAAGAAATATTTAATCAACAATTTGATTCGTAACAAATTACCAGGTGAAAAAAAAGAAACATTATACCTAAAGTTATTATATAATCCAGTCAAAAGAAAACTAACCAAATTTAAGCAAAGTATAAATACTTACTATAAATAAAATGACAATTTATTCAATACCACCTGCGACTCCAAAAATCCTCAAACAAATGCTCAGAACAAAGCGCTTTCCGATGCGCAAACGCAGCGCGTGGGCGCGGCGCCCCGGGCTACCTATCTCCGTGAACAAATTATAATTTCAAAATCCCCATCGATTTATGTGGATGCTCATCTGAATAAGTCGGTGCTCCATTTTACACTTCGTATCTTACTATTGTTTCTCGAATCGACGAAAAGGAAAAAAAAATTACAAGCTCTATCTAGTATTAACAATGTCGCTAAGGTGTAATAAAATAGTGTGGAATTATGTTAGGCAGATAATTTTGTGTGGGTATGTTCGGCCAATATTTTATATAATATATTTGTGTCCTGTGGCGTTGGGAGATAGTGCGAAAGTATTGAAAGCGAAGCGAGTCGAAATGACATCAATTTTAGATTTCTATAGAACTTTTTAATAGTCAAGATTAGCGAATTTGTTTCGGTGGAAAAAAATATAGATAATTTTATATTGTGTAATCAGTATTCTTGATAACTAAAATTCACCTTTTAGTTCACTACTACAACCTTACTACAGTCTACAGCCATATCAAAATGCCACAGAAATCGAATGGAATCGAATACAAATTTAAAAAAACCGGGTGGCCCTCGTATTCCTAAGGCCGCACGCAATGATGCGTTGTTAATAGTTACTTAAAAACCAATTTTAACGAAAATGGGTTGGAAACAGTCTTCAAATACAAATGATTTTATAATGCAACGTTGTCTGTTTCACATCACGTTTTATGTCGAAGACGATTCTAATGTAGTCTACTTACGATCCCAGCATACATTATAAGATAATCAATCGATTTATTCGAGTTTATCAGAGTTCTGTGATAATAGTTACTATTCTTTAATAATCTTGTGATTTTGACCGATCTAGTGCTGTCAATGTCCTAATTACCACAGGATTTATGTAGAGGAGACAGAACGGCATCAGCTTTTAGCTTCCTTGTATCCTGATGGAATGCAAAAGATAGATTGGAGAATTCCATTTATTTGGGAATCAAAGCCTAATTCAATTTGAATATCATTACAGCCTTCAATCTTCAATTCAGATTATTATATTAGCTGCCTTAAGCTTATCGTGGCTCAATAAAATCCTGGTTACGTAAATTTTAATTAACATTAAATAAATAAAGTTGTGAAATGCAGTTTTGATTAATAGTTTTAGATACCACCTGTACAGTTAAAAGCTCTTCTTTTTTTATATGTATAATTCATCTATAGAAAAAATCGTTCTCACTTATAAAAGAAAAAGCACTAGCTAATTCAATTTTAAAGTCACGAGGAAAAGAGATGATCTCAAAAATTCGCAACTGAAAACCATTAGTACGAAACATTTAGAGCTAAGCTTATTTTACGCGTAAATAATAGGTGCTAGTTCATACTTTCTCATTACAAGAACAACAAAAATGGTTGCGTGGGCGTTAAGAAGGGAAAAATAAACTAGTGTTAGCTCGTGAATCATTTGCATGAAAGTCTTGTTACTTCAAACCTTCGACAACCGTTGAACTGGCTGGTTTAAAAGCTACTTTGTATTTTAAAAATGGAACTAGCTTTCCACCCACGACTTCACCCGCGTGGTTTCTCGTCTTTTCTATATTACATATGCATGTATAGTTTATAATATAAACCTTCCTCTTGAATCACTCTATCTATTACTAAAATCTGTTGCGTAGTTTAAAAGATCTAAGCGAACAAACAGCGGGAGCGACTTTGTTTTATATTATGTAAAGATGCGAAAATACAACCTTTTTATGTGCCCACTAATAAATAATTAAAAATAAGCCATCTTATTCATAAAAATATAAAACGTCCAATATATTTAATATTTAACATTTATTTAACGTACCGTAGTATACCAGCTAGAGATGATATCTTTAGCTTTCTTTATAAACTATCTGTCTTTTTCTGTTCTTCACCGTTTACAAATTACTATACGCACATAATTTTGAAAGGTCAGTGATGGATTCGGACCTTGGATTCGGGACCCAAAACTTGGTAGCCCAATGATCATATCACTAGGCTACAACTGCTTTTCACTAAACCCTTACCTATAGTATACCTTTACAACAATAAAAAAAACTGTTAGTAAGCAAGAGTTTACTAACACTGTTTTTTTAAATTGCAAACTACAATACTTAACCGACATAAAAGCTCTACAAGAGTAGAGCTTGTATGTCGGTTAAGTAACACGATTACCTTCATAAAGCCGCGACCTCCGCTGCAGTACGGAAATCACGTAACCGATACACGAATACCAATACCGACACCTGAGAAGGAATGGGCACAGTCATTGGCACACATTGATTGGTGATTAAAGAGGATATCGTGTAATCAATTCTAAAGATGACCTTCCAAATATGAGAATAATAGTCCATAGATAAATAAGAACATAGCATCATACCAACACGCCTGTATTCAACGATGGGTTAAGCAGCGGTGTACTTAATGGAACCCACAGTTCGCCGGTATGTTGAGGTCCCATGTTATAGGGAGTGAACCTATTAACTGGGGCCAAATCCAGACTCCGAGCTACCACTTTGCTCGACCCAGGACCAGGTAGCAGTCGCGCTTAGGACCACTAGACTAATGAGGCACTCAAATAAGAAATTGAATTGAGAAAGACCTGATAAACCAATGAAAAACCAATATTTCAAAATGATAAATTAATCAAAAAGATAAATTGTAATGAAGTACATATTGAGTGAGCCTCTATAAAATCTGTAAATGTTCTTTTTTATGTTAAAAATTGGTAATGGGTCACAAATACAAACTATTTTTATATTCTTACAAACAGAAAATCAAGCTATTACGTTAAAATTACTTAAACTAACCTATTCCTCAAAATGTCTTGTAAGAGTTTACCAATACATATTCTATTAAATACCTACATCATATTTTTATATCTAATACATAATGTAACTCGTTGTAAATACATTCTAATAATTGAGTAACTTCCCGTCAATAGGTTGTATAATAAATAGTACCTGAGTAATTTACAATCTACTTTTGCATAGGCAATTATCCATTTAGTAACTCGGTGGCTGCTCCTAATTTATACCTAAGTTTAAAATAATATCTTAAGTATTGACACTTCTTTACTTTTTTTTTTCAAATTGTGTAACTTTATATCAGTAGTGTTGACTGTAAATCCATCATAAGAATTGAGTAGGTACAGTTTTATGTCTTTCTTTAAATATACGAAAAATTATTCCAAAAATATTGTTCTTATTTTAATTTCGAAAATACTGTTCGAGAGAAAAAACACCACTGAAAAATTAGTTTCTATTTTAAAATTTCGTAAATAGTATTCTAGAGAGAAAACCTCTGAAAAAAGTGTTCCAGGTTGTCATTGGCAGGCCGCCTGATAGTAAATAGTTTTTATTGTGTCACACTTCATTTAATTTACAGATATTAATTTTATTAAAAGGGGGCGAGCATATTGCCTTTTACCAGACTCAAATCCAAATTGAGGTTGCTGTTGAGATTTCTCAACCGAACAAGAGCATATTGCCTGAACCAAAAATTGAAACCAAAAACCGACACTCCGCAGTCGCACTAGTAGCCACTAGATCAAAGAGACATATTTACACCAGCAATGGTCAAATACCAATATAAATTCGCTTGAAACCATGAATGAGTTCAACAAATTACATAATGACGTAACTCTCATCGCAATAAATGTTATAATCATTTATTCCAGAGATTAGGTACCTTCGTTGAACAGAATGCAATAAAAGTAACAATTATTATACGATTTTTATTATAACTATTGCGTTAAATTGCAGAGATCTTAAAGAAAATGGCTTTATTTAGATATTGAGCAATTTTTATACTGTTACTTAATTTATTTCCTCGATAAATCCCTTAGACTTGAATACTTACAATAATAATATAGTATTTTTTCTACATTTCAACAAATCATAAGTCTGAATTTAGAGTTTTAATTAAGAGCATGTACTCATCGAAATTTATATCTTTTGAAGGAAAGCATTAGTTACCTGAAAATCTGATAGAAGTAACTACGTGTCTTCTTTCAGATTCTCCCAAAACGTAACAGACTCACAGACAATGTCTTTCTCGTTTATAATATAAGTATGGGTTATGCCCCTCGCAGCATTATGCCGAGGTAAAGGACCTATTTGGCCCCGCGCAGGGAAGAGTGATCCATTAATTTACATGAAGTAAAATTGTACTTCTTATTTATTATCATCGATTCGTTTTTCAAATACCTAAATGACAATACATATTCGTTTACAAGATAGCCTCTAATCCCAGCACTATCTCACATCCAATGCTACCAACTTCACAAAACATAAATACAAGCCGTGATTAGGCAAAGGCAGCATAAGTGGACTGATCTAAAAATAATGTTTATCACGCACAAATAGCTGAACAGAATAAGACGAGTACTGCTTCCCATGGCTCCATTAGCGTGTATCAGCCGGTATCGAACTCGCGGCCTCGAGGTATCGAATCCCGACACCTCGACATGTCCCCTAGCATCTTACGGCGTGAGATAAGCCCCATCATCTAAAAGCTAAAAGCGCCAGTAAATTGCAGCAATCAAGCTAGTTTGACGTTGGTTATTGAATTCGCGTGTGTGTCCTAAGCTTGGGAACGGTACATTCTTGTCTATGGTGTTATCTAGTATTCATACTAATGCATCGTTAATGGTGGGGAAGATTCAGTAAATAATAGAATGTGCTCCAAACCTTAAAATATTTTCATTACTAAACAATTAAAAAAAAGGACCTACAGAGAATGTAAGCCAGATTTCATACGAAGTCTTTTACATTCGAAAATTGTAAAAGAAAAATACGAGTAAGGTATCTTACAGTCTTTTAGTTCAACAAAATTCACTCTATTGTGTTTTCAAAATGTTACAAATAATAAAGGCGAAAGTTTTGCGTAAAAAATTGTTAAATAAATTATTTGTGCATCAAACCTTGCAAATGTCAAATTTTCTTTATTTTGTGTCAAATTGGTGTGCTGTATTATAGTTCCTTCATATTCTTAGAGATTACTTTTTTTTACAAAATGTTAATAAGTAGTTAAAAAAGTATTCGCATAATGTGTCCGTGTTGTCCGAAAAACCTGCAACCCTAAATTCACACAATGCAGTTTCCAGATTTGCAAAACCGTTACTTACTGCAACGGAATAAAACCTAAAAATTATCAAAATAAACTCACGTCATGAGTAGTATCCCCCTTATGTATCCGCTCCTCTGTCTCCTGCACGCGCTCGGTGATGTTCCTGGTCAGCACGCGCTTGTCATGACTCTCGCGCACCTTGCCGTCAGGGTTCGCGACCACCAGTGACGTCACCAACACTTTGGCACCGGCTGGGGCGACCACACCGCCTATTAGGGGACCGTCCACTTCTGAGGATGAAGAAAATTGATTTATATCATTGAAATCGGAAATTATTGTAATTATTGCTAAAAGTCACATGGCAAAAATTTCATTTAAAACATACGCCCGTAATCGCCTTAGTATTAGGCAGTGATTTAAGAACTGTTATCAACACACACATAATCCAAACTCAGACCTGCTACTGAAATTTTCTTAATGGTAACATCCAATAAATAAAACTTTCTTTTTGTATTTTTTAGGCATTTTCCATGCAAAGATTATTAAGTTAAAACTTTGTCCGATCTGGGAATAAAACCCATGATCTCATTCAGCAGCCGCGCTTGCAACAACTAGACGCTTATAAAAATCGATGCAATTAAGAAAAACTGAGAAACTTTTCCAGAATATAAAATTATTTTCACGTTTTCCCAAGCACAAGTTTAAATAAACCTTTTGATATAGCACATTATCTAAGATTTTCGACTGCATAAGCCTGAGTGCTATATATTATTTTAATTACCTACCTAATACTTTTCTGAACATCGTGAGGAAACCTGCATGCCTGAGAGATTTTCTCGATGGCGTGTGAAGTCTGCCAACCCGCAGTAGGATAGTGTGGGGGACTATTGCCTAATCCCTCTCATTCTGAGAGGAGTCCCGTGCCCAGCAGTGGGACAATATATGGGTTGATGATGAATTAATGAATGAATTACTTTTCTATACCTTAGAAAAGGATTAATGTTTCAAAAATGTTTACCATCAGGTGACGCGCCGATGGCCCCGCTGACTTCGTTCTCCAGCGCTTCCTCTCCGACCTGCTCGTCTGGTACCCGATGCTAACAAGGAAAAATATAATTATTGCGTAGGTAAGTGCCAATCATTTATTATCAAATTTGTTGGATTAGTGCAGTGATAGCCTTGTGATATGACTATTGGACTGCCAAGTCAAAGGTCTCGAGTTCGAATCCAAGGCACGCACCTCTGACTTCGAAGTTATGTGCGTATTAATAAATTAATATTTATCACGCGCTTAAACGGTGAAGGAAAACATCGTGAGGAAACCTGCATGCCTGAGAGATTTTCTTGACGGCGTGTGAAGTCTGCCATCCCGCAGTAGGCTAGCGTGGCGGACTATAGCCTAATCCCTCTAGTACTGAGAGAGACCGGAGACCCGTGCCCAGCAGTGGGACAATGTAATGGGTTGATGATATCTTGTTGGATTATTTATTTGCGGCTATAGTTTCACTGTGACTATGTCGGTATATGAGGTCACCACTAGTTGAGTGTTAACCTCACAGCTACACATTTTCTAAGGGGTGAGCTCCCTTATTCCATATGAGCTTAAGGTATGTTACTGTAAATATACTCTTCGTATGTGAATTAGCTGTCCGCGTCTCCAGAAGGTGAAGTAGCGTTTCACCAGCTTCCTCGCAACCCCTACAGGCTCTCGTATCGCTCAGCCTTAGGTCAAACATGTGCTTGTTTAAAGCAACAGTGTCCTGTTAAAACTCGTGGCAATGCGCATATTAGCTAGTTCTGCTCAGAACTCATTCTCCCTCCTCTACCTCATTATTATTATATCTTCATGGAGCATTTTATCTTCTTCTTTTCCAATACTTGCATTGTAAAGCGAGCGATATATGCACTCATTACTGACTACCAATTTAACAAAAGTTTTTTTTATAAATATAGCCCCTATTGTGGTACACTGCTGGGCCTCCTCTAACTTCGTCAGGGATTATCTATATTAGGCTTCTTATTACCAAAAAATTATCGGGATAGTATTGAAAAATAACTATTAAGTACCTCAGTCTGCTGATAATTAGTGGTATGTGTATCTTCATTGACAGAGGTAGATATCTTGGGTCCCGAGTCGCTCAGGATGCGGCCATCCTCTAATATTACTTCGCGTTTTACCCTGGTAGCGATTTGACGGGTCGTTGTCACTTCGCTTTTCTTCCGCGTCACCCATTCTTCTGCAAAGTAAAAAAAAAGATAAAATAATAATTACAAAGATTAAACATTTCTTTAAGAAAAGGAAAGCCAAAATGAAAATACTAACCTTCTTTGGTTGTTGCTATTGTATCCCCCGGCTCGGCCTGTAACAATAAAAAACATCGTTAAAATATTGAAAAAATGTAAACAGATGCAGTTAGTCATCATTGCGTTCAGCGCCATCTCTTACCGAGTAGCTGAACTTATACAAGTCGTAGTTTTTACTACGGTTAGGTGGGTCCGCCATGAACTGTAGTAGTACTCGCGGCCGTCGCTTGATGGCGCCATGATCGCTTAATGTAAAGACTGTCACCATTAAAATTCATAAAATAAACACTATTCGTAGAAAATTGCACTACACTTCAATCAGTCACAGATTATTTCTATTGTTTATTCACCATTATTTAACTATCCACAGGAATTGCACGTAAAAAAAAACATAAACAATGTTTGAAAAACATTACTGTTTACGTGCAAACTAACAATAACACTGAACTAAAATATCCTAGTAATTGAACATAAGTATATCGACTAAAACTGCAGTAGCGAATACCGTGTATTCTAGCGCCGTGTTAATAATCGACTGAAGGAAAATCAAGGCTTAGCTGTAATTTAATTAATGAGCTGTGGATTAACATTTTCTTTTGGCACACAATGCTGTAGTATCGCAATGAGTATTCCGTTCGTACGCCTTTGCTTCCGTTGGGACCAAACGTTATATTGAACTAACCATACAATAAAACATTTAAAAAATTTAATTGCATTTTCTACGACACATATTATTATTAGATTAATAGAAAAAATTAAGGACTACAAACTATCTTACATACCATACTGTTTACACAACGATTAGCAAACTTTTTATTTCCTCGTAATTGATTCCGGTTTTCCTCCCAACATTTTATGCTCACCGATTTCCTAAAGCCCAACGAAGCGTGGCAAACAAAATCATAGAAGCTCTCAGGTACATTCAGGCTCTTGAGACCCTAATCCCTATTTGAATTATACGGTAGGTATATTTTTCAAGAGTATACCTGCATTAATTACGGTCTGTACAGCCGGGTCTATTCAAAGATACAGTCTATGAAACACATTGATTATAAACGACACGGAAAGTTTTCCCATTTGTGTTTTCCGTTGGGGGAAGTAGAAAATGTTGCACGTGACTGCAAAAATTATTAGCTCGACAAACGCGAATGATATTACCGTGAAGGAATAAATATGGGCAGCAACTTAGTAGATACATTGTTCAAAGTATTCTTTATAGTTTGTATTTGTATTTAATGAACAACAGTGGCGTAAAATATTGATGTCTTGTTGCTTTTTTATTGCCTTTTGACACGAGTAATGGAACTATAGAGTAATAGATATGTCTGTATATTCGTCTTCTTTTCTGTAAAACAACTGAAACTTAACTTTTTAGGCTTCTCAGTCCAGTGGTCCTAAGCGCGACTGTGACGCTAGAGGTCTTGGGTAACGTAGCGTAACAGCTTACGCTAAGCTAGGTCTGGAGGTCGAGCAAAGTGTTATGAGGTAGTAGCAGCTCGGATTCTGGATTTGTACCCAGTTAATGGCAATAGGCTCGCCCCCTAAGTATTACATGGCCGCATGGGACCTAAACATACCGGCGAAGTGTAAGTACTTAGGTGTACATTAAAACACGTCTGCCTAACAATTCGGGGAATACAGGTGTGATGGTATGTTTTGTTGAATTAAGAATCTCCTCCTTTTTTTAGTTGATTAAAAACTTAATTTATATTAGTAAGTTTCCACTTTTAAATCGATAGCTAACCAAAGATCGCTATGAACATTTCCCTACTAATTAATAAGTACGACAAAACCCAAAGCATGTCTATATGTAATTTCTTATACCCACAAATCATGACTAATCACTCCTTTCAACACATGCCCCAAAGTCCCAAAGCGCTTCACTCAATTTCAATTACGTATTCGTCTGATAACATCAAAGAACTGTCGTTGACCTGGGGTCGGTACAAAATGTCCCGATTGACAAATTGTTACGTTAAAATGATATATTACCTCATTGGCTACCACTCCTACGCTTAGAATAATTTGATACTTGGCGAAATTTGGAACTGCATATTGTTCTATTTAGTAGTCTTACTCATGCCCGCGGTTTTCGTTCGCATCCCAAAAGGACTTTTAGAGACAAAAGGTCTATGGCATTCTCCGCGCAATCTATTTCTATAGTTAACAAAATCGTAAGTAATAAACTTAGATCAGTTACCTTCCCATCTATATTATAAATAAAAAATATCGCCGAAATGTACAGTTTCCGAACGACTGCACCAAATTGGATATTTTTTCAGGACAAGGTAAAAGAAATTAAAAAAAAAACTAACTGATTTTTCACAAAAAAAAATAATTTTCTAATGAAAGATTATTTCTAGTGAAAGAAAAAGTCGATCTAAGGCAGGGTTTAGCCTGAGATCTATTTTTTCTTTCACTAGAAATTCATATCTTTGAAAGCATTTCGCAATATTCAATGCTAAAATATAATAAAAAATAGCAGCTAACAGTTTTTTTTTAAATCTCATAAAATGAAATATGGCGGTACGAAGTTAGCCTGGGGCCGTATTACCACGTATTAATGCCATCATTTTTATATTGTGAAAGAGGGACGCCACTATTTAACCTGTAGAGCGGCATCCCTCTCTCACAACCTAAAAATGATGGCATTAATACGTGGTAATACGTCCCCAGGTCAGCTAGTTTATAATAAGTATCATCTATTAATTTAGATTATAGTAAACGCTATAACCAGTAAATGCAGTAAATAGGTACCTATATACGTATATCGCCTTTTAACAGAAATAGTAAAATGGTTCCATTTTTTTTTTCAATATTTAAAGTTCAGGTTAAAAAAAAAACATTGCTAAACATGAATTTTTAATTTTGTCTTCAATAGAGACTAAAATTAAATTTAAAACGAAATAGCTAATAAGAATAGTAGGTAGGTATGTGAACAAGATAAGCATTAGTTATGGTGTGACTTAAACATGACACAATTATAATTTATAAAATAAAGATCTTTAACCATAATTTGAAATTCCTTTTCGGTAACTAAATTTTGACGCGAGATTAAAGATCTGCCTTTGCAGGAAGTGCCACCAAAGATCAAGATATACTGGACAATATATCAAATACACGTGGAGACGGTATCGCGTCTTCACTACTCAATTGAGTATAATGGATGGATGTGCACTTAAATGATTACACACATGTTTGTGTTGGTTTTTATGACAGCATTTTTATCGTTTGGCAATACTTAAGGTGCTTAGATAATATTGCTATAGGTAATACTTTATTGTGATTTAGTGGAAACAGATGTCGAACTGTAGGTATAATATAACTTGATTTTGTTTAGTACAAGGTTTTGGTAAAAGTTTCTTGCAGGTTTGCTGCTTGAAAAATTAATACTAATTACTTTATTTTGTTATGTATCTAATATTGTATATTAGATACATAATAAAACTGCCTCGTTAGTCTAGTGGTCCCAATCGCGACTGCTACGCTAGAGGTCTTGGGTTCGATCACCAGGTCGATCAAAGTGTTATTAGGTTTTTCTATGAAATTCTCAGTAGCAGCTCGGAGTCTGGATTTGTGCCCGGTGAATGGCAATAGGCTCGCACCCTATTACATGGGACCTAAACATACCGGCGAACTGTGGGTATACTTTAAGTACACCTCTGCCTAACCCTTCGGAGAATACAGGCGTAATGGTATGTGTATGTATGTGTATACATAATAAAAAAAGGTAGAAATTTGTGTATTTTCTTAGACACAGGTTCAGTTATGGAGCACTCATTACGGTTTACCAGTTTGATTCCCATACGGAGATAATGTGTGTACATGAATATATCACGCCTGTATTCGCCGACGAGTTAGACAGAGGTGTACTTCATTACCTACTAATGTTCACCCACAGTTCGCCGCTAAGTTTAGATCCCATGTAATAGGGAGCGAGCCTATTGCTATTTGTGTGTGTACATGCAATTTGTTTATAAAAGCAATCACGATACAGGAAAAATGTGATCAATCCCGAAATCACTAAGACAGAGTACGGGGGCGGGGCACAGCTACATAGATAATAATCTAGTGTAAGTATTCGTAGGTAGATACATGTTATCAATCATGGTTACTGAAAGGATCAGTTACAATGTAAGAATGACGATTGGCATCTGCCAGCGTTTATCGCGTTGTCTATGATTCATGTATTGTTAAATATTGTAGGTACTTGTCGATTGCCAATCACTCATCAACATGACATGAGGTTAACCACCTATATTGACCTTACCAATGAGAGATACATCATAATTATATGCGTAACATCCTACTTTACTGATATCTCTATATTCAGAATGATCCGTGCCCACTTATGGTGCGATATGGCCTATGATATTCACAAATAACGAGGCTTTTATTGATAAAATATATTTTCAAAATTGGTTCCGTATATCCAGAGATTACCTACCCCGCTACAACTTCACAAACTTTACCTCTTTAATATTAGTATAGATATAGATAAACAACTTACTATAACCAAACAAACAATGCAAATAATAATTTGCTATAAATTCCAATACCAGCCCTAAATACTAAGCATTTAACGTGACAACTTTGTAACCACTAATAACTCTACACGTTTAAAACACCGCTACTTAACACGACACGTCTAACAGCCAATTAATTACGCTGTTATCACCCCATCGGCATATAAACAAATTAACACATTAGTTGGGTGTCACTAGTTAAGGCCGCGCCCTTGTGGCCACCGCAGCACGACGAGCGAGGCCGGTGCAGTCCGGAGCAATCCGGTGCATTGTGATGCGCATGCGCCACTGGGTGTACCGTGCACCGTATTGTTCGGTGCTCGCACTTAATTCGGTCATGGCTTTTGCACCCGCTTTTGTAAGATAATTGTGGTACGAAATTGATACTGCTGTTTTGTTGCCCAGATTAATTTATTGTGTGTTTAATTGTCGTGTGGTTACACAGAATACGTCACCAATTTTCTCGATCAGGAATTTCTGAAGTGGATTTAAAGCGACGTTCCTCTCAAAAAATATACAAATAAAACGGTACAGTGGTTGGATGCTGAATCCTAAGTAATATTTTTGCTATTATAAGTTAGTTAAGCCAGCGATTTTCAGGTACAAGATTTTCTTAAGTGACTTAATTTAATAACGACATCCTCTAAAATTCTGGAAGTAATTAAACCAGAAAGCTGTGTACTTGGATCGTGCATCTTGTTTACATTACATGTAAGCTTTAAATTTTCAACATTATAAAGCTTTCAAAAACTGAATAAGAATCAGAAGGCTACTTGGCCTTAAACAGATCGCTATAAAAAGCCGCTATATTTATTCTTTAATTATCTCATTAATACCAAAACAGGCAAATAATAGCTACTTAAATCGGTGGTAAATCCCAAGATTAGTATACAGATATGCATATATTATGTTAATCCCGATTCTGCTAAACATTCCGAGCGTGAAATGAAGCGAAAAGTGTTTTCAAAAACAGCTTAATTAACAATTCGACTAATAAACTACGATGACCGCAATATAATAATAGAAAACCACAAATAATTAATGTTCTGAAACATTTACATCACATTTTTTTTAAAATTTTCAACTAACTGATTAACATAACATAACATCACGACTGTATTCCAAGGATTAGGCAAAGGTGTACATGCAGTGGGTTGTGTACAGTAGGTTATAGCTGATACCTGAGCCATTGGGACCCCGCCGTCCCACCTAGGGTGGGTCAGGTAACAGCTACAACCCACTGTACAATTTATGTACTTTGTACACCCCCATTTCACCGATATGTTTAGATCCATATACTCAATAGGGGGCGAGCCAATTGATACTTACTAAATACAAAAAAGAATCTCTTTATCATAAAATACATTTAATATAAGCGAATGAATATTTTATTTTCATTTGTTCTATAAAATGGTTTACCTATTACCTATTTATAGCCAGTACTGTACACGCAGCACGTTTAACACGTAGGGTAATTTAATAAAAAATCCAATATAAATTTACAATATCCGGGTAGCGTGCATCCACATTTTCTTTACAAATTTACTCTTCGTAGTACTAATATGGTATATGTACGTAAAATAAATGCCGTGTTAATATTATCATACCATCATACCTATATTCCCCCAAAGGGTTGGTTATCTACCAAGTTTTTCGCCTTTAGGTTCGGTATGTTGGTGGCGAGCCTATTGAAATTAACCTGGCGCATTCAACCATTAACCAGACACAAATCCATACTCCAAACTGCTACTGACACTAACAAAAAAAAACTAAGGAAGCAAACTGTTTTGCTCGACAGAGAAATCGAATCCAGGACCACTAGTATCCTTATAGTAATAAATAGTCGCGCTTATATTACTGGACTTATGGGGTACTTAATATATTTATATTGATTACATTTTCAATGATTCGATTTTGAGAAAAATATACATAATGCATTATTATGTATATTTTTCTCAATACCAAACCATACTATCAAAATCATAAATTAGGTAAACTGGCAAAACATACTATCATAAACATAAATTTGGCAAGAGGGCAAAGCTATTCTTTCGTAGCCATAGAAATATATTCTTATATTTGTGTTCGTAGCGAAATCTTTATTAACGGGTAAAAATACCTACCTACTTAAAAGGAGTTATGACCTCTCGTTCCGAATAAAAATATTTCGGCTTATAATTAAATATAAATCCTGTTTTTTTTTTTCTATAAATCACGCCTTTAACCTTTCAGGCTTTATCATGTTTATTGGAAAGAAGTACGTTGAACTCGTTCAATTAATAAATTATCTCAATACTGCAGTGGAATGACCCACAGTGTGGGTATCATGCATAAAGTTTGCTACACTGCCTTTGATTTATCGTCACGTTATCGTGCTTATTGTGAACTCGAGAAGATAAAAAAAAAATTAGTTTGGTCGACGGGGTACCAGCCTAACTCTAGGCACGCACCTTTAAAATAATTAAGTTGATTCCCCCATTGGCCAATGTAACTCGAAGCACACACCTCTGAATTTTCAAATCCGTCGGTGGAAAAGAAAGAATATAATCTCTTGCTATCGTATACAATAAGCACGCATGAATAGACTGTCTAGATGCTGCTGTGAAGTCACTGCTCTATAAGCACTAGCTGCCCCTTGGCTTGCTACGTGGCCTGAGAGAAGGCCAGTGCCCAAAAGTGGGACAAAATTAGCAAAAAATAGGTATAGCTGGAATACCGGAAAATATTTGCTTTAGGAAATATTAAGAGCTGAGTCCGAAACAAAACACTTAAGTCCGACTTAATAAAACATAATTATATCCTTTTAACCGAACTAGTGACCCAACCCGGCTTCGCACGTGTGTGTTCATAAGTAATGATAGCCTACAAACTCACTACAGAATCCCTCCCCGAAAATCCGTGCAGCAGTTCTAAGATTAGCCCGAACAAACAGAAACTCCACGTGGCCGATAATTTTTAACATAACATACCATAACGCCTATATTTCCCGAAGGGATAATGCAGGACATATATACGCAATCCGAGACTGTTCCGGGCACAAATCCTAGCTCCTATCTGCTACTGAGAAAACCCAATAACAGTGTTCTTGAGCTAGGAATCGAACCCAAATCATCCAGCGTAACAGTCGCGCTTACACCATCTATTCCAGCTTCGTAACCATGAGATATCATTTATAATTTTTTCCAGTAATCTCACTAACTAACCTTGAAACCAAAACTTAGTTATGCTATGATAACTAAGTTTTCGTTTCAAGGTTGTGTAGTATAAGTACTTAGTACTATTACTAAGTAAATTCTTTTCGCGACTGGTTACAGAATATTTGATTATATATGGTGGTAGCTGCCGTCCAGACCAACTTGTGTTAATTTGTACGGTAGCAAATAATCTATTTCATTGATACATTAACGTGTACAAAAAAACCGTCATACACTGTTCGTGTTTAACTGTGGCCTTAAAAGCCAGGTGGTCCAACACAGGCGTTGTTGTGTCATAAAGGATGTCAAGTATTGCGGCTATTTGAGTGCACCTTGTACTCGTAATGACCGCTTTTTCTGTCGTCCACAACATCGCTAACAATGCGTTAATTTGTTTGACAGCTGATAATTAGTTTTAAGCTGATTACAATTACTTACTAAATAACCTATAATTTATAATAAATGTCGATCGCTAAGTTCGATGTACGATGGCCAGCACATCAATTTACCACAATATGTCAAATTTTCGCCTTTCCGAACAGCACTTTACTTCGGTTGCCTATCCGTGCCAACCCTAATAACTATACTCGATATAACAAAATTGATTTCACCGTTGTCCTAGTGACTTGTAGGGTAAGAGATACTAAAATCGACCCTTGTTTCTCTCGCAAGAAGCGCTGAGGGCTATATCGTAAATATCTCGCTCGGCCATCAATTCGGACATACGCCTCACCGAAACAATGTGGTGTTTAGGACTCAGCATACAATACAATATTTAGACTGCCGCTAATGGTGAGTATCGCCTTGTATATAGGGTTGTCTAGCTGTGAATATATAGGCAACTTATAGTTTCTAATATCTTCTTGTTCTGACATTATTGAAAAGTCGAAGCAATTGAAAAGGTTTACCATTTATCCTCATTATGTAAATATGAATTGCACATGAAAGAATACTTATACTATTTGAATTACAACTGAATTTTTATTGGAAAGCTGCTCTTGTTGAACTGTGCATTCTTTACTCTTAAGAACAATACAATATCTTGGATAGAACTTACAACAACGTATCATGAAAATTGCAAAGAGACCACACACAACACAAGCAAACAAACCGAAGTCGGACAGCCCTACAGCCAGGCACGGGCCGCACACAATGGGAGCTATCGTGGAGCAATCTCGACGTTCCACCCGATGTAATGGAACGGGGCGGTGTAACAGATCATAAACATTGACAGGAGACGTACTCAAGGTCCCCCCTGTCTACGTATTACTTACTCGCATAGCTCTCGAGTAATCAATCACAACTTATCACAGCGAGTACAAGGCAATAAAAACAAAAAGAATTTCGAAATTGCTTTAAGCGCTCTTTGGATTATGCTGAATTGAGTGTACTGGGCACCTTTTCTACTCAATTGGTATTCAATGTCGCTCAAACAAGCTCGCAACCCTGCAAGGGTTTTATTGACCTATATGTATGTCTAACGTGTATTCAATTTCTTCATCTTTGAAAATAAATGTTACGTGACTTATTTTAAGTAGAACTCTAGCTGGTCTCATCATTAGAAGTTGTATAGAGTATCCCTTAGTTATTGTCAAAATACATTCACCCTCTAGTCCAGTTTCAAATATTACAGGCTTTAATGATGTTCTAGCTCTTCTAGAATTTTTGACCCGTGATTTTTGAGATTTCCGTTCAAGTAACAGTTGGGCGCCATTATGTCATTTAGGTGATTTTAAAACTTACTTTGACATTAAATTTACGGATATTTACTATAACTTTACAGTCTCTAATTTATTGTAAAAGGAATAAAGAGCAATTTATAAGGCGATGTATACAACAACATTTCAATGTTTGTGTGTTTCAAGTTCAAGTAGGAATTGCGTACTTTTGTGTTAAGTACGTTAGATTTTAATCTATTCTACGTGAATTTTAAAATAAGTTGCGATCTCGTATTTCTTTGTGTCAGTAAGATAACAATCTGATTATGCGATATTGTTTAGACAAAACATTACGCACTACCTGGAATAAAAATAAATCTATATAGATAAGTACATAATATATTTCAAAACAAGAGCATTCGTTCTATAACTGAGATAATTATACTTATTTATAGTTGGTCACAAATTTAAATTTCGGTTTAGTTTAAGCAATAAAAACATGCAATGTAATAGGGCAAAAATATGTATTTAAGCATGTGTTTCAAAACATTAAAGGGATACAAGTCAGAATTATCGTAAAATATTATTGTTTTTCACACATGGATGTCCAAAAAAAAGGCGTGTGATACTCGGATCCAATTTCAAATCTAAGACACGCGCCGCTATCTTTTCGAATCTTGTATAATCACTCGCTGAATCACTGAGAGCTTTTCTCGACAGCGCAGGGGCTTGTGAAGTCTACCAACCTGCACTTGGCTAACATGGTGAACTTAAGCCTACTCCTTCTTTACTTCACAAATAATGGAATAATAATTATGATAACACCTAAAATAAAAATCTTGTTACATTGTGTGTGAGATTTAAAAAGCTTGAATATACTCAACTGAAACTCACCCATAATTTAAACGTATAAAAAGATAACATCTTAATTAATATTTATTATATACCCATCAATACTTCAACAAGGAAGTTAAATTAAAAACAATGTATCGAATATAATGCATTTATCCTTACAGTACTTTATTGTCCGCACGAAACTGGCCAAAAAGGTCACGGGTTAAATAAAAATTTAAAGTATGACCAAAATAATATTGATAAGAACGATACTAATTCGTTCAACTGTAATAGGTTTTTCTTGTAGATTTACTCATACCACAGGACCTTACAGGAGGATAATACAGGGAGTTACATAAATGAGTTTCTGTGAGAACAGTGTTGTCCGAAATAAAATTGAGAAAAAACAGACTTTCTGCGAATAAGCTATAAATTATATTTCATATCGCTTTTTGCTTTTATAAGATTTATAATTGTTAAACCGATTAGTGAAAAGATAGACGTAGGTATATGGTTTTCATTGACACAATCTCCGTCTTTGCAAGGTGATCTACACGCATTATACTTATAAATCATAAATACACTCACTTTCCTATAGAGAGTAGGTAGAAACTAGAGAACACTACATTGCTATTGCTACGATCCTTTTATATTTCTAACCCGCGTTCCCACTGACGACAAAACATGTTGCAAATATCTATCTTACTCTATCGAACTCTCAATGAGTGAGAGGGATGGGTAGCTGTTTGCAACATGTTTTGTCGTCAGTGGGAACGCGGGGGCATGATTTTTCCAACATGTTTCCAAACAAACGCCCATCCAAATAGCGAGGCACTACGGATCTTTTCGATATAATACTTATAAAACATACAAAAGTATCATACATGCCTATAGAAAATAGTTTAACAACATAAACAACGTGACCATTAAAATTATACGAAGGTAATTGCATAATTATAATTCACTTATACTTAAATTACGAGAACAGTTACTAATGACACGCGCGACCGTGGCACGGCCGGAACCGAAACGAGCCGTTGTGAATTAATAATTGTCAACTCGGATTTATTTGCACAGCTTTAGTATTGATAGTAATTTATGTGCTTAATGATGGAACCGCCTAATTGGTCTAGTGGTAGCAAACGCGGCAATGGAGCGTGAGAACCTCGGTTGGTCTTCCAAGGCCTCTGATTGGGGACCAATGGCACAGAAACAAAATATTTTGGGCATACGACTTAGGATTAACCTAACCTCGAGATTTTTTTAGCAGCACTTGAAAGTCTCGTCAAACCTTTTTATAGAAAAAATGGCACGTAGACTAAAAGACGTAAAAAGGTTCGCCATCTGAGGCCTAGGCTATGTTACGACCCCATGACCGTACACCACTGGCAGCCCTTTAGGGAATATAGGTGTTCAATTCATTATTAGTAAAAAAAACAACACGTAATATTGTAGTACGTAATTTTAGTTTACACTCACCGTTCTAGATGGCGTTGTTCAAGATCAAAATATATTTCTTTGAATTTGGTAAAAATGTAACCATGGAAACAAATTGACACGAAAGTGAAAAATAACATGATTGTCAAATTGAATAAAATTCTGAAAATGTACTCTTGATTTGTGTGTACGTTAGAAATAAATTGTATCGGAAGTGCAATTGTGTTTCACTTGAAGACCTCGGGCTGCAGTTTTTACAATAGGCGTGATGGTATTTTAATACCGTCCAACGACGTCGATCGGTGTGCCGTCTTATTCCTTAGCTACCAACGATCAGGGCAATCTTTTTAGAACTCGTCCTTTGTCAAAGGCCTCCGATCTCTCTCGATCCGAATCCATTCTGGACTTGCTACTCTTTTGACGTCATCTTTCCCGTCCACCCTTGTCCTTTGCTTCTTTTTCAATCTATTGGGCATCACTCTTCTGGTTCTTCTTTTTACCTATCTCTTAACATAATATGTCCCGTCCATATTATAAACCCTTACATGCACGCACACATACACCCACATGTGCAAACACACACGCAGATAACCGCACATACACACAACCGCACACACACACACTCTCACACACGCACACACACACTCATCTACACACACGCACACACACACTCATCTTCACACTCTCATCCCCACGCGTACAGGTACACACGCACACTCACGCATTGAAACATACACACACAATTCATTACTACTTCACAAATTTTATAGTTTTTAATTTTTCCTTTTTAATTAATTAATCACTAAAATGTTCATCATACTGTATCGACCCCGTAGATCTATTTTGTTAACCTGATCTCATGGTCTCCACATGACAGGCTAGTCCTAGTGTGGAGGCCACTAGTAAAATTTCCTTGTCGCCACTAGGTTAAGCTAATTAGAAATATATTAATTAGAATTAGAAAATGATTTAAATGATTAAATAAATGATTAAAAATGATTAAATATTATAATTAAATATACCACAAAATACTGGAATTATCACAAATATATTTTGTATCTAAGTAGTAGTTATGATATAATTGTCTAAACCCTCATTCTGAGGCTTGGGTTGATAATGGTTAATAATAAAATATATTTCTGCGTATGTTTGTGCTTGCATAACTCGACCAGTAGTCTTATCTATAGTCAATTTATAAAGTATGTAATAATTTTGACCAAATCATTAATAATTTTATTTGTAATATTTTTTACCATTGAAGACTAATCGATCATTATGTAACACTTGTTCGTAGTTCTAAGCAGGTTTGAAAATGAGAGTGTACGGAGTATTGTGAGCGATCTGGCCCATTGATCGGCCACCTGACCCTTCGACTCAACAAGGCCGTTCACTTATTGGCTCCGATTCGATTCAACTACAACTTCATTCCACCCGTTAAATCGCTTTAAGCGAGTCATTATATCGGTCCAGTAAACGGTAAACGACTTTACATCGTCAGATTCGAAGCCTTTCATGTTTAAAGTTGTCATAACATAGGGTAATATTTACATTTCCGGCTTTACTTCTACTCTTAATCCAAACGACGTTCTACCCTTTAATGTTAAATAAGGCTTAAAAATAGATTTTACAGTGCTCTAAGTTTATAATATATTAGATTTCACAGTGCTTAAGCGGGAAAAAGAATATTTTACTTATTGTAAGCTGATTTAACCGACTCCAAAAGAAGGAGGTTCTAAAGATAGGTCAGTTTAGTTATAATAAAATAGATCTATGACGGACTGAAAAACACCTCTTCTTTAAAGACAGATTGATTTGCTACAAGTGCTTCTCGTAGCAAGACTTTTAACGTGATTTCAGACAACTTTGCTTTATATCTATAGGTACTTCTAGTGGTTAACAATTTTAATTACGCAAATAACCACACCACGTACGTCATCAAATGATTTGCTAGCATCGTGACATGCCAAATACAGAATACTGCTCGATGTCACGTAGCAAAGCAAAGCCGCAAACAGTGAATGAACACTTATTGAAAATCTACCCTGACTACTACCATATAAATATATCAAAATAACACTAGCTGCTATGAATACTAATACGAAGCTAACAGGTCGCGCTCGAGACAATGCGCCGTGCGCAAGCACATAACAATATTAATAGATCGGTATTACGTGACCATGTAGCATGCACTCGCTTTGTCTTCAACGTAACTCGATGAATCGATTCACGCATCGATGATACATTCGATTCTAGATCTGATTCTTTCTGTTGTTTTTCCGGGTAACTTTTTGTTGCAGGGTTTTCCGAAGTATTTCGAAATGTGCGTGTGAATAATTATTAATTACTCGTACAAGGTAACAAAAGTTTAAATTACTGAAGCCTATTTTTATCTATAACGCTCAGTGCTCAAACCAAGCGCTGCAACCTATGAAGTATATACCTACCTAATATTTACCTATGAAGTAAATATGTTTTAAACTACGAATAAATAATTATTTATTCGTAGGTTTTAAATAGAAATTATCAATTTTTTCTCAACTTTATTCTTTTCCTTACATCTATTAAAATTTGTAAAAATTATCAACCCATGTTATACAAAGAATACGGTCAATATCTATTTCCAGTAACAAGTTATTTAATCTTTAGCAATCAATATACAGCAGTCCAAGATACTTCATAATACATACCTGTATTTTGTAAACATCCCCAATACAAAGGTTCAATGAAAAAAAGATTTGTCAATACAATCTATTAAGAAAATTGATTCTTTATATATGGTCACAAGCGGCGCTTGAGTGGCCATACGTATCAAGTTTCGCACTGAGTCACCGCAAGGCGATCCCAGTTGCAAGGTGACTGCACTGCCTAATACGGGTACATTACAAACCTTCAACTTTTCAAAGACATTTCGTATTAAATAACATGTAAATTTGAGTGATTATGACACTTTTTGAGTCATTCCGTTCATGCATCAATGGATATATAAGGCGGCTTGCAAAATGTCATCATATGGTCAGCCACCAAATTCCATCGAAGGTGAATTTCCTCTAGAATTTTATCAAGCCCCGTATAAGTATGGATGATTAGAGATTTCTTATAGAACTATGGCAAAACTTGTTCGTTGGCGTTTCCTAACTAATGACAGACCCGATCATTGGCAATGAAACTTCAAAAATTTAGACGTAAGTTTTTTTTAAACACACAAATTCAGGCGCTTGGATTTAACTTGCACCTTTTACAAAAAATGTCGTTGTAAACGGTGGCAGTTCAACTCGTTCAACGTAACACCTTTACATCTTAATCATAATACTGCTTCAGATTTATTCGTGTACGAAGCATAGATTCTACGACTTATTTGAAATAAACAATAGTGAATGAAATAAGGCGGCTGTCTGCCTGTCGTGTTGGCCAGGTCAAATCATCACTCACTGTCGCGTTAAGATTTACTTGTAAATCACAAACCTAAGCACACTTGATAAGAAACTTAAATAACAAATAATGTTTTCGTACAATCTCGAAAAATAAATAAGACATCGATTAAGCTGTATAATTTTAAGAAGATAGTAGAGTAGAGAAGTAGTCTACTGATCAAACGAGTAATATCCCTTGAATTACTCAAGCTTATAATATTTAAAAAAAACAATGTTCTGAAAGAAATATTCTAGTTAATTATCTTCCTGTTCATAACATAACGCCTACACGTGAAAGCCACAGGTGTACTAAACGACACCCAAATTTCGCCGGTATATATAGGTCCCATTTAATACCAGCCTATTAAAAGTAGCTGGGCACAAATCCAAACTCCAAAGTTACAAAATTATGATTTTCTCGTCTATCGTCTCATGAAACATAGCCGATTTTCGATCTTATTTCAGCGAACTAGGTTCCAGCTATGACCTTGCATAAACGTTATATTTGCCGAGAACGGCAGATTCACAACACAGTTAAAAGTTATATACAGGCATATGTGAAAGGGCAGACCTTTTATAAAGTCTTAATTACCCTACGCGACCTTTCAAAGTGACTCGAGAACATCAGTGTCATTAGTTACAAGTATCAACGTTTTTTATCCGATTGCAGATAGGTAAAAATGAGGGTAATGCTAATGACTTGCTTGACTTGGGTGTATGTTTATACATCCGTTTGGCATTAGATGTAAAACTACTTGTCATCATAAAAATGCATCATATAAGATTTATGTGCGTGTTAGACATGTGAGAAGTTGATGGAGTTTTTACTCGACTGTGCAAAAAGTTGGAACGTTCTCTTGATATTTTTTGGTAAGATCAGGATGCGAAATTCTTGAAACTCAAAATCAATCAGTTTTTTATTGTAATTGTTAATTATGCATGCTAAATATTTTCAGAAGTTATAAAGTTCCTTTACGTTTCACGTTTGGCGTAGCGGTTAAGGTGGTCACCCTGGAACTAGCGCCTCTTGTCATAGGTTCGATTCGATCCACGGATATTTGTATGTTGTGCCTGATTGTACACTGTACTTTGTGAAGTCCTGTTATGTACACCAAACGCTATGACCGCGAGTCCCACCCGCCAAATCGAATCCTGCCCGCGGTCGTATTTTTCCTTCACTAAAATAACTTAATAAGCTTTTCATGGAAAATGCCTAATTAAATACAAAAAGATATTTATACAAAGTTGTTTACTCCACAAATAACTTAATACCTATAAATATAAAGTTATTGTGGGTTCTGACACTACACAGTGTATGATGCAAGCGTGTATTAATACGATGACTCCACGTGACAGGCTTTGCTGTGATCTATGGCTTACACGTGATACAAACAGACTTACATAATTATATAGTAGCTAGAACTTGGATTACGTTATTGGTAATGCTAAAATAACGTGTTTTTAAATTAGTTACCTATTTTTATTTTTTAGGGGGTTTACCTAGATAGATATTTAATTATAAATCGAACTATTATTGGTGAGATTATTGGTCCAACATGTCTTTTCATTTAAATTTTGAAGATTAAATCGTCATAGTTCTAAACTATCACATAAAAGCAATAGTTGTCTGTAAGTTTCAGAATATCATGTAAAAAAAATAAAGAAGTTTGCTTAATTAAATAAAAGCGGTCATTGACCTATAGAGATATATATCATCTTTTAAAATAAGATACCTTTTATGTTCATATGTACTATAATGTAGGAGGTGAAGCTACATGGTGTGAAAAATAATCAGCATTCATTCGAAGAATGCTGTTTTTTGTCGTGAAAGCGAGCATGGGAACTGTTTTTATTAGACATTGATGAATTAATACTACGCTTTTTTTGAAGAAATAAGTAGGAAATCTACAGTAGGTTATCATATATTCTTATCCATATTACTATAGTAATTACATAGTATTGTTTTTTCTTGGATCCACTGTAATTTTGGTGCCACCTGGTGAGGCGGCTGGGTATGTCAGACCCTATTAAAAACCATACGTGATCGAGTTACAACCTGAATTTAAGGATCAGTACCCAACCCACTTTAAATCTAATCAGATGCAATTACAAAGTAATCTGATATCCTTATCCGATTTATTTTTTATTAATTAATTTTCGGAGACCATACAATAGTCACCTTACATATATCATATAGTGAGGACATTAATCATTCGTCACCCGGAGAGGTGGCGGACGACGGTATATCGGACTCAACCATACTTTTCTTACCTATAGGACTCCTGAAGTCAAGATTACATTTACCGTGATCTCTGCAGGGACTTTCAATGCAGATAAATTTAATGTCTAAATTGCAGTTACTGACGTAGTACGGTTTGAGTGTTAAGTTTATTGTGCCTCCCATAGGCACGCTCGTTTCATCATCTTTTATTTGACCATTGACCAAAGCGAAAATCAATTTACAACGAGCATGAATTTGAAAAGTCAAGGTAATATTTTAATAATAAAATAAATACCGTTAAATGTAATTAATTAATAAAATTCCTCAAATTTAATGAGGTTTAGAGATTGATTGAGCGCAAAAGCGCGTGAAATTTCACACGAAAACGAACTACTTTTTAAATAACGAACGACCTTTCATCTACTAAATTTTACTTAATTTGAGGTGATGTAGAAATGCGGTAGTTAACTTGTTGGAATTTACATAAAATGGCGCTCCCACGGCGGCGCGGGCGCAAGGTGAACCGGCTATTCTTAATTTGTCGCTGCTAGGCCCTATGTGCGTGAATGGTGTTGTGTAATACCACATACACACTATCGTTAATGTGTTGTATTCTTTTTTAAATGTATCGCAATGTGCGGGACGTAGGCTCGCAAAAAATTTGGAAATCGTCTCAGTTACTTCAAAGTAAGCGAGATATTCTTTCATAGTAATGTGATGGTTTTATATGATATATTATTTTTGATTTTCATAATATCGTTGTCAAGCATTTTTTTTTGTAGAGACTTACTAGACCATTATTATTTACCTAAGTAAATCTATTGACAAGTATTGTTGCTGTGATGTTTTCAAAACTTGGCGGTGTTCAGCTACTTTCGTTGCTGACCGTACGTATAGGAAGATCATTACCATAATTCCTTCGTAGTTAAACAAAACGAAACATATTTTTTAAAGTATCACTTTTTTATGTAGAATAGGGTATCTAGAATATCTACTCGAATATTTTAATGGTTTTAACGGAACAAGTCATTTTTTTTACTTACACCTCCTAACATGTCGACATACTTATCGTAAATTACCTGTAGACAATGTATGTTTTACTATAATAATACGCCTGCAGTGGCATGATGATACCGTATATTATTGTTATTAAGCAACTAACCTTTTACTAAGATAGATTTACGACCAAGGCTACACTGAACGTAATAGGTGATATAATGATTGTAAACATGTGAACATACAGCTTTACAACTAAATTGTTAAAGAATGTTTGTTTTTATGTTCGATAAATACAATTATTAAGATTTTGTGTTCGGAAAGACTTGAATGTTCGTGAATGATGTTTATTGAAATCATTGATAAATACGAAAATTGATAATTATGTGCTATATATATTTATGTGTCCTTCGAAGTTCTTTCCTCTTATTGTTATGTATCATACAATCACGCCTGTACTCCCTAAAAGGGTTAGTCAGAGGTGTACTAATGTACACCCACACTTCGCTGGTATGTTTAGATCCCATGTAATAGGGGGCGAGCCTAGGATCTGTAGCATAGTAGTAGCGCCAGACAACATAGGACCTATCCACTTTCCAGTTGTCACTTACAAAAGACAGTCGTATCAATCTTCGACTATTGTTTAGGTTATTTATTCAATATACTTATAATATTACAATGTTATGGATATTGACAAAACGTATATAGGTATGCGAACTAACTTTGTTTAATGAAATGAATTTTGAAATGATACTTACATATGATTTATTACCAACTCTACATATATAAAACAAATGAATATTGGATTTTATGCCTTTTTGTGATTCTACTTACTTATGTATTAAAAATACAAAGAACAATCCACGTCTATTAAATGATTAGCTTCCGTTCAATTGTATGTACTCGGTTTTTAAAACAATATACGGACACTGGAGAACTTCCGAGTTGAGTCGTAAATTAAAACATTTTCAAGTTTACAATAAATAGAGACGTAATAATTCCTTCTACATATACAAAGAATAGGAATTATATTTTAAAAGGACCTTATTTAGCTTAAAGCTTATCGATTTATTTTATTGGATGACTGCCTCATTAGTCTAGTGGTCCTAAGCGCGACTGCTACGCTAGAGGTCCTGGGTTCAATCCCCAGGTCGAGCAAAGTGTTAATGGGTTTTTTCTATGAAATTCCCAGTAGCAGCTCGGAGTCTGGATTTGTGCCCGGTTTATGGCAATATGCTCGCCCCCTATTACATGGGACCTAAACAATAAACATACCGGCGAAATGTGGGTGTACATTAGTACACCTCTGCCTAACCCTTCGGGGAAAACAGGCATGATGGTATGTTATGTTATGTTTTATTGGATGACTTGGCAAACGAGAAAGCAAGCCACCTATAAGTAGTAAGTAGTCATCGCCGCCCAATAACAAAGGAGTTGTAGTTGCGTTGCCGAGCCAAGGAAAAGGAAGGGGAAGGAGCAAAGGAGAAGGAAGTTATTGAGGGAGGAATTGGGCCTCCGGAGCTCTACACTCACCGTACGAAACGCAACATGCATACTGCTACTTGACGTATAGTTAGATCAAAATAGCGTTACTGTGCATATTGTTTCTTTATAATAATATCACTTTCAATGAGATTTTCCTTCAATCGTTCATTAACAGCGCCCTCGTTATTTTCCATTTTGCAAACATTGATATACAAAACCTAATTGCCACTAACTACTGTAACTTAAAAGGTATTTAGTAATGTCTAAAACTTCACTACGTAATTAAGTAGTCTCCTTATAAAGAAATGTAGCGTAAAATCGCAAGTTCCCAACCGAGAAATCAAACTAGTCTAGGACAAAGCTAAAAAAAACTAAATCCGTGAGTAATCAATGTCGTGACCGATCCAATAGTTCACTATTCGTGAGAAAATCGCACCCAAACATCCTAACACGTTAACTACATAATAAGATCGCTCTCAATAAAAAAAATAAGCCAAGGTCTCTATACAACAAACCGTTACATACGCAAATGATTCACGGTTACATTTCAATACTAAAAACAAATATTTACGATAATTTAAAAATCGAAAGATAAATCACAATTGTAGGTTTGCATCATGAATTCGACACTTGAATCGAATCATCACTTCACATGCAGTCACGATCAGACTCACAGACAATTATCACTCATATCGTTATCGACAAATATGGTGTGTAACTGATATATATATTTTTTTAATTCGGTCCGTGATAACTCGCGGTAAACACATCGGCGAGAAGGCCGTGCGTCGGAAGCTGGGAACCAACTAAACTACATACTAAGCTATTGTATGCAGGTGGATTGTACTACGTCCGTTTGCCTTATTATGGCCATTTTCCATTCACACAGTGGGGCAATCCGCTCGCTTAGCCGACTTCAGTATGTGTCGCAGACTCACTGTGCGGCACACTCCACAGAAGCGTTTCGGGTTTCGGCAATATCTGTGCAAATCGCATGTCAAGGCGATAAAGAATTAGCATAGCAAATCGATGTTCATACTCCATGTAGTGTGTAAACTATGCGATTCTGCGCTATTTCTGCAATGTACTTATCAATTTGTTTATACGTGCAAATTGATTTGGTATCATATTTCATTACTGACATATTTCGCAAATGCTGCTAAAATGGTTTGCATTTGCCTCATTTAGTTTGTAAATGTTCTTTAGCATATTAGTTCCAAGGTCTTTATTAGATCGCAGTATAAGCAACAGGACTAGTTACTTGTATATATTTCTGCGTGCTAAAGCTATTTCAGAAAAATCTAGCACTGCAATGGAAAATGATCTTTCTTACAATTAATTCAAATGCATTTAAAAATATCTTTTAAGAATTATAGGTTTTGACAAATTAGTCGGTTTCTAGTCTAACCAAATGCAACCTTGCAGATTGTTTAATCAGAATAGTTATTACTAAGCAATGAACCCTAAAACAATAATTTGAATAACTAAATCAATATGTTGGCAAATTAGTTTCTGGTCGTGAATAATAGGAAGACCTATGAACTGTATTGAAATAACTAGGAAAATCGCCGATTTTTAAACGTTATATAATCATTGTTATTCCAAACACGACAACAAACACAATACTGTGAGGAAACGTAACTACATGTAAAAAAATAACACAAATAAAACTAATGGTCAGCGAATGACAATAGGAACCACACGCTTCGCACGAAATGCCGATGCAACGTCACACACTAACATAAAGTAATCACGCCATAATACTTAGTGCTATCAAACTTACATTTTAGTAAACTTTGATTTAAAAAAAACACATTTTCAGCACTGGAGAACAAGCCCTGTGTCACAAAGTTTAAATCCGGACTATTCCCACCCGAGACAAATATTTGTCTTAGACGGGAATCAAACCCACGACACTCGGTGCAACAGCATCTCTATTCTCTAGTGGCTAGGTGACCACCGTAGCCGTTTTGCTAAAAGTGCAGTGGAAGGTCATTGGGGTAGTAGACGTCGGTTTAAAGAGGTAAATAATAGAACTTTGTAAACGCACCTACGGTACAAGAGAATTTTTAGTGTTATGCAGACAATAATATTTTTAAATGTGGAATGCCTCGTAACGCTCATTTAGAACGATTCATACGAAATATTTAAATGATATTTGTGACCAGTAGCGCCATCTATCGATAATGCCTTATACTTTATAGCGATGTGTGAGAAATTGAGTTTTCCTCGCAATTTTTTCTTTATTTAAATACAGAAGCAACAGTGCGAAGTATTTAAACATACACAATTACAAAACTTATAGAGATATGTAATTAAAAAGTTTTATAATTACCACAATTATTTAATTACGATACCACGATTAGAAATAAGTTGTTAGATTTTCTTACAATATTGCCGAGCTATGTCGCCAGGAACATAATATAGGATATATAAAAAAATAAGAACAGTTACTACGGTGATCGAACTCACAACTTATATCTGTGGTATCTATAGATTATTTACCTACAAAACATACCATCACGCCTGTATTCCCCGAAGGGTTAGGCAGAGGTGTACTTAATGTACATCCACAGTTCGCCGCTGTGTTTAGGTCCCATGTAATAGGTGGCGAGCCTATTGCCATTCACCGGGCACAAATCCGGACTCCGAGCTGCTACTGAGAATTTCATAGAAAACCCCAAAAACACTTTGCTCGACCTGGGGATCGGACCCAAGACCTCTAGCAAAGCAGTCGCGATTCGGACCACTAGACTAACGAGGCACTAGATTATTTATTGAAATTGTAATATACATACGGTGGCTAATGCCTCCTCATAGGTGGCGGCGTGCAGCGGAGGCGACGCGGGCGGCGTCTCGCGAGACACAGCTGTTATAGGCATGTCAGCACATTACTGGACAACTGTGGACAAAAGAGAACATTAAATTATATATATTGATCGTTTACGAGAAAATACACGTACATTGTTTCCTAATATAGCATTAACGCTTGTTCGAAACAGTCGCTCTCAAACGATTCCTTCTAAAAACCGTAGTAATCTATATGTAATCTAATAGGTACCGTTTGACAGTATTGACAGATTGCAGAATAGGGATGAAAGAAATCGGTCCCTACAATATCCGATTCTTAATTGATATCGATATCTTTTCTTTGTATTTACTAATTGATTACAGTTTTACGGATTTATGTATACACACTAGATAGGCGGATTTGGTCTAAGTAGTATGCGTGAAGTTTATTTATATCTTATGGATATATATGATCTCCAATTAAGGCTATTGAAAACAATTGTTCCATTAAAAATTAAATTCAAAAACAAGGATAACTACCATAATTTGTTTCAGTATTGTAAAGTTATGAGCGTATTTGATAAGAGAGATTTAGCCATTGTTACTCATTATAGTAACTATCTAGGTGATCTAAGTAAGACGACAAGATCCAACAATTTACGTAATCTTTCATATCTCGTAACCTACAAAATACACAAATGTAACAATGTATATGGTGAGAGGGTTTGGAAATGCAGTCTGCCTCAAATACTTAATAGGCTGCCAAAATCAATTGTCTGAGTGTTGAAAATAAAAACAGTACGCAAATAAAACATATGCTCAAGAAATACTTCATATGCAAGGTAGCAACTACTTAACTATAAAATCTTTCCCTTAAATTTAAGATTATAAGTTAAGTTTTAATTGTATTGAAAATGTGTTTTTTTTCTGAAATAAATAGATTTTTATTATTTATTATTATTATTTATACGGAGATGACATAATTCTAATTTGACTTAAAATAATTTATATTCATGAAGTATTTTGTTAACTAGTTTTAAACAAAAGACTTAATGAAAATAAATTATTATAAGTCAAATTGAAATACGTATGTCATCGTATGGTTTTTGACACAAATATTTTCATTAATGTTAGTTTCGTTCAGAGATGTATGCTTATTTAATTGGACGCCAACATAAAACACGTCTGGATTGTAAACGGCTCGTTATCAATTAATTCGATTATTCGGATTCTTTAACCGATTATGTGTGTACAAGTGAATTTAAAGAGTCACAACACTACGTTAAAGCACCTGACTACATGACTTTGAAAAGAAGTCTAGAAAAAAAACTATCTGTTGTTTAAATTGGTGATATAGCCTTTTTCGAAAGATTTGAATTCAAATTTAGTGATTATGAATTGTTCATCTTGTGATAAAATAAAAATAACATAATTTCGAAACTCAACACATTACCTTCCTTTGCATGTCAGTAGGTACCTATACAGGCTGTAGAGAAAAAAAAACTAATCCACAAGTACTGCCATTTAAATTGAGATACATAAGTACTCACTCGATGTTTTATGCGTAATTGAATGATCATCTAAACTTTAAAGCCGGATTCACGCGGTCATTTAATCGCTAGTTCAACAAACCCCATTATATTGTAGACTTTGCATTTTAAAAGTTAGATTATATGTAGGTGTAATAGAATGACATTAAGAAGGACACTTGTTCTATCCAATACTGTATTAATAATTTATGTTACAAGAGTCTTAACAATAGTTTACCATACATTGCTACTCCAACGCATAAATCACGAGTGCCAATGAGATAAGAATAACAATATAACATATTGCAAATTCAGAATATCTGGTTGTTGATCAAACGGTGGTGTGTTGGTTCACAATAGCTCTTGACCTTGGCTCAAGTGTGGCGTCGATGTGACGACTGTGTAAACATACATACATTACCATACACGAAGACACCGTGACTAAGCGTGTGCTGACATTAGCAGGGGTGTATTCTTATGTCGTCGTGTTATGGTGGTAACATTATTTACAATTTGCGACTTCGATTCCTTTTTTATATCGTGTGGAAACCTCTTACGGATCGTCTGCAGAAGGATATGTTTGCACTTCCTTCTTATCCGACTTCGTGGGAATCACGATCACATTTGTCAAGACTCCGACAGGCTAACGACAACACAATTATGCTATTTCAACGGATTCCAAAGCACAAGCCAAAAATGTTGGCTACCCTGGAAAAATCTTTTATGATGTTAAGTCAGGGGACTCAAATATTGAGCCGATTTGACTAACAGTGTGGAAACCTGAGGCGAATCATGTTGTACAAGATCGTTTTTGTACCATTTCTGGATTCTTTTGTAATTAAACACAGCCCTTCTTTTAGAATAACATGAATTATTGTATAGGTAGGTTGTATTGATAATTAAATAATATCAAAGCAGCTCAAGTAAATAAAAGCAGATCTTTTCAGTAATACTTATCGCGTTAATGAATCTCAATTTGTTCAATTCTCATCTTTCTCAAGCGTGAAGGTAATTGTCCATGATTGATGAAAACATTGTTGTTTGAAGGCTGAACCCGAAGCCCTAAATACATTAATCAAATGCTTCATTGTTTTGTTACTGAAGTCTTATCATATAGCATGTGATAAAGCTTAATAAAACTCTAAGACTGATAGAAACACATAGCATAAACCAGTGAGAAAGGGAAGCACACAATTTTGCACTGGAATTTCATAGATTAATAGCATACTTGAGTACTAAGATGGAATTTTTATGTAAAGTGTGGGATGTTACTTTCTAAACATGATGAGGGAATTATGAATCATAAAGGCCTACGCCATCTAAAACCGTTTAATTCTTCACGGTTAACACAGATTTTTCAAATAATATGCTATTAATTATTCCGAAGCTTTACTCAGGATTTTGCATAAGCAAGTCAAAATATCACAATGAATATTTTTTTATTTATGCGACACTTGTCAAAAAACCCGTCGAGTGACTTCGGAAGACGGTCACATGCAAATAAATGTTGTATTATGTCTTAAATGTATTATAATGAAATTCTACACGATAGAGGGGTCATCGGCATTGGTATCCGTTACCCCCTGACGGCTGAATCGATGATATCGAGTGATTTGACAATACGCCTCTGTGGCGTACTGATGTAAGCGATATAGACATGTGAACATCGAGACGTGAGATCGATAAAGTGTAAATGTAAATTCTATACTGTATTCGATTACCTGTGGGAGTCAAATTCCTATAACTCGTCGAGTAACAAAATTACAGACACAAAAGAAAAACCTGACCTTTTTATTTGAAATTTTGTATATGTATAATAAGGGATAAGATAAGACGATGACCAAAAATTGAATTTAGTGCACCTTAGGTACGAGTATCAAGCCCTGACAACACTATTGATTCGCTAACAGACTTCTCTTTCCACCTCTACAGCATGGACGATTCCTGTTTCTTAGAAAACTTTAATCATATCAGCCAAAAGAGGTGCTGCCCTGCTGAACAAATGTCTGCCACATAGATTTTTATACTTGTTATATGCAACTTGTGTATTCTTCTGTATTCTCATGTAAGTGGCTTTATTGTCTTTTTGGGAATAAATGATTTAAACCAACTTGCATCCAACGAGTAGGTACCACTGACCATTACCCGGTCATCTGTCCATCTCGTTTAAGGACGTCCGTCACAGTCCGAATAGTCTCCTTGACTATTTGGACTATGACGACTTGAATAAGAACCTTTTTGCCCCATCGGCCATCAGTTCTACGAGCTATGTACCCTACTCACTGTAATTTAAGCTTGCTCAAACCTTTCAAATTTATCGGCAGTTTTGATTCTCATGCGAATCTTCCATTTCTGATTCGAACGCGTAGAGAAATACCAAGCATATTGCTCTCCATAGCTTGCTGAGTGACCTTGAGCTTTCGAAACCCATAATGAACGACCACACTCTTAATCAAAACAATAATTTAAATACAAATGTTTGTAAATTTCTACGGTGCACCCACTTAGCAAGAACATAAACCTAGATCCTTTTGAACCGCAATTGACCCACTCAAACGAATGTGAATAGGTGACCCGTACGATGTATGGCATCATAAAATATGAACATCTGACATCGACTATGCATAAACATTATGCCAGTGCCAGTGCTAGGAAACATTTTATGTCTGAAAAGAAAAATGTTTATAAGTGTTTTGAGAAAAAGATGATATCTTGTAATATAGTTTTGATTAATATATATTCATATTCATATTAATAAATAATTAATTATCACGCGCTTAAACGGTGAAGGAAAACATCGTGAGGAAACCTGCATGCCTGAGAGATTTTCTTTGCGGCGTGTGAAGTCTGCCAACCTGCAGTAGGCTAGCGTGGCGGACTATAGCCTAATCCCTTTCGTACTGAGAGGAGACCTGTGCCCAGCAGTGGGACAATGTAATGGGTTGATGATGATGATGATGATGATATTCATAAGACACAAAAGGTCGAAAGAACAAAGAACCGCTAGTCAGGCCTGGATCTAACAGATTAAAAGCGTGTCAAGCATTCAATAAGGATGCTTAAATTTCATAACAATATAATAGAAATTAGAACTTTAGTTGGCCCAACATTTTACATGTTTTAACAGGTATTCTCAATGGAAAATTTACAATAGCAGCTGTAATTAGTGAATAGTAAAATAACCCGGCAATAATAAAACATAATTATCAGCAATGTTTTCGACCCATACCCCAAATCAATGTCATTTATATAATATTCGTGTTTTTATACAAACAAATTACATAATATCAAGCCTCTCCAAGTATCTCCGAACGGTTGAGCAGAGGTATATTTATACACACCTACAATTCTCCACTACCTAGTTTACCACACACAGCCAAAAATCAATTACCAAACTGCTGCTAAAAATTTAATAAAAAAAAAACAATGAAATTAAACTTATATTTTATTATTTTTTAGCATTAAATTAAATATTGCGAAATTTACACAAAGAACTGAATTTTCTAATTAAAGAAAATTTCTAGTGAAAGAAACATTCGATCTCAGGCAGGGTTTGAACCTGCGTCGCTCTGAATTAGAAATTTTCTTAATTAGAAAATTCAGTTCTTTGTATAAATAACATTAAACTCGACCTCAGCAGCCTCAGCAGCGACTCTCGGAACCAATGAAGCAAAGCGAGCAAATAAAACGTATTAAAAAAAGATTATTCAAGTATTGAAACTAATACATCGAGAAAAAACAAGACACATCATAGCAAACAGAACACCTATTCATTTAAATAATAATAATAATAATCATCAACCCATTACATTGTCCCACTGTTGGGCACGGGTCTCCTCTCAATACGAGAGGGATTAGGCTATAGTCCGCCACGCTAGCCTACTGCGGGTTGGCAGACTTCACATGCCGTCAAGAAAATCTCTCAAGCATGCAGGTTTGCTCACGATTTTTTCCTTCACCGTTTAAGCGCGTGGTAATTAATTATTAATACGTACATAACTTCGAAAAGTTAGAGATGCGTGCCTTGGATTCGAACTCGAGACCTGTGACTTGGCAGTCCAATGGTCATATCAGTCTATCACTGCACCTATTCATTTATTTCAAGATAAAAATGGAAGTAGGTATTTATAATGAAGAGGACATCCTTGATTAACTATCAAGTAGGCTCCTACCACCTTCGAGGAACCTGCTCACCTTTGGCATGGCATCAAGAGTAGGTATCTTAGATCTAACCATTAACATTCCGCAACCATCGTTTCCTCATTACTACTTTACTCACGATACAACGACATAATAATGACTTGAATGACCAATATATTAACTACTTACTCAATTTGAATTTACATTTTTGTTATTTATTTTTATAGTCAATTTGCTTTTGCCCATCGCTTCGCTTGCGTTAATGTAGATTTTACCAATTAATTATTGTCAATCTAAAGAATTAGCCTATAACCTTTTCAGTGTCCCATGATCCCATCTATCTCTTTACGAAAATTCGGTTCAAGATTTAGGCGTGAATGGGTAACAAACAAACAAACTCACTTTCGCATTAATATTAATATATTTGGTGAGAATATTATTAAATTAATTGTTAATCAAAAATATGTTTCAATGGGATAGGTACTTAATATTAATTTGTAAAAATGAGCGCTGACATTTTCAAAGATATTTTTGCATTCAAAAATATTTTGAGTATTACCGCGTATTTAGGTATAATACCGCGGCCCGCCAGGTGAAACACCCGCCTGGTCAGCAGTGAACTATATAACATTTTAAAATCAAGTAAAATTATTAGTATCCCATGGCATCCCACTGCACTGACTGCCTCGTTGGTCTAGTGGTCCCAATCGCGACTGCTACGCTAGAGGTCTTGGGTTCGATCCCCAGGTCGAGCAAAGTGTTATTTTCTATGAAATTCTTAGTAGCAGCTCGGAGTCTGGATTTGTGCCCGGTGAATGGCAATAAGCTCGCCCCGCTATTACATGGGGCCCAAACATACCGGCGAACTGTGGGTGTACATTAAGTACACCTCTGCCTAACCCTTCGGGGAATACAAGCGTGATGGTATGTTATGTTATGTTATCCCACTGCACCCCTTATCCATAACTATCGCTATCTAGATTCAACTCTTTCAGAACGAGTAGAACCCATCTCAATATCAGCCTTTCCCAAAACAACCTACGAGATCAGAGCCTTTTTTTAATAGACCAGGGTCGATAATTTTTAAAACCAAAAAAAATCATAATAGAATGAAACCCATTAGAAAAGGAGGGAAATATTATAAAAATGAAAGGAAAAATAATTTACGGGCGATCTGAGATTGGGAAGGGGATGGGGGTGAGTTTTTAAGGGTAAAAAACGGTTTTTCTCGATTTCCGGCAAAACTAAAAGTCCTATCGAAAAAAGTCAAATGGCAAAGTTGTAGATAATAAAAAGATCTAAAACTTTTGTATTTACACTTTTTTCACATAACCTCAAAATTTATGTGAAAAATTCAAAAAACCAAGTTTTTGGTTTTTTATTTTTATCTTTTACAAAAAATTGTTTTTTTAACGAAATTTTGTGAAAACTTACCTTTTTATGTCCCAAATACGCTGTAATTTATTTGATTAAAAATATTTATTTTTTCACCTTACTTTGAATGAATATCGAAAAAACACCCTAATTTTCAATCGAAAATTCACCCGTCAAAATATCAGCTTTTTTCAAAAAGTTGGTATGGTTTCTGTTCGTTGAAATCTCTACTTTCCGATGGTGAAAAAAAAAAATATATGTTACTATGGTAAATCTTCTCAGAAAACGCCAAAATTCAAAAAAAACTTAAATTCGAATTTTTTTTTTAATTATTATAAATAATTTAGAGCTATTTATTAAAATTTACACTTTAATTACTCGAAAAACGTTAGATTACATGTGACGTTGATAACAAAAAAATTACAAATAAAAATATACTACTATAATTAACAAACAAATAAGTTAATTAAATTAATATTTAATAAGACATCTACAATATTTGGAGAAAGTTGTCTAATTTTCTTTAAATTATATGCGTAGATGCCTATTTATAACTATTTTGAGATAAATTATATATATACCTGAGTAGATATACCTGAGTGACCTACGAAAAATTTTTGCCCATCAAAAGGTATTTCGTGGAGAAGTGGGGAAGGGGCTAGGCGGGTCTGGGTCTTACTACATACATACCTACTAATATATACTATATATTTCGTAGCAGCTGTTACAACCGCTAGCCTAACCAGTATTCGAAATATAGTAGGTACAGTATACAACATCGTTTATAAAAATACACGTGCACGCTGAGTTTTTTTATTTTTTTATCTTGTACTAAAATATCATTTAATTTCAATCTTTAGGTTATGTTACGTTAAGCATACTATCTTTTAAAGAAAATATTACGATTTTTATGGTTGAGTTGATTGATACAGATAAAAATAGAGACAGTATTTACCTTCCTATGCAGATTCGAAAAGTTTTTTGTTTTTTGAAGTAAACTTGTCACAATTATCTTCAAGAAACTCAGCGTGCACGTGTATTTTTATAAACGATGTTGTATACTGTACTATATTTCGAATACTGGTTAGGCTAGCGGTTGTAACAGCTGCTACGAAATATATAGTATATATTAGTAGGTATGTATGTAGTAAGACCCAGACCCGCCTAGCCCCTTCCCCACTTCTCCACGAAATACCTTTTGATGGGCTACAATTTTTCGTAGGTCACTCAGGTATATCTACTCAGGTATATATATAATTTATCTCAAAATAGTTATAAATAGGCATCTACGCATATAATTTAAAGAAAATTAGACAACTTTCTCCAAATATTGTAGATGGCTTATTAAATATTAATTTAATTAACTTATTTGTTTGTTAATTATAGTAGTATATTTTTATTTGTAATTTTTTTGTTATCAACGTCACATGTACCTAATCTAACGTTTTTCGAGTAATTAAAGTGTAAATTTTAATAAATAGCTCAAAATTATTTATAATAATTAAAAAAAAAAATCGAATTTAAGTTTTTTTTGAATTTTGGCGTTTTCTGAGAAGATTTACCATGTAACATTTTTTTTTTCACCATCGGAAAGTAGAGATTTCAACGAACAGAAACCATACCAACTTTTTGAAAAAAGCTGATATTTTGACGGGTGAATTTTCGATTGAAAATTAGGGTGTTTTTTCGATATTAATTCAAAATAAGGTGAAAAAATAAATATTTTTAATCAAATAAATTACAGCGTATTTGGGACATAAAAAGGTAAGTTTTCACAAAATTTCGTTAAAAAAAATTTTTTTTGTAAAAGATAAAAATAAAAAACCAAAAACTTGGTTTTTTGAATTTTTCACATAAATTTTGAGGTTATGTGAAAAAAGTGTAAATACAAAAGTTTTAGATCTTTTTATTATCTACAACTTTGCCATTTGACTTTTTTCGATAGGACTTTTAGTTTTGCCGGAAATCGAGAAAAACCGTCTTTTACCCTTAAAAACTCACCCCCATCCCCTTCCCAACCTCAGATCGCCCGTAAATTATTTTTCCTTTCATTTTTATAATATTTCCCTCCTTTTCTAATGGGTTTCATCCTACTATAATTTCTTTTCACTTTTCATTATTTTTAAAGGTTTCTACCCTGGACTATAAGGGCATTTAAAAAGTTACCATAGTTACCACTCGTAATTACTATAAAAAATATTCAGGTGTAATCATTTCAAGATTTTTTCTTACATTCATTCCCGTTTGCTGTCACGCCTAGTTTATTATTCAACATCAATACTGGTACTCATCTTCATATCTCGCATGCGATCGATATCAGCTTAATTTATCGATAAAGGAATATGTGCAACCTTTTAGTCTATATAAGGAGTGCACATGAATCATTCGACCTCACTCGATCCAGAAAGGAAACTTGTTCTGTACTTTCTTCACATTTGGATACTACTTTATTACCTACACTTGAGCTTTTGTGCAAGTATTATTAAGAATGTCCGATGGCATACGATGAAAATTATATTGCTTTTTTGCCAAGGTGTCGATTCCTGAAGTAATATTTACTTATATGATTTGATGTTTTTTTTTGGAATTCCGGACATTATATGCATACCTATAGATAGGAATTTCGAGGTCTTTAAATGGAATGCAAAAGTGGGCCCTAATGCTACTACTTTTATATTTGTGAAATGTGACGTAACAATAGTGAATATGCTTAACTTAACACAAGGCAGAACTATGAATACTAAACTGTAATGATAGCCTTCTCTAAATTAGGTTGAACAGTTGAAGAGCTGCCAATATTGCGACTGTTTTGGAATCGCCGATGGAGTTACGACCTCCTTTCTACAGTGATATGCTATGAGACCTATTGAAGCTCAGGTATTAACGGTTATGTTATCTAACAGAGAATATTACAAGACCTTATACAGATTTCATATATTTTGTCTTTAAATAAGTTTCACATGCACTTCAAAGTAAAAACAGGTATTGACTATGGATTTCAGTCAACCTTGCCTCTCAATTTCAAGACACTTTTTTACTAACTCCCATGGCTCAAAACTTGTAAAGACGTCACCAAAACTAACAGAAAGTGTGGTAGAAAATCGGAACATTCGTAGAAACTGAAATGAAGTAATCAATCATGTTTCATAAATACACAAATTCAACATAATTATCAAACCTTACAATAGAATGCAACACATTTTCTATTCTGATTCACAACCAGTGAAGTTATGTGATAATTGAAATTTCATCAACCGATTTAGGTAACCGCTTATTATTGATCGATTTTATACACATGAACAACAAACATAACTTGTTGGTATCGAACAAGAATTGATTTAAACATAATGGGTACTTCACATTCCACATTACGCAACGGCAAAACAAAATAATTTATTCGGACAAAGAAAAAAAACACAATATGGACAGTCCAAAAGTCTATATAACTAAAGGGGTAGTGTTCCCCTCGTGGATCTCGTTAATCTTAATCGCATAGGAATTTCCCAAAAACCTAATTTGAGCCTGAGGAAATTCAATTGTAGTTCCAAATGCTTTACTAACACTGTATGAGCCTATTTATGATGCTTGAAAATAAAAGTTTTTTTTTACAAAGTTAAGTTTCTAGGGTAGGTTAGTTTTCGCTCGAGCAAGCGAGTTCTCGAGTGGAGACCACGGCTAGGCAAACGTAGTGTAGCGCGCCCGCCGGCCAGATGGAGTGACGACTTACGGAAGGCAGCTGTCAGTTACTGGATGAGGAAAGCCGAAGGGCTCTGTGGCGTTCACTAGGGGAGGCTTACGTCTAGCAGTGGACGAGTATGGGCTGATGATGATTATGTAGTTTCTGGGTTTACTTTCTAGTCGACCCTTACCCTCGATTTATGCTTAAAAATTGATACAGAGCGATAAAATGCACATGAATTGTGCAAATTGCATTTTATAAAAACAAACTACAGATCAATTCAAAATCCATACGTCTATATATTTGTGGAAGTATCTGTGCATTTGGGCACCCGTCTGGTGCCGGCTTAACTTTCGCACTTAACCGATTTAACCAAACGTGTACAATTACGAGTTACGAGCAGTTATAACATCATTTCGCAATAACAATGTACAGGTGTTACATCTATTAGTACCTAAAGAATTTTCCGTGCAGGACTATTACGAGTTACGACTGGTTCTCACAGACATGCGTAGGAGTCTGCTAAAAGGTGCGTTTGCGCAAGAAACTCCTCCAACCAATTGATTGACGCAGCACTCTCCCGTGAAACAAGCAATGTTAATTGTTTGATACAACTGGCTAATTAAGCATGAAGGCCAAAAGATTTTGTTTATTGTTGGAGCTATTTCATAGCGCAAATTATGCGTGCCTTTACTTTCAATTGTAAACAAACGCAAAAAGTTAAGTTTCGGTTTTGTTCGGTGCGCGTTATCTATGTTAAAGTTATTGGAATAATAAAAGTGGCTATCGGCCTCTGGAAAGGTTTACATATTGTTTTGACTAGATAGATAAAATCTATTTATTCATTGCAATAGGCTTAACTTGTTCCGATTCAATCGTCTGTCTGATGCAATGTCTAACCTCGACGCATTATAATTGTATTGTTTTTGATATTATCAAAATGCTGGCACATTTAAACAACCTGTTCTTTCTCTCGCAATTGAAAAATATACATGTACATATAAGCCTTTATGTCTAATCTCGCTTTAACAATAGAAGCAACAGTTATTGTGATGTTCAATTTGTCATCCAAGCTTTCGCGCTGCATCCGAACACTTGTAAGTTCATCGATTTACGAAATCCCACCAAACACGATACCACATTCGGTATCGATAAATAATTCATGCGTTCTCGATCGCACAATAGGTTTTTGCGGAATCTGTATTTATGGGTGTTATTGATGGAAAAATGACGAAATAAATATTCAACGTTGGTCATTCTGACCAAATTATAGGCTGATTGAATAGAACCTCAAAACCCAATTCTTTAAAAAGAGTATTTGATACTCAATAAATGCTAAGTATGATAAACATAGCGGGCTTGTCTAATAGTAATGGCTTATAATTTATATGTTTTATTAGTCAATAAGTTTATACTTATGTATAAGTTGTTTGGTTTGGTTCGGGTCGGTCATTCCTGGTGAATGAATTTTCAAAAATAACTTAATGTTGATCGTACATGTTTAATCAGATCATATTTTAAAAGATGCGTTTTTTTTTTTCACTGACAGACAACGCAAACCTTTGATGGGTCTAAAAATAAAGTAATATGAAGTCTAGCATGAAATAACGTAGATGAGCACTAAGATGGCATTTTGGGAAATTCCCATGAGTATAGGAAAATCATCATGAGTACAAAAAATGCATGGGAAAATCATATCGCGGGTAGACAGCAGGTAGGTAATGATTTCTTTTACTTTTAGTAAACGGTTATTTACTTTACACAATTACGCTGCAATAAATTGGTAGAATAAAATATCATCAACTGAATCATTAGACTAGTGTTCGTAAGTACGTACGGCTGCTACGCTAAGAATCCTGAGATCGATTTCCTGGTCCAGCAAAATATTAGAATTGGGTATTTCTATGTAATGTTCAGTAGCTTATAGGAGTTGAGGTTCTTACCCGGTTAATGACAATAGACTTAATCTCCCTCTATTATATAGAACCATTACAACAGCGAACAGAGAGCAGCGAATGAAATGTCCCTTGCTAACGTTTGGGGGAATACGGACGTGATGGCATATAATTAAATATCAATTTTATCATAACTTTCACATATAAACACAATAAGTAATATGAAAAGAATAAATATGTATGAATGATGACGAAGCAAAATAGCTATGCAAGAATGACAGGAAGTAGCGATCGGTAATTTTCGCCTAGCCCTATGGGAAAAGGCGTATACGTATGCAATTCGAAACGGGATTCCAAGCAAAAAGGTATAAGTACCTTCATGTAGTTACGTGGTGGTTTATGGCACTTTTGTACCACTAGTAATCGATCATTTAAAACCGATCTAATCTTAGTGTGTTACCTATGTTTGGCAACATTAATCACATCATTATTACATAACATTTCCATGTCCCAATTAGTTAAAATGATAAACAGATTTAACTATTATGACAACCACCCATTAGGGACTTATATAACTAAATTGAAATAAATTTATAGCTATATTTTATTAAGTTGAATAAATTAAATTTGTATTAATAATTCGTATTGCTGGCATGTGATTTATTATTGACGAATAAAACATACATTTATCAACACAGGTTTATCGACCTAATTTAAAATTCAAATCTTGTTTTTCTATCACAAGAATCTTATTAGTTACCTGCGATATGAATGCAATGCTTAAGGGAATACGTCATACGTGACGTTGAGCTTTGTTTAAAGAGTCGTCAAAAATGGTTCATTATTTATTTATTATGTTATATTTGGTACAGAGTATGTCTTAAAAACTAGTACAGTGTCCTGCAAAACTGTACAAAACTTAACTGTGGAATCTAAAATACATATAGTGTATAGATATCTATGTAAAGTTATAGCAAAAATACCTATATATATAGAAAATTACAACAAATAATAATTTAGTTATAACAAAAACTAGGTATCTTGTATGTATTGATTGTAATTATTATAATTGTAAGGTGTTGTTAAGATTTTTTGAGTGTAGGTAATATGTACTGTAAGCCCTTCAAATTAGCACACCCTTCTGAAATAACCTTTTATAAACAAAAACACACCCCGCCCTTAACCCACAATGACATGAAAAGTAATTAAATAACCCATATAATTTGATTAATTAGTAAATAAAATGCCATTATTGCTATCATATTTCACCACAAAGCACGTAACAGTGTTAACTAAATAGCTCCGACCACGCACATGCGGTCAAATGAATTACCTCCTCAAATTTAATTTAAACTCTATTTATTACACTTTGCTAACACCGTTTTATGTGTGGCATTTCACACTTAAGAGTGGGTAATTACAATTTTATATTCATTCTACAAATAACTACTAATTAGGGGTGTCAATGTCAACTTATGACAGTTTGTTTGAAATAAGTAAGCCGATCGGAAGTTGTCTGCAAGTGGTTTAGAAGTGGTAAATTTTCATAGAAAGAGTCGGTGTAAAGATAATTAGAGTCGTATATGTTTCACATTTCTAATTATTTTGTTTACTGATTTCGATATTGATGTATTAAAACACTAAATTAAACGATTTTATCACCGCGGTAGTTCGGAAAGGCTAACTTCCGATCGGCTTACTTATTTCGAACAAACTGTACGAGCCTTGACGTTATTTGCTTTAGAACCCATCCACCCCGGTAATACCGCAGCATGAATACATAATTGTTTTATATTTTAACTAGCTTTCCGCCTTCGGCTTCGCCCGCGTGATTTCTCGGGTTTTCTGCATTTAAATTTTCCCGTTTTTGCAACATTTTTAATTTCTCAAAGAAATCTATAAAAAAAAATCTAACACTGAAAGAATTTTTAAATCGGACCCGTAGTTCCTGAGATTAGCGCGTTCAAGTAAACAAACAAACAAACAAACTCTTCAGCTTTATAATATTAGTATAGATATGTATAGGTAACTATAGACTTTGAGGGTTGAATGCCGGGTTAGTTGGTCCCCCAACGGGGATCTTTAATAATTTCCGCACATTAAAAATAATATGTCAAATCCTATAAAAATTATAACGAAAATAAATTGGGACGTTGATATTTTACTTACGATCTATCTTTTGATTTTGATCTTCTGTTATGTTCAGTATTTATTATCATAATTAAAACCTAAACAAGAACTTAATGATTCGACATAAGGAAATGTTCCAGACAGATCCTCCATAAAAACAACCTCCATTCCACGTAAACACTGTCCATCCACAGAGCGGTGAAAGTCTAAGTCTATTTTAGCAATTTCCAAGTTAGTACTTAATTAGCCATCTATTCGCAGAGCTGCACACATCACTAGCGCTTTGTTTTGCCCAAGCAAGAGGCATATATCCACATCTCGTTACATCACAGATTATGTAAACGTTTTGACAAGCCTAGTCGTGTCATCTCTATTAATAAATTATGTAGATTTAGAACCAGCGTTACGCGACCCCTGCAATGTTCAACAATGAATAACTGTTACTTCACATACCAAGGTCATTTAGAGATGGTGTAAATGCGTCTTTATTCGTGGGAAAAACATACGTATGACATTAGTATAACTAGTTCGACACTATGTTTTATGCAGATATAACGGATACGGGTTAGTCGGCTACACACGTTTTTCCAATTAGATTTCATAATTGCTTGAAGAGCGGCTTAACTAGTGAGATTTAGTTTCACATCTGTTGATGAATAGGTATTTAGGCGATTCGTTAGGCTTGAATTTTGTTGAATATTACCTATTCAACAAAGCAGTATGTATGTATTAATCACTGAATCTAAACAAAACCTAAAAAAGCCCCAAATGACCCGTTTTCATGGTTTGTCTGTGTGGTTTAAGCTGAGCCTCGAGCTGAGTTTTGGGGGAGGCAATATTTTAGAAGATAAAATTTCTTAAATACCAACCAAACATTATTTTTAAGCCAGTATGACTACAAAATGATCAAATATTAATGACGAAAGGGATCCCATAAAATTCTTAAAGAAGTGTACCAACAAACCTGTACTTGGCCAGCGTGGAAAATTATAGCCTAATCCTCTTTATTTTGCCCAGCAGTGTGATACTCTCTGGCTAGAGACGAAATGTTCTGTTGTTTCTGCCTACCGTCCATTAAAAAAATTCGTATCTATAGCATGTATTTTTAATAGGCTATTTATAAATGGCTCTTTCTAATAAAAGTAAAACCTATGTCGCAATTCAATTAAAATAATTTCCCATATAAATAAAGTTGTTCAATAATAAAACGACATTACAATGTCGGTGTATTGGTTTGATTCACACATCCTTTAATGTCACTTTTTGTTAATTACCACGCTGGTTATTGATCTTTTCGTGAAAACAATGAAAATAATATTTATTGCAGTCGACATGATAACCTGGAACCTAGAAATTAGAACCTATTAATTGGATTCAAATCCTAATAAATCCAAATAAATTAGCTTGAATATCCCTACGCGTATCATTGGAATTCAATGCGTCGATTAGAAAGGCTTCTACAAGGATCAAAAGAAAAGCGGCGGAAGCCTAAGCGTCGGACTTGCGATCATGTAGTTGCCGGTTCGAAACCCACCCGTTGCACTACCAACGTGAACCCACTCGTAACACAAGCATTTAGCTTAGCATGAGGGATTAACAAGCTTACTAGTCATGTGTGACCAACATTGCTAGTAAGCTTTTAAAAAAAAACTACTCAGGTCTAATTACACAGAAACCCAATATTTGATCAGATTTGGTGACACCGCCCACTGAAACAGTTGCATTTGAAATAGGTAATACAAGTATTTGACATTGTAATTTACCCACTTAAACAAATACCCACATTAACTCATTAACCTCATTCGGTATTCCAACCATAAGGTTGGTTGACACTGAGAAAAATAAACCTTCACGATTCGCGAATTACGTGGGTTATTTGGACTCGTAGGGTCATGTCAACCTCGACATTGCCGACGATTGCCGAGGATTTCCGAGGAATGCCGAGACTGTCGCGACATTTGCGCGTGCTACGAATATAGAAATAAAGCGAATTAACTACCAGTTCAATTCCATTGTATGAATTTACCCGTGGAAGCATTTCATTCATTGTTTGTATTTCATTCACTTGTAATAATGAGCCTTGCAGACTACTCATACTACATTAGAATCTTAAGAAAACAATGATAAACAGAATTCATGTCTAAATTAAAGAGATGTTAGATTGAAAAAGAAAAGCGAACTCGTATATATTTGCACATCACTGGAAATGATATCAACGTTTCTTTGCATAATATATGGAAGATATATGTAAAATGGTAACGATTGAAAAATATGTATTAATGTACGAACATACGAAGCAATGACAGTTGCCAATTTTATCAGTATAAAGGGGTGAAAAAGTAGTAAGAGACATTTATAGAAATCGTCCAATTGTAGATCTACTAAATACTTCTACTGGCACAAGCGATGAAAACAAACCTCTGACGTGAAGTACCTACCCAAAAATAGATGCATAAATGAATATGATGATGGAAATAAAAGTAAATCGGATGCTTTGCTATACAGGTAAGTCAATATTAATTAAAGAATGAGTAACCATATTTGACTCACCTATGTACTTGTGCCTGTACAACCTTCGAATATAAAACCATGAAATTTGCCAACAGTTCGCATGACGTAAACTCCTTGCACAATACCCACTATGGGAGATTTTTCCTTGATAAGCATTGAGGTATTTTTGAGGAAACATTCCTAGTCCTGATACATGCCTTATTTTGCCATTGAAGGTGTTCCTAGGAATTATGGTCATTGAAAACTTGATCATGCGACAGTTAAGGTGCATACATACATTTTTAAATTCTAGTTTGAAAAAATATTTTGCTGAATTTGGTCCAAATTCAATACTTTTTGATCTAGAACTCAAAATGAAGAGAGTTTGTAAGAGCATTTGTAATTTTAACCAAAACTAAATATAATTTTACGATGCCCGCATTTTGTTTGAAAATATGACTTATATTAGTAATCTTACGAATTTTAAAAATAATCCCACATAATACGTATACTACCCAAAGTATATAATGCAGTTTTGTCAAGAGCCATAATGCAACAGGAAGGTCACCTTAGGGCATCCATATTCTAAGCTGGAATCTATGGAGCTGACTAACTAAGCCAACCAAGTTACTCTTTTTAATTTCACAACCGATGGTGGCAGTCTTTTTAACCTCAAGCAACCTCAAATGATTGGCTGTAGCCAATTGAGTTGATGTTTTTGGGGAGCATAATAAACCGAGTCCAAGGCAGCTCTAAAGATTTAATTTAGCCTTAGTCTTTGCCCGAAAGTGCTGGTTCACTTGTTTTTTTTTTTCAAAGTGTACAACAAAAAATTTGAAACATGACATAGCAGTGATATTTAAATCGTCTTACATTGACGATCGTCGCGATGCGCATGAGTAGCTGAGCAGCAAAAACAGTGACAAGGTCAGCGCGGTCACAGCGTGAGTATCGGCCATCCTTTGAAGGTCTCACCTTAGGTCTCTGTGTCACTAGGAAAACTTAGTACCTACACAATAATAAAGGATGAACAAACCTATGTGTAAAGCTTACGTGTATAAAAAGGTATAAATTTCGATTTCTAGTGCCAAAGAAAACAGTAGGCAGTATTTATTTGACGCCTATATGATATGACCGATGCCCTTAAGACCGCTGCCCATAAGATCGACACCCATGAAACCAACACCCTTAAGATTGACGCCCATAGGATCGACACTTGATATACAGATACAATCCTAAAGGAAGCAACGTCACCTGTACGTACGTCCTTTAATAGTATTTTTATGTCACTAAGACTAAATGCACCGTTATATTGTGGGTATGTGTTATATTATATGGTATATTCTAAGTAAACCTTTAAAGTCGATTTATGCAATGTTCCGCGCTCGCCTACTCACCTATGAGGAAAATTCACTTTACAATGCATTCCCAGTCGTGCCAACTTCCGTCGGAAATTCATTATTCCGAGCGTATTTTCTACGACATACAATATCGAATTTCTTCATCCATAGTTCCTAGATTCCACAACATACTAGGCACCACATTTTTAAATTAGATTTATCCTTTCGTTATCTACGGTTGGACATAGCCCTGTTCTAAATGACGCTATACACTCGGCCCTTCGCCTCCCGCATCCATTCTCATATCTGCTATTTTATTTACGTCGTTGGTCTCATCAGATCGAAGAGAAATAAAAAGGTAACCAAAAACAGGATTATGTAACCGTATCATAACATGGCTGTGCCTCGAAGGATTAAACCGAAATAAACTTACGAACACCCAACATTTGCCGCTTAATCCAGTGTATATACGTACCCGCACTGCTGCAGGCTCCTCATTATCTTTTAGGTTCTTATAGAATAGCCAGCTTAATCCAAACTCTGTGCTACTACTACGAATTTCAAGGAACATCCAGAAAAAACTTACACCAGCATCCGGGGCATCCTATGCTGCCCGCTCTTTCGATAATTATTAGACCAAAATGCCAGTTAATCTTGACTAATAATATAACATTTGGATGTTTTCAATACAATGTTTGTTTACTGTTGCCGCTAAGCATGGTAATTACTAAAACAATTCCGACGAGAATAGTCGAAACGGTCGGTCGTTATATTTTAAAGGAAATTCTTGCGGTCAACCGTCATCACGCAGAAATAGATAGGTATACATTATCGTTGCTTCGTTTTTATAGGTTAGGATCTCATTACACGTGCGTCTAATTAATTTGTATATTGACTTCTTCATATAATTAATTACAATTACAACATTTGAGAACTTTTTGTAGCAGATACGATCGGAATCTGTTCTTTAAATTAATTTCTTGTTTGAATCATTAATCAAAGAAGCAACAATTTGTCTAGTCACGTTAAATTATAATTATAATATTTCGTTTTGTATATCAAGCTTGATATTTTAGTCCACTTAACTATTAATACGTTATTAATTCTACAAAATCGTTTAAAACTTACTTCCAAACTAATATTATAATTGCGAAAATATGTCTTCTTGTCTGTCTGATTAAATTTGGCAAAGGAATAGATCCAATAGGCATCCTGATGCAGAACTAAGGCTACCATCTCAAAAATAGTAAATAGTCCTATGCACGGCATTGTATAAAAACGCATTTTATACTTTGTGTTCAATTACGATAGTTATTAAAAATTCGACGCTAACATAAAAGATTTATTTTTATCACAACGAAAGGTAACACAAATAATTTTGTAATAAATTTGTTATAACTAAAAACAGTATACGTACATTATCATTTACAGTACGAAACAACGAGTCGGCCCTTAAAACGGTTATTAACACCACAACTCACAAGGCAAACCGGAACCACAAGCAAATTAATGAAATCGACTGTACTGCAGGTATTACGTTCTCTGCCAAGTAACGAACTGCCTTGTAAGCAATGCTAGAGTTCTACATTTCAACTTGTAAATAGTCATGCCTAGCATTGCTAAAGGTTTGCAACCAATTGCTCACCCGCCACCCCTAACACCATACAGCTCCGATTACAATATTTTTAGAGATTGCAGTAGCAGCTCGAAGTAATTATTGAAAAGATATAAAGATTATTTGCTAGCTGCTGCTTCAACCCATTACCACGGTCAGTCTATTTATGAGTGACCATTGACCATCATCGATGATCACTCCGCACCTCGGAAAGCACGTTAAGCATCTATCGATTTCTATCGATGTTGCCCGACATTGGGTCCCGGTATCTAACTGCTCTGCTGCTATTCTTCGTGAAAATTTGTGAATTTCCGCTGTATTTACGACATCGACATGGTTGGAAAAAGGCTACAATGCTTGACAGATGATCTCGTCACAAAACAAAACGTAAAAATTGTGGGCGATTGTAATAATCGCCTTACATGTCAAGATGCCGCGGTATATAATTTTATACGAATCCATTAGCATTTCAGGTAGAAATGTAGTTTAAGTACACGATTAAAATAAGCTGTAAAAACATCGTTATTTGTTCAAAACGGTGATAATTGACATTCCAGTCATTAACGAGTATGAACTACGTTATGAAAGAAAACATTCTTTGGATGTCGATGACATTACGGCTGCTAAAGATATTTTGTTGACTTGTGGAGTTCCGCCGAATGATAAAGAAACTATGTAACCCCGGTTCAAGGTTCGTAAAATCAGACTTATGAATGACAGTGATTCTATACGCACGACATACATATTACGATTCCGAAAGACATTTGACGAACAGAAAAGGGTGTCTAAATGTGACCAATTCCAGAAATAGGGGGAATTCTCGTTTATTAACCGAGCTCAAATCCAAACTCTGAGACGCTATCGAAAATTTCAAAGAAAACGCCCAAACATACAACTCGGCCTGGGAATATTACGTGGTCCACACACATAGAAGCCGCGCCACTAGATCAATGTTATAGTTCAATTTAACTCTCTGCTTACAGATCTAAATTTAATTGTCAAATCGCACTAATTCGTTATTACACTTGACTAATTGTAAAATAATGTTGCCACACGCATTCAGAATCCCAGTTCTAATAACTTAGATTCACATTCGTGGCATGGCAACTTAATGCATTTATAAGGACTTATTTCCTCCAAGCAGCTAAATAAACAAGAAACATAGCTTTAGTATGACATAGTTTCTAAGAAAACGATTGCTTATCATGCACGGATGTGACTTACATAAATCCTGTCCATGTTTTTACGATTATTAGTCTTAGTACATGTACACATGACCGTATGTTAGCTCGTGTCTATGCCTGGCACACGATTATCGGTTTTATTTCGTGGCTAATATAAGTCGTAATTGTTTAAATTTTCTGCATTTGAACAGCAAAATCGACATCGCCGTAATTCGATAAAGAAAAACGCTTTTGATCAAGTATTATCTAAATTATCAAACAATATGATGAAACTTTCGTGTAAAATCTATTTAACACTACAAATATGTTGCATACTATCTGTGTGTTTGTTTTGCGCAGAGGTAATTTATGTATCATATCAAAAATCTCAACTTAGCGTGTGCTTCTAAATTAACGCAAAAATAAACTCAACAATTATTTACCACACAATTTTCTTATATTTATTTCGTATCTCTTTTGCTATAAGAATTAATATTGCATAGTATGGTTTTTTTTTGTTTAATGTCAACAATAACACAGTACAATGGCCAGTAATGAGAGTAAATCAAAATTAAATTATTTAAGTTGTCTAGTGGATGGTGACGTTCACACCTAATGTCAAAGATCAATGATCTGAAAATTGTATTATTTTATTTTATGATCTGTGTAACAATACAAATCTCTGTGATCGGCAAAGATGCGCCTACGCACTACTAACAAACCAACCGCAGTCATTATTCTTCAATCTAATATAATAACGCCTGTGCCGATGTTTTGTGTCCCTTTTTTTGTAAGTATATGACTAATAATTATGTCGAGACGTATAAAAATAATAGTTCTGTAATAATAGCATGTACTCGTGATTATAATGTACTGTAATGGGTCATTTATGCATCTCATGTATGCTTAATTCAAGTATATTAGGTATAGATTGCGAAAATTTATGAAATATCATCGTGTAAATTATATTTATAAGTGACCTCTGCTAGCAATGATACTACTAAGGATCATTTAGAAAATATACTATGTTATGTTTAATGATACTCACTGAATTAACAACAAACAGAATGATCACAATTACCAGTCGTTGAAATCACATACCTATCCGAAATACTTACTCGGGGCTCGTGCCTAATAATTGGGTCAGAAAATCACACAATATTATTTCCATTTTCTTTTTCTAAATCTAAATTATTCGAAGATGTTTCCATTTAAGTCGGTAGCGAAAACAAAAGACTCACTCAAATAGAAGTCACCGACTTCCCAAACTGTTTTAGACAACATTATTTTATTATATTTTTGAAGGTGGTTTAACTTTTTTGTTAAAAGTATTTTTTTTCTTTTAGATCTCGTATGATCTCGACGCCTAAGAACTAGATTTGTGACTGTAATTTTGTTACTAATCACGTTTCATGACTTTTACATGAAAGATCGCACAAAGCCTCGCTATCAATCCTCTGTGTTAATTATGTTTTAACGCAATAACTATATAGTAACATGGAGACGCTATAATAAAATGACGATTGTTTATATTATCGTACGTCAATCTGTCAAAAAAGGGTCTCATAAATATACAGACAAACGTATAACCCCCTCCTTTTTGAAGTCGTTTAAAAAGGCAACACTGACCTGTTCCTCTGGAGTCAATCTCATAGCAAATCCTTAGCAAAATTTTAACGTGATTCTTAATATAATTCGACAAAATCGGTGATATCCATGATATGAATCCATGATAGCCCTACAGAAATGTAACTGAAGATGTTAATGTCCCGTCCACAATGGAACACAAATAATTTTCAACGGCTTTAGTACGTATAACGCGCACGGACAATGAACGTCGCGGATAACGCAATGGTTACAGCTGATCGGTCGGTTTGGTGTACTTCCTGCGCCCGCGCCGCTTGGGCCGCGACATCCGTCGTACGCGCTGACGAAAGCCGTAGGTATGAGTCGATTAATTGACTTTGTGATTAATATCGACCTATTAATCGCGTATCTGCATGACGCTGGTCCAGTTCAATTCCTAGCGCAAATCCAATTATAATTGGATTTTTCTGTTAGCAACACAATGCATTTATACCCGGCATAATACAAGTGAATCCTTATACATCCTCATAACACAATGAAACTTAACTTGTAGTTAAATTATCATGACATAACTTCATTGGGTAAAGTTATGTCATGATAACTTTTCACTGGCAGGACATTTGCGTTTTACAACATATACGATCGTAACAATGATTTCCACCGAGGAATAGGGCGAGTTAACCCTATTCTATGCCGGAAACTACACGGCATTAAAACCTTATATGCAGATAAGACTTGCTGATTAATATATGGAAAATTGTTTAAAGATGATCTGTAAATGCGTCTTAGTCAGTCCGTAATGTTAATTAGTAGGAAAATGAAATAATGTGCAGTACTTAATGCCTATTAGTAAAATAGACATGCTACATAAACAAGACATGTTTCATTTACTTATTAAGGAGAAGTCTCGCTAAAGTACCTATAGCACAATGTCTTGAGCATTACTTAACCGAGCATTATTAGGCTAATATAGACAGGCTATATGTATATAACATAAAATACCACCACGCCTGTATTCCAGGAACGGTTAGGCAAAGATGAATTGTAACCCACAGTTCGCCGGTATGTTTGAGTCATGTAATAGAGGGCGCGCCTATAGTCATTTACATTTATTTGCTAATATACATTGCTATTTATATTTATCGTTAATTTTATATTTAATTAAATGCAAACGATGTAGAGTTGTGTGATCATCAGCTTTCAAAAAGCACCTCAAATATCCTACTTGTATGTAAAAGAGTAAATTGAATAGCATTTTCTATTCTATCCACCGAAGTTTAAAACTATGTTGCCTCGAAAAATAACTTACAAACAAACCATCACGCCTGTAATCCCCGAAGGGTTAGGCAGAGGTGTACTAATGTACACCCACATTTCGCCGGTATGTTTAGGTCCCATGTAATAGGGGGTGAGCCTATTGCCAATAACCGGGCACAAATCCAGACTCCAAGCTGCTACTGGGTATTTCATAGAAAAACTCAATAACACTTTGCTCGACCTGGGGATCGAACCCAGGACCTCTAGCGTAGCAGTCACGCTTAGGACTACTAGACTAATGAGGATAACTTACAAACAAAACCGTTTTTTTTTTTCAGGATTCTCTCCTACATTGGGTAGCGTTCACAGATACAAATCTGAGATGCATAATAACAATTTTTTTAATTAATGATTAAAAAATAATTACTTACCCATCACACTACTACTTAATCGACGACTAATAAACAACCTGATTAATCCGCAGTAAATTCTATGTGCTTCAGGAAACAAGCATTAGCATAATCACATATACAATGTGAAGGCATTATGGTAATATTTCCACATAACCTGCCTAGAGCGACACCTACGTCAATGAACATAATGCCTCACATACCTTCAACACGTTATGTCATTCCTAACTATAACTGGCTAACGAAAACGAAGCCGGAAAATCTTAAGTGAAAATGCGTCAGTACACCTTATTTATGTTCCTATACCTATTGGTCCCAGTAGTCAACGATGTCTTATTATGAGTTGTGTTTCATCATATACGTAATAAACTAAGATGTAATTAGTGTAATTACTAACTAAACATGTGTATTTGATACAATCTTCGCACCGCAAAAAATGCGTATGATAATAGCGTGTAGCATTTTAGTGAATGCATAATTAAAAAGTTACAAACCTTATTACAATAAAAATAAACAACACGTAAACTTCACAATTTACACTACTAAACAGGGGCACAGTTTTACAAATTTTCAGTCACTACACTGAAATCAATGAAAATTATTCACAGATTAGCTATTATTGTGCTACACAAATTATTATAATGATGGCACTAACATTCCGACACGTACGGGTTATTGTTTTACGTTTTACAAGGACTTTTCATTCAGAAAAATGTGTAAAACGTATCGGTGGAAATCGATGGTGTTGATCGATCGCACACGCGGTCGCGAGCGAGACGGAGACACTACACTATGACACGGACAGCACCGTGCCTCGTGTAGTGCGCAAGAGTGGGGGCCGCGAGGACTAAAATGGAAAACTGCGTGGACGCAGGCCTTACCAGTGACGGATTAAGGTTGTGCGAACCCCGTAGCATACATACATAACGACCTGCTACGGACCTCCTAAATTAAGCGTAAAAAATATCTAGTTATTCCATGCCATTATTTTCCCTTATACTCTTATCCCTGCGTAAGGACTTAGTATATTTTACAGGAACATAATAAAGATTACATTACTAACAAGGCTGGGCTCAAATATTGAACCGTCTTAACTTTAAATCTAAATTTATATAAATATGCTGGATGAAATTTATAACATTATCAATTAATAATATTATACCACCCACGGAGGCCTATAGTTTCATATCTGTTGACTCGGAATACCTGTATCTTACGTAACTTTTCTTATTTTGTTAATCCGGCCCTGGATTTAAATATCTTATTTAAATTAACCGACGACGGTATTTCGCATTAAGTATTGCTATGGGGAACAATCTGGTTATTCTACATTAGAAACTGGTTTTAAAAGCATCTTTATAGTTTTTTCTTTACCTGTGATGCTCGAATAAACAGTGTTAATTCCATAAATATCTATCGAGTCATTATGTCAGCACCTTCGGCTTCGGGGTTAGGTATCATCATTATGTATAGAACACAAAACGTTATTCAATTTAAAGAATATCAGTGAGCTTTGCACTAACGTGGCCGTGACTACCAGGCAAGGGAAGACAAGCGCGGTTTATACTCGTTACGAGTCCGACATACCCTGCCGCGTCCCCAGGCGGCACACGATCCATTTGGATTTTCCGTACTATAAAAAATGTATCTTTCTTTATTACTAATACATACATACCATCAGGCCTGTATTCCTCGAAGGGTTAGGCAGAGGTGTACTAATGTACATCCACACTTCGCCGGTATATTTAGGTCCCATGTAATAGGGGGCCAGCCTATTGCCATTAGCCGGGTACAAATCCAGACTCCGAGCTGCTACTGAAAATTTCATGGAAAAACCCAATAATACTTTGCTCGACCTGGGGATCGAACCCAGGACCTCTAGCGTAGTAGTCGCGCTTAGGACCACTAGATTAATGAGGCAGTCATTACTAATAAGTAGTTGTATATTAGTTTAGTCATATACATATAAAAAAATATTTCATATCTAATGTTACATATTAAGCTCAGCTTAGGGCCCACACATTTATGACAATTTGGTCGGCGCGGTGTAGAAGCAAAAAAATATAATTGGCTTAAATCAGCTCCCAATTGACTCACAAAAATCTTGTTTTGCCTTCCAGGTTAAGACTGGTTTTAACTTTTAGTTGTGCTTCAGAATATTATACAGATGGGTGGGTAAGAAAAATAAAATGGCAACAATGTTCTTATGTTACGACATCATCATTATCATATCAGCCAAATGAGGTCCACTGCTAACCGAAGACCTCCCCCATAGACTTCCACAACGACCAGTTATCTACCGCCTGCATCCGAAGACTCCCAGTGACCTTTACCAAGTCGTCTGTCCATCTCGTTGGAGGTCGTCCCACACTGCGTTTTCCGGTGCGTGATCTTCACTCGAGAACAACTCATTGCACTTGTCCTTTACAACTATAAACAATAAATGATGTTACACAATAATAAGTAATGTAAGCCAACAGTTAGTCGGTATGTCGTCTTCTGTTCCATTAAATAAGACAATAATACTAACTACAGCAATGCCAACAGTTTTATAAAATCTTGAAAAACTTTCTTGTTTTTATCCCCCGAAATAACAGCAGGACTTTTAATATTTTCGTAAGAACTTAAGAACTATCATAACAAAACTATATAACACAATATTGCTAAAACCAAGTTTCTCTGTACCGCAGAAATCAGGAACATTTTGAATGTTGACACAATTAATATGGGTTTGTGAAGGCAGAGGCGCTAATGACTTCTTTAAACATTACTTATGCGGATATTTATTCTTTTAATTATCACATTATACACGAACTCGAATGGTACGCTTGGGATTATCTGTGACATACATACCTACTTGTACTCAACTTCAACTATTGTAAAAGCTGTGCATTATCTTTTTTTTATTTTAACATAAGTCCAGCCCTCTAATTGCTACATATACCTATCAATATTCATATTTTCATTGTTATAACTTAGCGACGAATCCCTCATAAAACGCCACCATTATGCTACATATTATTCATATTTACACGAAGCATTGTCAAAACAGTAATATTCGCGTCTATTATTAAGTCAACTTATAATAGAGTAAGGAACTTGCAAAAGAGGCACATTTAAGACGGGCCGGTGGGAGGAACGGCTGCCCACCGCTCTTGTTTATCGCCGCGGCCCCAGATGCATGGCAATGAGGCGTGGGCGCAGTTCTGCATAAACATTACCAACTATGTCATAATCCAAGTCGACAACTCTGTAATGCTTCGTTCAATCGACTTGTGTATATAAATAGTCGTACACTTATTATACTTTTAGAATTGTTACGATAATGTGTTTATCGGAAAGGAATGCGCTGCTCCATACAAAAGTACTTCCAAATATCAATTTAATAGACATAATATACCATCACACCTGTATTCTCCAAAGAGTTAGGCAGAGGTGTACTTGCGTAAACCAACTGTTCGCCTGTATGTTTAGGTCCCATGTTATAGGGGGCGCGGTTACTGCCATTAACCGGACTCAGATGCCAGCTCTGAGCTTTTACTGAAAATTTCATAGAAAAACCCAATTACACATCTCATCCTTAGAATCAAACTCAAGACCTCTAGCATAGTAGTCGCGTTTACGACCACAAGGCTAATGAGGAAGTTCTAATGTTTATCAAAATCAGTTGAATGATAATTTGTTTGTATAAAGATAAGCCAAACGGAGATCACTTTAAAAAGGCCTTTTAAAGAACTCGGTAATGCGAAAAATATACAGAAATGTACTGATGATTATGTTGTAAACACGTTGTGGATTTCAAGGTAGGTGTTTGCTAAATTGGCGTCTAGCGTCCGCCCACATGAGCACATAAAATTACAATATAAGAATACTATTTTATGTATTGAATTATATTGTGTGCTTATATTGTAAACGTCTTCCGGGGTCAGGTTATTTCCTGAGAGTGCAAATAGCCGTATGTTTTATTGATTCTTCGACAGTCAACGACTAGATATTTAGATAAAACATACAAATAAGTACTTCGATATAATCTTAGTGGGTAAGCTACACAGAATAGATAATCTGTTCTGTGGTAAGCTACAACTATAGCATCCGGTTAATCCATAATTGCTTCATCGCTTGTAGGTATTAATTGCAATTGGAATTTATTTCCGCAATACATCAATTTTCATATTCCAATCCAAGTAATTTGACAACATTCTCATGAATTTTATGTATTTCCGAATTTAATTACCTCTTTAGACTAGTGCTCTTAAGCGCAACTGATACCCTCGACATCCTGGGTTCGATTTCCAGGTGTTATAGGGGTTTTCTATGATATTTTCAGTAGCAGCTTGAAGATTGGATCTGTGCCCGGTTCATGGCAATAAGCTCGCTCCCCATTACATGGGACCTACAATTACCGCCATGTGTGGGTGTTAATTAGTACCTACACCTCTGCCTATCCTTTCGGGGCACAGGTGTGATGGTATGTGTTTCCGAATTCTGTTTATGAAAATGTTGTTTTACCTTTCTCAAGATACTTTTTTAACTTGGTGGAATAGAACTCTTAATTTCACATACATTAATTTGACTGTAATTTTTCGAACATTTGCTTAAAAATGTGAATATTCACATCGTCGGCAACGGACAAACATTATAAAAAATGACCTACCACCAAGATACATCATAACAGTCGCCAAGAATCACTGAGTCAGTCCGATCATTTTGTTTTGTCGTGGTCCTTTTACGAGTCCTACAAATGGACATCAGGCATAATTTTGATGGACTGTGGCTAAGCGATAAGCTTGAGAAAACATTTCATTTGCAATTCCAAGATGCACATGTGTATTTTGTATTTTCCTTGCAGATTATGGCAATCTGCCGACAAATGCTGACGACGCGGAATGTTTTCAAGTAATTCACGTTTGTAGTATTATATATAATTCAGTTCCGAGGTTCAAATATGAATGAAACTTTTTTATCTACGTGTACAGTTTTATAGACCTCTTGTTGGGATTACGTATTTATTTAGTAGGGAACAACACTTACAAGTTGCTAACTTTGGTCAAGTAATTCTGCTCCAATAACTTTACGATCTTTAATTATATTCTTGTATATAATCAAAGATTACAATTTTTCAATTAAGCCATACTTAAGTCGATCTTAACAGTTTAATTTCGAATCGTAAATAGCGTTAAATTAAACACATTTAAGAAATAAAACAAACCTGTCTTTGAGAAAGATTGTCACATAGTTTTTTGACTTTATACATTTTTTTAAGTAGTTTTTTACCGGTTAAGTAGTATACATTAGCAAATGTGAAGAATATAGAAAATGTGTCAGAATATTATAATTAGAATTCACTCAGCCAATTCTCATTTGTGATTATTTTCATAACTACCGCACATGGCCATCAAATTAAGTCGGTATTACAATGGGATTATAATAATAATCCTTTACGCGTCAATGCGCAATGAATACGCGCTGTCGAACAAATCGATTAATGAGAGCACAAGTAAATAGTAATGCTCGCTTAAATAAAACATAATAATGCGGTTGAATGGAAAGTCTGCAATTTAAACGGCTTTATTTTGGAATCATTCTATCAGTATCCTCCTCGCCATTTTCTATGTTAGAGTCGGTTTTCTAATGCGAATATAAGCAGCAAAATTTGACATTTTATTTTACGCGAAGCAACCGGTAAGTAGGCGGGAGGGGGGGGTGGCCTACGTTCAGCAGTGGACGGCGATAGGCTGATATGATGATGATAATGATGATGATGATGATGAACCGGCAAGTCAGACCTCCGCAACCCATTTTCTGTGCAACATCGATATCATAAGGATAACTGATTGTCAGGCTATTCGAACTTTTGAATAATCCTAACAATTTCCATAAGTATGTCCACGGCAAGGAGGTGTCTCGTTGTATTAAGAACGGTCACCCATCCATATAGTGACCGCTTGTTAGTCATTTGTATTCCAATAAAAACAACGCTCATTCGTTACGTCTAATCAAAAAAAATTCCACCATCACAATATGTTCTAGTCTGTGGATATTAATGTCAACATCCGTACAATAAAATGTTCAGAATACGGTACATACTACGTCATATTATAATGTGACAGTTTTAAAGACGGCTGTAATAAAAGGACGTAATGGCTTCCTGCAGCTATTAATCTTAAAAAGGTATTATGTTAATTGACACCAATGGACAACGTTTCACTTCTTGAAGTTTGGCTACAATAAATATATGCTGGAAGGCTTTTGCCATGAAATGGGCATATTTGGATTTACAAGTTGTAAGCTACCTACCAGCAACTTCAAAACGCAGCGTGGGATAGCTAGATATTTTCACTAATCACGTCTAAGCTTCATTATGAAGTTGGCATCGATAATCAGTGCAAGTGTGATGTCGCTGCCAGTGCTCGATGTGTACGTGTACCTTTGAGGATCTAAAGAACGCCACTTTTTTAATAAATAAACATTTTATCTCTATATATTGCTATATTCGTAGACAAGCGATATTTTTAATGTCATAATACCAATAGCATTTTTAGGAATTAAATTGATGTTACGTAAAGATCTTTTGTAAAGAACTCCACCCGAATCGGATTAGTCATTTTTAAGTGCCGCGTGCACAAAATATCAAATGTGTAATTCAAAACTATGGATGATCCACTTTGCGATTAAAGTCGTCATAAAAAAATACGTTTATTTCTGATGTTTGCCCAATGTAGAACAAACGTACCATATTATTAGAGGACGAGCATTTCCATAATTAACCATGCATAATTGTTCAATACTTTTCGTATTATCCGTACTTTCAAAGAAAAATAGCCTCACTCGCAGGAGGCCCGCTTGCGACACATACATACATAAAAATATACATACATACATACGTAAACACTTGGATTCATTTTTTCCGGTGTATGACCATTCTGAATATAATTTGGGCTAGGTAACGACGTCTGCCAACTAATTGGATGTGGGCTGTGTTTTTTATCAGCTCACCTACCATTAGACTTGGATATGATTTTTCTACATAGAAACACCAGCCACTTGTGTTTTTATGTAACTTATATTTAGTCTCAGATCAAATAAAAAGTTAAGATGGAACTTTGCGAACAAAGAAGTGACGTCGGCTTAAACTACGCCTAGCCGTGTACAACACACAATTACACGCACACACGTATACCGAAACTACGTCTTATCTTGTATCTTGTCAGTCGAGCTTTCGATAGCTCGATAGTTCGACTGACAAGATAAGGCGTAGTTAACTAATACATGTGTGCGTGTAATTGTGTGTTGTACACGGCTAGGCGTAGTTTTAGCCGACGTCACTTCTTTGTTCGCAAAGTTCCATCTTAACTTTTTATTTGATCTGAGTATTTAGTCATATTATATGTAATCTCTCGCTTTTTTCAATCTAGCGCAGTGAGTTCGTACCAAATGCTAACGTAAAGTCCAAAGATATATTTCGACTTGCTAAAATCCTTTTTTTGTATTATACGGAAAATCTTCATGCAACGTCTGCTACCTGGGGAAGCGGCAGGGTATGTCCGAATCACAGATATATATTACAGATATATTTCTATGGTCGGAATTACGATTCCGACTAAAAACTGCGTTTGCCTTCTTTTGCCCTTTAGCCACTACCATGACAGTCTGTAGTCCAGAATTTACTGGACCTGGCACACCAACTTCACTTCATCTACGTCCATTAACCTCCTCCTGTATGTCTGTCAGTTTAGGGTGATATTTAACCTGGCCTTTTTCGAGAACGGCACAATTTGGTGTTAGCAAGTTCCCTAATATTGTTCCCTTCCAACTCTTCCATATCATCATCATCATCATCAACAACCCATTACATTGTCCCACTGCTGGGCACGGGTCTCCTCTCAGAACGAGAGGGATTAGGCTTTAGTCTACCACGCTAGCCTACTGCGGGTTGGCAGACTTCACATGCCGTCAAGAAAATCTCTCAGGCCTGCAGGTTTACTCACGATGTTTTGCTTCACCGTTTAAGCGCATGATAATTAATTATTAATACGCATATGACTTCGAAAAGGCAGTGGTGCGTTCCCTGGATTCGAACTCAGGACCTTTGACTTGGCAGTCAAATGGTCATATCACAAGGCTATCACTACACTTGGGAATCTTGTGTACTCTTCCATAATTGTGACGTAATTGTTGTCAATTTCCGTTTATCCATCCTTTCTACATGCCCAAACGTGGTCTCGAATGGAGACCGCTTACTAAAGCTATTGAGAAATAATTTCTAATCCATTTGAAGCTTGTCTATAATTATGAAACATTTACAAAAATAACATATCTGTTAAATATATCTTTATTCTAACTTCATTCAAAAACGCCCACTTATTGCCTCAAGCTACAGTCTTATCGATTGAAGGCAATTAGTTATAATTCTTGCTTTATTAAAGTTTACTGTTAATAAAAGCTAAATTTGAACAGTTATTAAAGTTTAATCAATGTTTACTAAGCAACAACAGTCCTAATTTAAAATTATATTACTTATTTATATTTTATATAGATTTATATCATCACGCCTATATACCGCGAAAGAATAGGCATTGGTGTTCTATTGTACACCCACAGTTCACCGGTATCTTTTTAGGACCTATGTTACAGCGAACCTATTGTTAACTAGGCACAGATCCAAACTCCGAGCGACTGAAAAATCCTAGATGGAAAATCATAAATATCGTTTTCTTAATCCTTAAATGTTTCATTTGACTTCGAAACTCATTTCCTATCCTCTTTTGTTGTGGTAGGAGAAAATGCCGGCGCGCATAGAACCTCGTCGCGCTCTTTACTTTTGCAACCCTAAACCTAATGCGTCCTCGTTTTCTTTCATACTTAGCATGCGTACACACATAAATATAATTTATAAAATAAGGAATGTTCTATTGTGTCTGTAATTAGTTGCACATAGAACTCTTCAGGGCTAAGTCGAATCTACGTCTGCGGTACCACATTTTGACCGACCTTTACAAAGCTTTCCTTTACTCTCATCATCATCATTAACCCATTACATTGTCCCACTGCTGGGCACGGGTCTCCTCGCAGAACAAGAGGGATTAGGCTATAGTCCACCACGCTAGCCTACTGCGGGTTGGCAGACTTCACATGCCGTCAAGAAAATCTCTCAGGCCTGCAGGTTTCCTCACGATGTTTTCCTAATAATTATGAATAAGCACATGACTTCGAAAAGACAGAGGTGCGTGCCTTGGATTCGAACTCGAGACTCCATTACTCTACTGCGTTAAATTTCAAGCCCATATTTTGGGGGTCCATTTGGTTAGTTCACCATAAGATACAATTATTTCTTGGGCAACATATCAATTTTGATACAAGTGTTGGTCGTCTTCACCTTCTCATTTCATGGCCTTCAGAATGTGTTAGTAACGATAGTTCACTGCTTACTGTACGATTGTTTAATCAGCTGTCGAAAGTGAGATGCGCAGGAGTGTGTGACAACACATCAGTGACAAACAAAAGGTCAGAAGCACTGTAATGTTGTCTATTTGTATTTCGTATTGTTTTGCAATATATTGCTTGTATATTTATTATACCCGTAACTATAAGGTAGTTAAGTCCAAACTTTATAACAAAAGTTAGGTATACGTATTACTACAACGATAAGTTATAATATGTATTTCATAATAGTAGAAAGAATATTTTAAATATAAGAAATAACTTATTGTTCCAACTGAAAATCCGAGTTTCCGAAATCAAGAAAACGAGTTACTCGTGTAACAATAATTTCTATGTATATACTGATCGAGTCCGCAATAGCTCGATACGCGCAAGAACAGGTATCACAGACGTGGGGAAAAAATCTGCGAAGTTGAAGTGGGAGTGGGCGCGTCACGTCTATAGAATGCATCCGGAACGGTGGGCCAGGATAGCTACGGAGTGGATCCTTAAGGAAAGTCGTCGACGCCGGGGCAGACCCAGAAAGCGCTGGCGAGACGACCTGGATGCGTTTATGGATGACTGGCAGGAGAAAGCGATAGACAAGAGCACATGGAATGCTATGGGGGAGACCTTTGCCCAGCAGTGGGACAGTATAGGTTAAAAAAAAAAATAAAAAAAAAATATACATAGTTATCCATTCACTCTGATGTGTACCTATATAAAATGGCTGCGGTTTCGAAATATCAACAAATTATGTCAGCTTAGTCAAATCGCTAATTATAGACTTATTTGATACTTGTTGACTAAATATTTTTAGCTACGCTGTCATAATGATTGGGCAGTCCATTAAATTCATTTGGTATGTAATATGTTAATAACGGTTGTAAACATAATCGTTAAATCTACGGGCGGCGGCACAATGACTGTAATCAGAGTTTTCCTGTTTGTTAACATAATGTAGGTATTATTAACGGTTTCAAAAGAAAAATTGTTTTATTGATGTCGTTATTATAAATATATTTAATTAACGGACTTCTTTTAAACCACTTTTCCATGTAAGCTAAAAATTTCTGACGCTAAAATTTTGTGAAAGTAGATATTGTTTTTAATTACTTTTCTTTTAAAGGAGAAACATGTTAATTCCTCCAAGCTAAAACTTGCTACTGCTGAGTGAAACTAATTGAGTTGTTCTAAGAAATTCTTATTAGCAGCTCGCAGTCTGGATTTGTGCCCGTTTAATGGGAATAGGTTCCTCCCCTATTATAAGTACCTATATATAGTTATTACATGGGGCCTAAACATATCGGCGAAGTGTGGGTATACAGTACATATCTTCCTAACCCTTCGGGGAACACAGGTGTGATGGTATGATGTGTAATGGTATGTTATTAAAAGCAGTACCTACTTACCAGCTTACTCAAAATTGATTTCGCTTTAGTGCACTAACAAAAACTTGTTAAAGGAAATTAATATAATTAACATAACAGTTGCTTAATTAAGGCATCAATCAGCGCCGTTGCAAAGAATATGCATATTGCTAGACGAACGGATATTAGTTAAATCCTGTTATTTTTTCATCGTATCAAGGCAATATATTATAACGAAAGGTGTATTTATCTTTAACTAAAGTTGTGTATCAAAGATCGTCTTAATCTTCTGGTACGCACGGCTACACATCAAGCTATACAAAACCAGTTTACGCTTGCCTCCTATTGTATGGAAAGCCTATACAATGTAAGATCAGCTTAAACTGGATTTGTATAGGTTGACCTGTAGCCATGTGTACCATCTGTACCTAATACCAAATATTCCTATACATGGGTATCAATACCAATCCTGTTTTAGATTAGATGTAATTGGTCTGCCCTTTCCGAGTAAACACAAATGTAAAAAGTATGTAGTTCGGCTCCTAAAACTAGTTTTTGGCCAATCGGCCAGTCCACAAAAAAACGTGGCAGACACATTGGTGATCCTAGAAAGAAGATTACTTAGGATACCAATTTTTACTTATCCTCCAAATCTCGATAACTTTATTTTACTACATCATAACTGCGCAAATAAACCAAATATGGGTCTATCGACATCTATCAATAAATAATTCTATTAATACATATTAATGGAAGGCCCGTCTATGACTAATAGAGGTTTCATTTTCCATAATATTTATTAGAATTCGACACCAAAATTGAAAGTGTGTCGGTCTATTTAGGGAGGTTCGTATGCCTGTATAAGAAGTGCCATCGACAATGCCAATCGGCCTACTTCAGTTGGCAATACCTTGTGAATCGCCCACGAGTATATTAGGGTTGTCACTTTTATAATAATCGTCAATTTTGTACACAAAGCCTGTGACCGACTTTCACATACTTACATATTTACGGGATACATGTCATAAAATCATCAAAATATTATATCTTTTACTGTTTGAATACGTATTTGTGTCAAGAAATAAACGCTATAGCGCAAATAACTAAAATATATTTTTGTGATTTTTTTCCAGTGGCTATTTATATATTTATACTTTAGTACAAAACTGTACAAGGCGGTCTTAATGCCGTGTTATTAAACGTTATTTGATTTTTGTAGTTACCTAAACAACATTCTGTACAAATATCTACAAATTAGTTACGATATCAAATCAAAATTTAGAGCCTAGCAATTTAAATTACAAAATCCATTGCCCTACTTTTATCATCAATTTTAACTAATAGCCACCCGATATGCATTCATAATTTATAATCGCTTGATTGGCGCCCAACCTTAGGTCCGTTGCAACCTGCTAAGGCCTAATTGCTGTCTTGTAACCGTTCATAAACTTCCATTTGCTCACCGAGCCTGATTCGAAAAAACTGTACAACTAAAACAACAGTCATTTACTCACGTAATCTCGTTTATCAAGCGCCTAATAAAATCGAATTGAATTTAATATTAAACTATGTGTATTGTGTGAACAATAGCGTGAACTGAAACGCGATGAAAAATTGAGAAATGAAACGCGTGAAATTCGAACAAAAAATTACAGCGTTCGTATTTCGAACAATTCGAATAATGCACTTGTCTTATCGATCTCTTATGTAAAAACAAGATTCCACGCTTAGAAAATAGCTAGCACTTAAAATACTATTACGAAGAATATAATGTTTGAAACGGACGGGGCCCGATACTACTAACATTTTAACCAGGACATTAATTATTCAATTACAAAATCAAACGTCTGATTAAATAGGATATTGCTTGAAACATTTCTGTGAGGAATTAGTGACTTGTAGTTACATTACACAGTGTCCTGACAACCTGGAGTTGCGTGGGCCGTCGTTCAAACTGCTTTATGGACAAGCGAAATTCAGGGCATTCATACAAATTCCTATAAACTCTTATCGTTGATCGAGTTTCGTGTAAATTATAATAAACATCGTACGTAAGTACTTTAGTTACGTAGGACATGAATACTAACGAGCTTGGTACAAATATTGCAATATTGAACTGTTTGTTAATACCTACTTATAGGTGAGGATTAACGTTAGTTAGGTATTATCTAATCCTAAAATGTACGCAAGATTCTCATTATTGATGATTAATTAATTTGATATAACACTGCTGTACGTACACATAACACGCCTCTATCTAATGCCTGAGGATATAAGGTAAGATTAAAGATCTTTTGAGCAAATAAAATCATATAATCATTATGATTTAAAAAAAACTCAGTCATACTACTGCTTAACATAAATAAAAAAAGGAAATCAAAGTAAAGAATGGTATTTCAAAATGCATAACCACTGCACCGTTAGTACAATGCAATCCAATGACGAGGCACAAACTCAATAATAAATGCCACAATCATTTGGGGCGTTAAAACAATCGACAGTCACCCAAATACAAACCTGAACACTTCATAAATGTATGACAATGATCTCATTACACCCACACGCATAAACACGTTATTATAGCAGATTGCGATGGCCTACAACATGTCCTTAGACGATTATGTAGTCATGTCAAAAACACGTCGCACTTCACGTGTTCCCTATATGGTGCAATCTGCACTAGGCTGACAATGTAAGGTCAATATCACGCTACCAAAAATGGTAACGGCCATTAAGATGGATGACAGTAATACCACTGCAATGAGGCGTTGAAACGATTGAAGTAGTCGTGAATGATACTTAAAATTATTAATACTTATTAGTTAACTTTAAGGTCGACTGATATTTTGTAGTCAGTAATGAGTGACCCACTGCAGGAATGCGATCGATTCTATTTACTCTCTTTATAATCTGCCGTTTACGTTCTCTTGTTTTTATCCCAGTTTTTTAGTCATTATTTACTTCTGGACTATCTCATATTTAACAAATAAGGCTTACCTATTAGAATTTTATTTGGCCTCCCTTTTCCTTTAAAAAATATCACATTTTTAAAGCTTCCGAAATCATTTTTACAAATTGTTATTTATTCCATTCCAATAACAACACAACGACTACAACGACCACGACATTCATCAGTTTTCAATAGAAAATTCCAGACCATTTAGTTACCAACTGGAGACAGCATAAGAAAGGATGGCAATCTTACCAACAATGCCAGTGTTGCGAACTCCGATGAATGAGATATTAAGGAAATACCAACACTGATGTAGTGGAAGCAGGTTCAACACTATAATTATGAAAATGATAGTTTATGATCAGGCGCAGCGTAGCGGATGGCTCAAGCCATGACAGTGAGATTCAAGTTTCAAGCAGCAGACTTGCAGAAAGCTGATAGATGTTACATCTTCGTTTGTCCAGAGAAGTGACTTAAACCATCTCCGTATACCAACTTTCTCGAGTCGACAAGTCTGTAGCCTCTAACGTAAAAAATAAACCTGCTCTTTGGTATCACGTAGGTAAAAACCTCACGACAAGAGTTAAAAATACTTTAAGGAGTACTTAAAATAGCTATAATTCTGTTTGATAGCTGTTTAATGTCCCAGCGTAAACAAAGCACGTCGCAGAAGATAAAGCGTAGTCAGAGGCGTGGGCCGGCTTTGTGTGCAAATTCGGAACAACAACTTGTGGCAGAAAAATATTATTAACATTAGTCACTCCAACCGGTAGTTCTAGGCAATTATCATACTTCATTCGTGACACTTAGAAAAAGTTTGTTATGATATAGATCAGTAAAAAATTTACTGATCTATATCATAACACTGATTAATAATCAAACTACGCCATGTAGTTAAATATATTTTAACTATTTTTGCAGCCAAATCGTCAAATCCATACCGTCACTATAAGAAATAACACGTCCAACTAAATTTAAATCAAGAGCCACACCATTTTCGGCGGGCATGAGGCACTGAGAGTTGGCAAAAGCAAGCTATGTCAAGGGAATGGCCCGCATAATGTGATCCCTAACCGGTCCGACAAAAGTGGCGATTCGTTCATTGTAGCGATTATTTCAAATCCAATGTGACTTGAATATTTACGAACTCAGACTCGATGATGACCGGAATCATTAGGTAAGATAAAGCTCCGTAATAAAACATAAGTTCTATAGCGTATAAATGATTCTTTCTACAAATTCTGGCATCGCTCAGTCTCAGTAAATAAGACTGTTTACTCTGCACTTACGACAGTTACGACGCGCGAAGTAGCAACAACAAAATTACATAAACAGCGTGAGACTCAACATGATGGGGTGCTATCTACACAATTATGTGCGTATTATTGTTCTGTTCGTCACTGCCACATTGCCAAGTTTATGGACGAAAGTTTATGACGCGAACAAAGCTCAGAAGAGAATCGTTCAGAAGGTTCACCGTTATGTTAAGATGGACAAACTGAATTCTGAAATTATAGGCAAGCATTCCTCCACTTTCTCCACAAAAATAATGGGATTTTGCCGTCTGTCATTTTAATCTAAACAAATGAGCAAATTACCCATAAAGACTCCAAGTTCAAAATAAAGCATTGCACTTATCATAGAAAAGGAAATCATGTTTGAAATTCTAGCTATGATACTGCGTCAAGCAACGTCAGAAACATTTTTTCTGCCCATAAATAAAAAGGTTAGTATAAAAACGCAAAGATATTTATTTTAATAAAGTTGACACATATACTGCGACTGATTTTATGTACTCGTGCTACGAAGATCAGATCGTCATCATCAGGTTCACGTTTGTCAAACCTGTTTTTTTATTTTTTATCCTTCTTTTTTCCAAATACGTCATGGGTACTATTTTACTCATCACCACCAAAATGGGAGAACGGTTATTCTTCAAAGAAACCGTGACCCTCTTGAAAATTGACATAATTGTTTTCATATACACTCCTTCTTGAGCTTTGATGAAAGCAACTAATGCGAACTACATTTGCTTACTACGACCTTAGCCAATTGATATACCCAAACTTTTAACATAATTAATTATGTGGGCCTACTGCACCGTTCAATTCTGTTATCCAAGCTCAAATTAACTAACCAATTATTACTGATTTCGTGGAACACTTTTACGTAGTACAAATTAATGAGCCAGTGATTCTCAATTAAGTTTGTATAGTAAGTACTAAGAATTGTTTATCTACTAATTAATTTGTTTGTTGTTTGTAGTTGTTTTACAGATTTATGTTTTAATGATAATTAAATGTAATCTCCTCATCTTTTTTTTAAGTTTGAGTCGATTGAGGAGGACATAGACTCCCTTTTATGTTTAAATTCAAGATTTAGGTACAAATACAAAATAAATTATTGTTAATTTAATTTAATAATTTATTTGGAACACTTCAAGTATATATACTATTGTAATGTAAGTAATAATTTAATAGGCTATAGTGTCTGATCTACTTTTTTCACAAATAATGCCTGTGTTAGGGGAGACTCCGTTCTTCCATAGCAAAGCACTTTAAGTAGAGTGTAATATAAAATATAAGTGAATGACAAATTATATTTAGGAATTTGTGTGTGTGTTTTAAATATTAAGCAAGATCTCAGAACTATCTGCCACACCATAACTAAATCTCGGCGGAAATTGTTAAAAGCCCGGAGCGGTCTCGACTCCGCCGTTAAACAATGTCAAATACCTACCTCATGTTAGCTACTTGCGTGTAATCAGTGGCTTTTAATCGGTCCGTATGGTCCATCATCCAGGCGACAGCTGTATCAGATCGTCTGCAAACAAAGCGTTCATCCTCTCAACGTAAGGTCGTTACACTGACAGGCTGTACATCTTGTCACTGTATCGTTGTTTTTGCAAAAAGCAGAACATAATCAATTTGTTGGACAAATGATGAGGTCTGAAAGGACAAAATGTTTTGTGGTAGTTTAAGGAAAAAATACTAATAAAAACAAGATTAATTTGGTTGTACTTTATTTATTATAATGAGTCTATATTATTTATCGCTCCTTTATCCCATTAATTATGTATTTAAAGGATAAATGAACAAGTTTTCGTGTATTTCCCTAATGTTTAGTGGGAAGGTAGGGAATAATGTAAAGGTTCAATTTAAAATTTTATAAGAAGTTATCTTAATTGTAGAGCTTGCAGCAAAAAATATTCTTATGGGGAAATCGTTCTTACGTAATGTTGTTGGAACTTAGAGTGAAAAATATTCAGGAGTATAATAAATTTACAACTAGGTATAAACCTAAGCAATAAAATAAGCAATCTCGAGAAGATTAGCAAAAGGCAAAAATAACAGTAAGGAAACCAACAAAAGAGCCTCAAAATTTACTCTTTCTGGGTGACAAACTCATCCAGAGAGACTGGATATTTTTAGAATAGAAGCTATAATTATTCAACCCTTTTAATTTCAACTGTCTACGAAAACTATGATGAAAGATAAAAATATAATAATAATGTTTAATTTTAAAAATATGTTAAAATAATTTACCGTCACTTTGCAAAGCATACCTATCTATTTATTATGTTCTACAAGGAAGCTATCAAAAGAAAATTACTAGACTAATAAAAGGACTTGGCTGTGATGGTTGTGGTCATTCCGTCACGGCATCGTGTAGAAACGCACAAAGGTCGGTAAGGAAATTTCTTACGCACTAATGGGATAATAGTCCTCCCTTTTAAGACTGCCGACATAATCCCATTAGCTAACCGGACGTTATGGTTAACCAAGCTAGTAAAACCTAAGTAAGTATTATTCTTTAAAATAAGATTAGATAATTAGGTATTCTTCTTGTAAAGAATGTATGTTGATTTTTGTTAATTTATATTACCAAAAATCAATATACATTCTTCAATTCTCAATTAAGAATTATAAGCCTACTTCTAAACCAGTCTGAGACCCAACCCTAAGACAGATAAAATACTGTAATATATTCTTTTACTTTCCTTCTATTATAATATATACTTCTTCTACTCTAATTACTTTTTCGCCTCCATCTAAAGTATATCCAAAAAAATATATTTAATATAAAACGTTATTGAAATGATTCCGTTTACATTTTCATAAAATTTTAGGAGATCGGAGTCTAGATATATTATAATATTTATCTGAAAACAGTGCCATCTGTTGTACGATTTAGTTGCGTCCACTCAACAACAGATAGCGCTGAATGGTAATTAAAACATTATCGCTCAATAGATGGCACCTAAAGCAATTCATTTTGTAATAAATATAATATTACCGGCTAATCTGGATTGATTGAGATTGCCTAAACATTTACTATGACCGCCTCGTTAGTCTAGTGGTCCCAAGCGCGCTGCTACGCTAGAGGTCGATCAAAGTGTTATTGATATTTATTATGAAATTCTCAGTAGAAGCTCGGTGTTTGGATTTGTGCCCGGTAAATGGCAATAGGCTCGCCTCCTATTACATGAGATCTAAATATACTTACCGGCAAAATATAAGTGTCTAGTTCAGATCGATTGTCGATTCAGGTACCTAGATATTATTCCAACTTTTACCATCCATGCTTTAACTCAGTTAACAATACCATTAGAAAAACAATAATCAATTAACCGCAAATATTTCTGCAACAATAATGATTAATGTTACCACGTTAATTAAATAGGCATTTATCGGCGAATAATAATCATGACCTATTAGAGCTGTGCCAAGAGTATTAATAGCTTATTTTCCCCAATAAATAAAATAATTATTATCACAAATACCTACCTGTTGTGCTAAATAATAAGTGAAAAGTAAGCTCGAACTCGCGTTTTCTTAAGCTTGACAAATAGTATTCAGAAACATACTCGTAGCTGTTCCAAAGCCGTTCAATCACATGACATCATTATAAAGTAGAACAATAAAAAAATAGTTGTTTGATGGCAGTGTAATGTGTTTCCACTGACAAGAAAAAATGTTGCAAACATCTATCGAACTCTCAAAGAGTGAGTGCAAACGGCTAACTACTGTTTGCAACATGGTTTGTCGTCAGTGAGAACTCGGGGTAACAGTAAGTTTCTAACCTACCGATTGTATAGTATTGTCCAATTTTATTAAGAACAGCATATCTGTCATACGTTTTCATTTTGATTGTCGATAAGTTGTTTTAGTAATGCCATCCACATACCAGAAGCCATTTACTTTACAAGGAAAAATTTGCATACACAACAGTAAGACATTTTATTTGTTACGACCCCTAGAGAATCACGGTTCTTTAAGAAAGTAATTCGATCGTACATAATGTCAAAATAACTTCCACGAGCACAGCCTAGTGGCTAGGAGTCTCGCCAGTCTATTGATTGCCTTGACCATTAAAATACCTACCATTAGAAACAGAAATACGTGCGTACCGTATAACAACTTCTGCTCCAGTTACCATTTTTCAGAACGCCAATAATTTAACAACTGACTAGGTGCTACTTCGCATTCTTTTTTCCGAACACCGAGCCTCGGCTTAATATGACCGCAGATTTGGCCGGAGCTGAAAGTTATGTAGACCACAAGCGCGCTCAAATGCCGGTAGAAATAAATGCAATCTCGGCTGGGAAGCAAACAAGGTTTATGAACGGTATGCCCGGTATAAATGCTTTTTAAAAATGCCATGCCAAGAGAACTTTGCAGACTCTTATCCAAACTCATTTCAAGAAAAAAAATTGTTAAGATTTGATTTATAAACAATTATAATAAATAATGATGAAAATTTATTTATTACCTATATAATTTAAAATTAATTATAAAATATAATTATTAAAGTTATAATTTATTGACTTTCCAGTTATTTTGATGCCTTAATGAAAAAAGTTTAGTATCTAATAAAATATATGATATTTTTCCCACAGTTAGTATAGAATAAAACACAAACTGGGTACAGCCACTTAGTCCTTATAAAGTCGTAAAATAACAAGTTTATATCTTCCGTTCCACGAATATTCAATGCGCGGGTGAGTATTCAGTTACATAGTTGTATTTTACTTTTCCCGCTAAAGTATTAGAACGTAAAAACTCGGGTAAGTTTTCCATAAAATATTTAAATAAAATACCTGGACACAATAAAATAATCCTGTATTTTGAATTAAATAAATGCATGTAACAAGGACGTAATAATAATTAATTCACAACATCGAGGTACGAGTATTTTGTAATTTGTCTTGCAGCTTCAGCTTTCATTCATTTTTCTTAGTAGCCAGCGCATTCATTTTCTTGTATACAAGACCAGTAAGGAGGCCGTTCACTATGTAGGTGGATATACAGAGTAAGCATATGTCGTGGAGTACAAAGGCCAGAAGATATATGAGGTACACACACATGAGTAGTGAAGTTGCAGTTAGTGCGAAGAGCATACGGGCCACCAGCAATTGGTCAAATGTTGCTGAAATAAAAAGAAAGATTAGTTAATATTCTTACAAACCGCTATCTTGATTAGAAGTTGGGAATTGGGAATGGTTAAGGTAGGTTAGGTACGTACATCAACGAAATGGTTAAGGTAGTTGCAAATTTCGTACGCCGAGATTTTATTCGAATAAGTCAATGCTATTTGAATATTTTATCTAATTGAGGTATGAGCACAATTCACAATATAAGTATACAATACAATCTCTTGAGATGTGTTTAGCGTGATGAAGGAAGGCTGAAACTTTGGCGGAAACCATACGACAATATCCAACACAAGTGTAAATTTCTAGTATCCAAAACTTAATTCCTAAACTCAAACATTATTTAATGGTCCATAAAGTCAAATCAAGCATAGAGCAATTACAATGACAGATTATGACCACTCAACACAACAAAAGAGATCAAACAAAGCGACTGTGGCTTATTTCAATATCAGACTGAAATAACACAATGCCCACTACAATTCCGAGCATTTACGAGCGTGTTTCACGGAATTAACATTTTAGCGAAGCAATAAAAGCTCACGCAAACCCTCTAAATATTCAAATAGAGAAACATTTTATTGTTATAGACTGTAATGCCATTGGGAATATTAAATAATTCCAATTCGACTTTCTCATGAACTCTATCGTATGCTGGATATTGAGTTTGACGGAGATCCTGATTATGCATAGCCGTTAATTACGTTGCGTATTATAAGTACATTTGGTAACCGATACACTTATAACAACGATAACACAGAACAAATTATACTAACAACCTAAATTGGGGCGAATACATTTTCCCTAAACGTACACGTTTCAATCATATTGCATAATATTTCGCACTTCCCAGGAGTATGTACCAATGTTAAACTTAGCCTATTACGATAACAGTTATTCACGGCTCGTGAGCTACCAAATAAGCTTGCAGCGAGCACAAGCGCGGTGTTTCGCAATATTTTTCTCTTGGTTAAGTCACGAAGCCGGCAAGGCAACCACGAACCGCATTGATGTGCGAATTGAAATTTGTAATGCGATGTCGATGTTGATTATTGCCATCGTATCTATAATTACTAACTAGTAGCAACTTAATCACTCGTTAATTACAATAACTCCCACTGTGGAAACAGTTTTATATAACCATTGCATAACGATCAAGATGAACAGCCGATTTACGACGGTTATAAACAACTTTATACTGTTGACATCTTTATTTAATGAATTGATGATTTTTTTCTATACAAATGACATTGATTCTATCTTTAGGTCGTAAAAGTTAACAGCGTTTAATTTTTATTGGTTGCGGATAGATCTGAAGAAGATCGAATGCATTAATGTGCTTTAATATCGCACGCAGATGTTTTAAAGAGTGGGTTAACATCGTTAACTTTACTACACTTTTATTATGAAATTCTGCGAAACACAAATCGGGTCAGATAGCTCAATAAAATTGTATACGTACATAAAAATATAACGAGGCAGTAGAAGACTAAGCCATAGATGCAGTTGGGAATCGTTAGCGATGACTCTTGTGGTAACAATCCAAAGCCTTGTGAATATCTGGAATAAAATATAAAAATTATATAAGTATTTGTGCATTGTGATCATCCTGCTAGCCTTCTCATCTTTATTGAAGTCGGTGCCAGTCTAACCAGATGTGGTTGAATATCAGTATTTTTAAGCGACTACCATCAGACCTCGGCAACCCAATTCCTCTATAATATCGATATCCTAAGGATGGATAGGTAATCAGACTTTTTGGTCTTCTGACTACTTACTACTAACAATTGTCATAGATGTTCGTATGACAACTGGCCTTTACTTGGCCTTCAGGACACGGAAGGCTCTCAAAGTGTTAAGAAACCCCGAACTGATCAACCGAATAGCATAGTTATTGCTTAGCCACGAGCCCCCAATTTTGCTGGATCAACACATTTTGGATGGTGCAAACGCAAGTCTGTCACCTTGCATGAAGTGTTATTATTATAGCTTCTGCTATTCCCGTACTGCGTTACAGATGAACTCTGTATGAACAACCTTCAATAATGATTTATATAAACTGACAGGTAGTATGCAATGTACTTACTATCTATTTAGGTTTTGAACTTACTCGGAAGAAAGCACACGTGAGCAGCTTGCGTATTCCGAAATGTCGCAGAGAGCCTTGTACCCAGGTCGTGTCTCAACTGCCATCTCAATATACAATGCATAAGTGGACAGCAGAATGCCTGTAATGCTCGCCAGCACGATGAAGCGGTCTAGAGATTTCGTCTTCATCGTTACCTTGAAATTATTAAACTTTGAATTACGTTTGTTGTAACTTATTAGTTGCCGTCGACGCCGGGGTATACAGGAAAATGTGGAAGGTTTTAGGGCAGACCTCTGCCCAGCAGTGGGATGGTGTAGGTTATGGGTAGTAGGTAGGTATACAGTAAGTACACCTCTGCATGTCTGCACCTTTTGGGGATTCAGGCGTGTTGGTATGTAATCTATAAACTCTGCAACTACTGAACAGATTTTTATACGTTTTGTCACTATGAGAATGCTAAATAATTCCCGAATAACATAGGCTATTCATTAACCCCCGGAGTAAACTGGGATCTGATACGGGCTAAGTTGCAGAAAAATCTCTAGTTAAGTATATGTCAAAAGTAATGTTTTTATTTTATTTTAAAGTTTATTTAAAATCTATAAATTTATGTATATGAAAATACAGAAATCAATGATGATGTGTAACCATATAAGAACTTAATAAATGTGAGTGTTAAAAATTTCCTCAATGCATTATTTTAAGCTACCAATGTGATATTTATTCGTAGAATGTGATATAATTTATTCGTGACATATTGATAAAGTATAACGTCATTCATATTCATGAGATTTTAAATAAGTGTTTCCACGTATATGTAATACGAGTTTCATTCATTTAATCATGCACATTAAACAAGTATGTCATCATAATAATTAGGTTTTCATTTATTAATAGTATTCAGAGATCTGTTATGTCCAGTGTTATAAAATATTCAGGAAATAAGTAATCAAAATTAAAATATCCTCTTTTTGCCTATAGACAATTATTTATTTATTTCTATCTGTAATACTGTAAAATAATTTTATTTAGGGCTAGCTTTCTGCCAACGGCTTCGCCCGCCTGGTTTCTCAACTTTTCTGTGCTACTCGTATAATAGTATGTATTATACAAGTGTGCACAAGTTTTAGTAATCAAAATAGACATGATATACTCATTAAAAGAAAATAATAAAAAAATTAAAATCTTCGAAAATTTTCGGAATTCATTTTTGTTTAAATGTCTCAGAAAATAATAAGTTTAATTGTAATAAATTTTGGTGTAATATATTATTTATTTATCAAGGATACTTGATGCCTTAGTTAATCCTATCCTACTCCTACTTTATTAATTAATTTTAATTAATATTATAAATGTGAAAGTTTGTGAGGATGGATGGATGGATGGATGGATGTTTGTTACTCTTTCACGCAAAAAGTACTGAATGGATTTTGATGAAACTTTACAGGATTATTGTTTATACATCAGAATAACACATAGGCTTTAATTTATAACAATATTTTGGGAAATTCCCACAAGTTTGGGAAATATCTATTCCACGCGGACGAAGTCGCGGGCAAATGCTAGTTAACACTAAAATAAAAAAAATTATTTTTACGCAAATTTTGCGAGATTTTATTATTATCCTAAATTTCGGAAAAGGGAGCAGGAATCGAATTCCCTAGACAACGCACAGCCTTAACCGGTTGTGTTTCGGTTCGTCTAGAAACATGAAATTTTGCAGAAGTTCTTTATAAGCATATATACTTAATGTGGTGAACACTAACACAGAATTATATAATATGCGCAACTTCCCTTGTATTGATTTTGTTAATTAATTCTGGTCAATCAAAAGTTAAACTAATGTACACCTACCTTTTGCCGGTATATTTAGATCCCATGTAATAGGAGGCGAACCTATTCCATTAACCGGGCCCAAATCCAGACTCCGAGCTTTCATAGAAAATACCCAATAGCACTTTGCTCGACCTGGCGATCGAACCCAGGACCTCTGGCGTAGCAGACCACTAGACTAATGAGGCAGTCATTACTCTAGTGGCTCGAAACGCGACTAGTAGTTCTTCTATTCAGCTATTTTAAATATGAGTTAAAAATATACCTACCTATCTATTTTCAGTTAATATTAGTTAATTACTTTACCAACTAAAATAATAAATACTAAGTAATATTCACCATGTAGTGTAAGTATTAAATTATATGCTACATAAAATTTATTTTTTCTGGCTAACACAAGGACGAGACAATCTACTAAGACACCATTTTTTTACATATTTAACCAAGCACTCGTGACTGCTCGATCTAAAATATAGATACTTATCTGGAACTGTGCCCCAAACGATTTTTAATAACATGATAAATAAAGGCAGGTCAAAACGTTTATTTACCAATCAAAAACGTACCTTAATTGCACGGACCGATAAGACTCACAAAATCCAAGTCACTCTATGAATAAATTATTATCTTCATTAACACAATCATTTACGTTATTTCATAATCTTAATCACCTTTATAATTGATAAGACGCGAGTTCCCTTTATAACATCCCAAGCTCAACTGAATCCATCATACCGTAGTATCTTAATATTATGTATGCTTAATACATAATATATGTATGACGCATCAAAATGTTTTCTGAACTCGAACTTTGAACCAAGCAAGGTTATAACAATAATTGTAAATCTTAATTTATGATTAAATAACGATCTAGCTATAAAGTTGAAGTCCTCATAGCCTTTAGTCCTTAAAAACTAGACAATAAAGAATAAGTAAATGAATACGATTTGATTTATACATATGGAAATGTTAATTTTATAAGCGTGTGGTTGGAATTATTCATATAATAAAATTATGGTTTGTATAAGATGATTGCCGCGAATATCTGCTTCGAAATCAACGTCAACTCCACGTGACCATTTTAGGCCCCATAGTCTGCCCACCTGGTCCGAACTAAGGGTAGATTTTTATTAAATCTTGTAGTTAATCTCGTCTAACTTGGATAATAATTCTTTATGACATAAACATCAATTGCTACTTGCTACCTTTTCAAAACGTCAAGACGATAGCTATCGGTGCCATTTATATAAATCGGTCCAGTGAGCAGAACAAACAATAGCGTATCCCATGGAATGAATTTTACTAAATAAGCTTACAGAAAATGAAACCCCATCTTAGAATGAGTATGTTAAGAGCCAGTCCACACGGCGCGTTCCGTTGCGTTGCGTCGTCGCAGCGCTGTCCTTGCGTTGTTTTATATACAAATAACCAAGGTGTTCACACGGCGCGTTGCGTCGTCGCAACGCACACATGACGGACAGCAGCCCCCGAGACGAAGCGAGAGGGGGTGTACTCGTGCGACGTCGGAGCGGCAGCGCTCAGTTGCTTGTGCGTTGACAGAGAGGATACACGGAAGCTCATTTCGTTTTACGTTTACGTTTTTGTATTTAGTTTTATTTGCAGGGTAAAATGAAGACCATTGGGACAAGTCAAACGTAGATTTTAAAAATAAAAATTTAAAAACAAAAGCCTGGGAAGACATATCAAAAGTTTTATTTCCTGATTACGAGAATTTCACAGCTGAACGAAAAAACAAAGTTGGTTGGTTGGTTAGTTCTTTTCGTCTAATAGCAACTCCCGATATTCTAAAAAAAAAAACTGTCCATCACGATTTCTTAATGAAATGAAAGGACTGATCCAGTACCGTCTTGTGATCTTGCGTCGATTTCGGCGGTGACGTAGTAATAGGAACAATGCTAGACGTCTTTTCCGATCCATGATTTGCTATAGACTGACTGCGAAATTTTTTCAAAATGCTTGCCGCAACTGTGCGTCGCCGCTGCGCCGACGGAACGTTAAGACTGCGTCATAGTAACGCTGCGATGGCGCAGCGCCCGTGTGGCCGGCTATGCGTCAAAATATTTGCATTGCGACGACGCAACGCAACGCAACGCGCCGTGTGGACTGGCTCTTACGCTGCGCGGATTTTAGTCGGTACGAGTCCAACATACCCGTTGGACTTGTACCGACTAAAATCCGCGCTTGCCGCCCCTTTCCCTATCCCCACGACCATGACGGTCTGTCGCACGGAAGAGATTATCTCTTCCGTAGTCTGCCACAACCATGATGATGCTGTTCGAATACTGCCTGGGAATCGTATTTTTCTTTTGCTTAAATAGTAGGTATAACGATTTAAATTTAGTTTTTGTTATTGTTCGGAATTGTAAGACTTACATAAACATTACATTATAAGACTAACAATTTCCGAAAAACAAACATTCTAAGTTCATTGCCGTAAGAATTACGACTACCAACTATCTGCTACTCAGTTGTGAATAAGATTGGTTGATGTCGTAATTCTTACTGCCATGACCCTGGAATCTGTTACAGACGTACAATTAGCTAAAAAGCAAAAAAAAAAACTTTCACCCGAGACGTCGACGTCGCGGTAGGCCCAGAAGAAGATAGGGGAACGAGCTTGACTTTTATTGGAAAGATTGGCCGCAAGAAGCTCTGAACCGAGAGGTGGGAAGGGGAGAAGGGAAGCCTTTGCCCTGCAGTGGGACGACAATAGCTGAATAAAATAAAGGCGAGACGGTCAGCCTTAAGGGGGATTATTACGCCTTGGCCGCCAAATTCGACAATATGCGAAAAAAAAAATTGCGTCCAAGGCGAAACTATCCGCCTTTATGTGTTTTAATACATATCGGCAAAGAAGTTAATCATGAATACGAATCATTCCTCTTTTCTTCTCCTCCCTACGAGTCTTTACACCGAGTTTTAATGCAAAACTACTTGTTAAGAACTTTAGGCGCGTACAGTTATTAATTTCGAACAAGATGTTTAATAACTGTACATAATTATGCTGGAAAGTGGAAGGGGTGGGATGCTTGGGGGTAATTTTTCTGCGGTATTTTAAACGAAAAAATCTTTTAATTTATTAACGGCAATGTTACTAGAGTTAAAAAATAACACAACAAGATAATATCATGAATATGACAGTGTCATTTTTATAATAATATGTACTTATTTATGAAATTATGAATACCTATGAAAGAAAGATTATGAAGTCTACTTAGAAATCAGAATCCTCAGATGTGAACGCAACGTAAGATCGAAACGTCAAAAAACAACTCATAGTCATGCAATGAACAGCAACTTCATTTTATTAGGTAGTTCTTTTCAGACACTAATTTTAAAGCACGGTTATTGTCACAGTGTATATAAAGAAGAGTAAACTGTAGAGAAATTAAAACACTGATATTCAGTGTTATATTATTTGGAAAACATTTATTCCAAACAAAATCTTGTAGTCGTTCTCAAAATACCAACATGAAAAACTAAACAGACGTATCCTTGGTAATATAGATTGAAGTATCTAGTAATAATTATTGTATGCTTGCGACGCAGACTTTTTATTTAAACCGTATATTAATCGTTTATTAATTTTATGTATTCATTTGCAAAATATGAACTATTTAAAATTATTATTTGTGTCGAAAAAGAGACAGCCTTACCAGTTAGAAGAGCATGACAAGCGCCACATTGCCAATGACGCCCAGTATCGCGGAATGTCTGTGCATTACGTTGGCAGTACTGTTTTTAGTTCACCATCGCGACCGCAACGCAGCGTTGGCGTCGTGTAACACCTTTCATTGTATTGACTATTGACTGATTCTGAACACAGAGAATAATGTATAAAGTTAATTTATCGTATTATTGTCTTAGTTCTTGTTAAAATATATAGTGGTATGTTTTAGTTTAAGTGGAATAATGCCTCCGTTTACGTGAATGTGAAAGAAAGCAGCCCGTGGAGTGCTACGCGGCCATTTTACTTGCAATGCGGCAACGGTGTACGATCCGCCATTGGAAACGGCCTGTGTCTTTTTCTGAGTGCACGATTTGTATTTTCTTAAATAACGCGGTGTAGGAACAACGGATAACCATGTGTGATAAAAGTGTAGTGCGGACTTTAGTGTAGTGAAGCACGGTGGTCGGGTGTTTCGAATAATGTGTGAACGATGGAAAACGAAGTGAAGCAGCGCAATCAGAGAAATAGGCGAAGGGAGCGGGCACAGCGCATGCAAGCACAGCGAGAGAGCAAAGTTAAGGATGGAGACAGCGGCGAGGACGAGTCTCCAACGAGAGAGAAGCCGCCTCGTCCTCCAGCCAGGAGGAAAAAGTCGCGGGAGCCGCTGGGAGAAGAGGATATCATCGATGGTTTCGCCATAATGGCATTTCGCACATACGAAGATCTCGAGGTGAGTACATAATTAGCCCAAAAACACTGAATCCTTTTATGTGTATTTGATAACAAAGTGGCGATCTTACACCTACCTATTCAAGGCATTGCCAATATTTCTCCTAAAAAACAATTAAATGATTGACGAGAATGGCTAAAGGTTGTTTACATTAACCTACAAGCTTGCAATTTTAATTATATTTCTTACGTTGTATGTCTTAATTTATCTAGTAATATCGTAATGACGACATTATTTTAGATTGTCGTCATAATGTTGTTACTATAATCAAACTTTTGAAATTGGTTTTTGAAAATCTAAAATAACTAAAACAGTAGGCATATTGGGATGTTTAGACTCGCATACCTATCCCATTATAAAAAACAGCGCTGTGTAATCGCTTTGGACGTCGCCTCGGAAGTGCATTGACCCAACGAATGAACCCTGCATGTAAAAAGTAGATAGTGAAATTTTGTTATTTACGTAAATGAAAGTAGGTCTTTTTGTACTTTGATAAAAATAAAACCTGTATTAATCGAGTGTGGTATTATCTATACAAGTATGTAGCGGTTATGTATTATGTAGTGAGCAGCTGACTGTCGGCAGGCGCGCCTGTCGGATCGCAAAGCGGCGAGTGAGGTGCAGCCGCGGTCTCCCACAAAGTGTAAATTTGGTCTAAGTGGCTTTCGCTCGTTTGTGCTCATTTATCGCGGCGTCCTCGAATGGCAATATGTTATGTACGTTGAAGTCTCGTATGTGCACAATAAAACTACATTCCCCGCTATCGTTTTAAATTATGGCGACAGCTTAGCCGTTTGTGGCTCGTTGGAGCGGTGCGCGCATAGGTATATTATAGGCCCGAACAGGTTCCTTTGCTCCTATTTATTCACCACATGTGGTGTGCAATGCTTATGCAATTTTTACAATGGCTGCAGTTTAATTCGACTTAATACGTAAACTTAACAAAGGCCTTAACGCCACGCTTGTCTCCATGATAGGATCTACCTAGTTTAGATAAGTAGAAATTTCCTTAGTCTCAATTACCAATTTTATATCATTCAATCGTGTATTGACATCGTGGGTAAGTACCTACCTACCTGTAATGTACTTTTTATGTTAAGATGATTAAATACTAAAAAAACCTATCAGTTAGTCACATATCAAAGAAACTAAATACAATCGTGTATAAGTAGGTAGGTATAAAAGCAATAATTTATAAGTTACGCATTTGTTTACTTATGTGATTGGCAAATCTTGTAGCTATTAAATTATTGGCCACGTTGTGGCTGCTTCGTCAGTTCCATAAAGACGCGTTTTTCCGTGACATTTAGGTACCCACTTACCTCACGAAAATTACGTAACTTGGGTAAATAAGTACCTGTAATAAGTTTGTTTATAGACGTAAGCTGGCAAATAACTTCTAGAAAAATGAAGTTTTACATTCAGAATATTAGTAATTATGCTATCCAAATATGATTGTATCAACGATTCGGCTATGCATGTTTGATTGAGATTATCAACTATGTTAACGCACTATGTCGCAGAACTATAATTCGTTAACATAAGTAGGTACCTAGGTATTGGTATGATAAAGTCTGATAATACATAAGTACCTACCTACCTTAATAACTTATTATTATGTAGATATTAATTTATTATCTGTTGCACGCGGTGTTACTCGCAACCCAAAAGACTTCCTGAGACAAAAGAACCTAGCCACTTATCTCCTTCTCCGAAGTCCAAACATAGGTACATAAGTACCTACCTACCTAATAAAAATGCGATTTAGGCGTAAAAACTTTTTTTATGAACTGAACTTGTCCTGTTTATTCGATTGACATTGACTGTAAATATCAATTGGTGTTTGTTTTCTATCAGAAAAGTGAATTAGGTATAACTAACGTTATTACGTAAAATAACTAAAAAAGTTTTATTAGCACTAATAGATAACCTTTGTCATAAATATATCAAAAATATGTCACATTGAAGAAATTCAGAATAAGCTCTCAACTCGACGAAAAAACAAAGGTTATTGTTGAAACATTATTGCTTTACATGTTTTGTTAATTTTAGACGCTGCTGTACAGTTTGTTCGAAATAAGTAAGCCGATCGGAAGTTGTCTGCAAGTGGTTTAGAAATGGTAAATTTTAATAGAAAGAGTCGGTGTAAAGATAATTAGAGTCGTATATGTTTCACATTTCTAATTATTTTGTTTACTAATTTAGATATTTATGTATTAAAACACTTAATTAAACGATTTTATCACCGCGGTAGTTCGGAACGGCTAACTTCCGATCGGCTTACTTATTTCGATCAAACTGTAGCGTAGCATTTCAATTTAACGTGCATTACTGCGTTTTAGGGTTTTGTTGTGGTTCTTTACTGTTCATGTTTTGTTTACTTTACAGTCCATTATTTTTAATGTTCTCACTCCGTGAAAGTCGGGAATTTAATAATATAAGTACGTACATAATATAGGTACGTACGCTTTTATCGTAAATGCCTTGGTTCTTCAAGCCAAACTGGTGTAATTATAAAATGTAAAACCTAGATAGAAATTAGGTACTTGCCTTACACTATACACTCACACCCGTTATCTCACCGACCTACGTTGGGGTAAGCAGAAACCACAAATCACCACGTGTACCAAGTAGATAGGTACCTACTTTTCCTTTGTTCGCTTCAAGATTATAATGAATCAATTACATAAAATTTTGAATTGAGTAGGTAGGTAGAAGATAACCCATGCAGAAATCGGAAACCAAGACAACTATTGTCTTGGTTTCCTATATCGCTGAGCCAACGTGAAAGGTAACTCGGTATGTTGAATAACTGCCTACCTAATTATTAACTAAGTAACAATAACAGTACCTACTTACATCAAGCTGTTGATTAAAATGAGTGTGTCATTTTAATCAACAGATTGATTCACACACTATAAATACCTAGTTAGGCAGTAGATAGCGCATGTCATTACCCATTTACTAAAATAAATCATTTCATTTGTCTTTATTATTACATTTTAATCATTATATTTCTTATGGTAAAAACATAGTTCTGGTAGATAAAAGAACAGTTTGAAAAATACGGTCGAGCGTGACGATGTCGTTTGACGCCTCGCCTGTTGAGCGACAACGACAATCGACTCTTGAATATCAACAATTATTTGGTGCCAACTTTATTTTCCCACGGTGTAACTATGTAACAAGTGGTCAATGTCATAGTATAATTCCCATTAATAACTCTTGAAGGACTATACTTGTGCTAAAATTCAATGTAGGACCAAATTTTATGTTAAACAATGTTTATGTCTGAAATTATTTCTGTTAAAAGTTGGTAGATATGTATACATAAGGATGAGTCTAATTTAAATTAGCTTTCCAAGAAGATAAACCGCATTTGAAATGCTTGACCTGTTTATGCAGCTCCACAAAGAGAGAAGCTTCTTAAATGTCATACCTACCGACATAAAGTCATACCTCCCCCCATTTTGCGTCAGCTGTTAAAATCATGACGACAATAATTATAATTACATGACTAATATGTACTACATCATTTGACAAGTCAATAGGCCGATATATCTATGTATGGAAGGGCCTACAGATACCCCACTAAGTCTTGGTGTTGGTGTATGTTAAAATTGTGCTTGTAATCGTACCCTCAGATCAAATAAAAAGTTATTTTGAGTTGAGATCGTACCCCCTATAAAGGAGAAAACCCTAGTGCAAGCGACGTTTTAAAAAAAAATGCCCGTATGTAGAACATCGACTGATTTCAAAGTTTAACAAAGAAAGTATCTGATCTACGCACATCATCCACGTACTTATAACTGATACCTCTCGTAGGTATTTGAGAAATAGGTCATCAAAGCCCGTTTGGAATAAATTTTCTTTAAAAGTTTAAATTTAAAATGTTGTTAAAGATTTAGTATGTAAAGAGCAAGACTTAAGTTTAACATTTATATAAAAGGAAAAGAGAGTAGCCGAAGATTAAATATCATGCGTGTTTAGTTGTAATAATATATTTTTTTAAGCATTTTTAAACGTTTAAAATTTTTATTGCCCCTTTAATTTTTAAACGTCTTTAAAAATGCAAATTTTTATCTCTGTATAATGCTTTTAAGTAGGCAATCACGACGGTGTTACTGCGAAGTCTTACTTAGTAAACCGAGTAATAAACATTAATGTTGCTAATCTGCGAATGTTGCCACTAAACGGACAAAGGTATTTATTTACCAATCTCCTTTATACATAGTATATTAAGGAATTCGTATTTTTATTGTTATCTTCATGCCGCCTCTTAAAGATTCACAATGAGATTATTTAATCTGTCCTATAAGTCGAAATTACATAGGGCTTCGTTCACATATTTTCTTATTTATAAAAATCGATATAATCGGAAACACCTGAGTAGGAGTAAGCCCTTATCATTTTGCATTTCAAATATTATTAAGCTCTTTATGGACTACGCAATTAAACGTTACTTAAACCTAAATCGTAGTAGGTGCTCTTGTCTACATTTTTTTATTCAAAATCAATATCATTGCCTGAGAGGACAAGCCGCAACGACCGGGAGAGTCGACAATGTCTCGGGCACACTGACACCCCCTCTGACCCAACCCCTTGTAGTATTCCCCTGAGCACAATGTTAGCACGTTGTGACATAAATGCTTACCTGAGTAAAGTTTAAACTACATCGTTTCGCTTTTATTGCCACTCAATGAACCCACGTTTTAGCTTCTATTTAGACTAATTTGATTTCTGATTCTAGTACACAGATATGGTGATGTAAGATTTTATTAGTTTGTAATTACCGAATGTTGGCAAGAATGCTTGGTTTCGTAAACATGGCCTGTTAAGTGTTCTTTCATAATTAATGTAGGAAAATAAAGCGTAGCTTGTGATTTTAATGAAAAACATATAATGTTACAATAAAAGTATCTACTTACTTCCCAAAGTTTATAAACATCCCAAATCTGCTAATGTCGGTTTCGACCACCCAAAAATCTACAGGGCTTGTCTTGGACTACTCAATTCGAAACTAGATAGATAGATGGTCGGTGGCCAGTAATTTGTACAAATTGAACCGAACCGCCGATGACCCGACGTTGCGGGAATTCTCGACCTTGACCGCAGTTGAACAGCTAATGTGTTGATTGTTACCAGATACTTGACCTGTCCTTTAGAAGGCAAGTAGTACCTATTATTATTTATAATGTCAGGAAAATTATGATATGTATGGATAAGTAAAGACTCGTTGAGTAATAAAACATCCAACATAGGAAATTATAGGAATACTAATTGTTATGGTCGGAGCTTTGTTGCTTTCGTTTTTTTTTAATGTTAAAGTCGTGCGCAATTTATTTTAACATACATAGAAAATATACATGCCTGTACAACCCGAAGGGTTAGGCAGAGGTGTACTAATGGACACCAACAGTTTGCGGATATGTTTAGGTCCCATACGATAGAGGGCGGGCCTATTGCTATTAACCGGGCACAATCCAGTCTCCAAACTGCTACTGAACATTACTTAGAAAAACCTTATAATTTTTTGACCTGGACATCGAACTCAGTACCTCTAGTGTAGTAGTTGACACAGTCTGTTTCCATTTGTTCGCCCCGCCAATAGTTTCATTGCATGCGGCAATATTTACTTACGGAAGAACTTAACTGCTACAGTAAATCTACGTTCCTTTAATAACACTACGACAAGTTGTTTGGTATGCGTACCAATTCGCTCTACTCAATTGAATAAAAATATCAGGTTCTGTAGTCTTTATTTCGAAATAGTCATCTTCAGACATTTTTTTGTTATTAGACCTAACCAACGACTAAATCTATAGTAAAGTTGCTCGTGTAATTTAAATAGTAGGTACCATAAACATACAATTTTCAGGTCCAACAATAAACGCATTAAATAAAGCATGAAGTACGAAAAATGCAATCGCTATTTTGCAATTCACCAGTGTAACCTACCTAGGTATATCGTATTTTGCGAGTTATGTATGACAATGTTATGTGAGTACAGTTGCTTCATTGTTTGCATTTTACAGTTCGCTACATAAAACACGTAAACAATACAAACAAGTTTATATTTAAGCAAATATAAATTAACATTTTCCAAGAAACACTGGCAATAAAACAATAAGCATCTTAGGTATGAGAGATCAAATAAAATGAAACGTCGCTCAATCCAGATTTTAAATAGTAAATGTATTACCCACTCGAGAGACTCGTTATAAGATGTGCCAAGTACCTACCCCAAGTGACAAGAATCACGATGTCGGTTGGGAATGGCGCCGACGTCAGGGGATACTCGGTAGCGGGCGGCTTCGGGGCTGTCGCGACGTATCTCGGCGATCTGCCCGCAATCGACCGTACAGCCTCGGCCATCGCGATCTAGTAGCTTGAAGAGTGTCGCTAGAGCCAATGTGAATATGGCGGTCAGGCTGCCTCTACTTCTGACACTCCTTGACTAAGACAAGTACCATCTTCAACTCCCCTAAGCTCAATTTGCTCGTAACTAACATACAACTTGACATTTCTACAAGTTGTTGAAGGTCAGACTTAAAAAATATATCATAGAATGAATGTAAGTAGAATGTACGCTTAGCTGTTGCAAAATATTAACTTTAATAACTTAGAGACAATATTAACAAGTTTCTCCATCAGCTTTATATTTCATTTGGTTACTTATCATACTGCTTTTAAAAGCTCGTTTATATTATATTATGTTCATTGGTTCAATCTCTCATAACATCCATTAATTATTACAGCTACATTATAAATCAACATTTAATCAACTGTTAGAATATTATTAAATCATAAATTTCGCCCGAGGAGAACAAAATTAATTTGTTATTTGTGGATTATCTACCGTGAACTATGTATTAGCATTGAGTGCGCAATATAGTATAAACATTAGTAACATATTACTCCATTATCGCAAAAACACGTCAGCCTGAGCAAATGTTTACTGAAAAATTGTTAGCTACGCGACGGTGTCGGTCGAGAGCGGTCGTGTCCCGCTACGTCTGATTGTAATTGAATAGTGGCATGTTGTTTGCATGACTTTGTTCTATTGTACACTTTCTTTTATATATCTCTTTTACGTTTAGGTCATAGATGGCAGAGTTTCACTAATTGCGTATCCCTCAAAATCATAAAACTTATATTAGGTATCTGTTCATGTCTACAGGGTACAAATGGAAGCTGTTTTAAAGCGGTTGTGATTGTAATATTGTATAGAACACCGTTCATAAGAAACATCTACCAACATTCTAAAGGGCAGAGAAAGTCTTAATCCGTGAATACGATAATTTGTCCTTTCTGTTATGCCTAACTCGCTTCTTCTCCAAACCTGTTCTAATAATAAAGAACCCGATGATTTAATAACTTATATCTTAATATTCATTGAATCTAATCTTGATTATTATGTATATCGACAAAACAAAAATATAATGTACCCATTCTTAAACAGGTTTATTTTATTGAATTAAAAAACACTTAAATCACACAGAACTTTTATTGAGAACAGGAACCGAAGATTTTAATTATCCTACTGGGAGAAATCTTATAAAGTTAAAGTTCACATAATATAAATATTACTGTACATCAAAACCACCTAGTCTTTATTCCCTGGACAATTTGAGCGTGTGGCAGTTGACAAGCGAGGTAATCGGTTCGTGGCACGCGACATACATTTACAAACATTTCGATTACATCCCTTCATATTTGTTTTCACGCGCTACTATTCACCCCATTCAATTATACAGCTATTGGGGATTTCTGTTTCTCTTTCGGTCCGCTCTAAATATTCAAATGAAAATTATTGATTTTGTTATTTATTTAAGTATAGTTACTTTTTATTTATTTATTTATTTGAATAGGTAACTATAACTCAATTATTAAGTGTGTCTTATCCTTACCTGAGTGTATTCTCATTCTATTACACAATACATGTATATATGTATATTATATCTGATGTTCTACAGTGCTATAATGATTATTTAACCGTCATCTTTAAAAACTCATGATTCGTTTTTGTACCTGCACAATAGTCGAATGCCCGGTGGAAATAGTCCTTTTGTTAAAAGTTTTTACTAGATTTTTTTGTACCGGTTCCCTGTTAAACAGCAAAGTATTTTTTCTTTTTGGCTTTGGGTTAATTCTTACAACAATAATTGTTTTCTAAATATCATGTGTATCCGGCACCGTGCGGTTTCTTTTGTTACTTGTTTGTATTATGGTACTTTTTTAGATAAGGCAATCTACCTTAAAACCCTGATGACCCCTAAATTAAACCACAGAAGAACATACTTAATTGAATCCTAATAATTACAGTTTATATTATTGTTCGGAGTTAATTAAGCGCGGTTGGCGCTACTTATAAACGATTTTAATTGCAGATGAAAATATTGTTTCCTGGGGCGAGTTAATTATTCACTATCTACCTATGACGCGTCAGCTCGGCTCAGAGGAGGCGGGTTCCATTACCCACTGACCTTTTACGATGTTAAACACTCTCAGTTTATCTAGCTCTATTTTATAGATACAAATAAAAGATTTGTTGTCAGTGGTTATTAACATCTAAGACACATTATAAAATTAACATGTTTTTAACCAGGATTTCTTTAACCCGAGTAAATGTCCTTTTTTTAATAGGATAGCTATAATTATACTTTTTTAATACTGTTTTTAATTAATCTTTAGTATTTATTTAGATAAGTAGGTACTTACATGTTTCATTTTCTAAAATGATATTTGTAAAAACTTGAAGCACGTCTTTTTTCTAAATAGCTTAGAAGAATAATTATTATAGATGGATTCCTACTTCTCAGGCTACCATTTTGTACAGGCAAACTTTTTGAAATCTTTCGGTAATAAAATAAAATCCTGTTCTTGTAATCCATAAAATTACATCATGTTCAACCTATTAGAAAATTGTATAATCGTTCATTATCACGCAGCTCAGTATCTAATCCGCGCTGCGCTACCTCGCCGTCGGCTTGTCTGATGACTTAATTAATGACCCGCCGTGTCGCTGTTAATTAAACAGCCCAGGCAAATTGAAGCTCATGCCTGAGCCCGCGGCTGTTGCCAGATTAAAAACAAAATGCAATTTGGTGCGCACCACGCGACCCGGACTAAGTGTGATTAACGCACAAGGACGCTTATAACGTCAGTGAAGAAGGACATGGAAATTGTACCTCACCTATCTTATTTGAAGGAATAGTAATTAAGTGGTCTCACCCACCTCCATTTAAAATTTGTATAAAGAATGGGCGTAATGTATGTAACAAAATACAGAAAATACCAAACACCAGACTTGTCATGTAAATAATTAAATGTACCCATATTTGCATAATAATGTCAGAGTTACAATCTTTACCATGATGTTGTCCCCTGTTCGTTGATTGAATTAACCAGTATTATAATGCTGCCACTCATTTATTAGCCTTGTTGTTAAGAGTAATAATCACAAAATGTGTGCATAAACAGTAATTATTATAACAACTGTCTTGTGGCGGTAAAGCTTGTTAATCTGCAAACAGCATTGGCGACCGCTCGCTTCGCCTGTTTAGTGAGGTAATTTAGCATGTAGTGAACATTCCCAGTCTCATCTCTGAATATAATTTTGAATTCAACCAACAGATAATAATTCCGAACTGTAATTTCTACTGTGCGGATGACAGGTTATTTGGTGAGCGCAACGAAGCGTTATTTAATTATGCTATTAATAATATTATACAAACTACAACATAAAAACTGGTCATGTGGCTGTTACTTCTTATTGGTTCTTTTAGACGAAATCGCTGATTAAAAAAATAATAGGAAACCTTGTATTTTCTCATCAATTGTGTTGCCCCGTGTTATGGCCGTTGTTTATTTCTGTTCTACGTAGGTAATTTCTTTCATAGATTTAAATATAAACGAGATAAACGTCTATGACTACCTCGTTATTCTAGTGGTCCCAAGCGCGACTGCTACGCTATAAGCCCTGGGTTCGATTCCCAGGTCGATCAGTGTTATTGAGATTTTCTATGAAATTCTCTGTAGCAGCTCGGGATATGGATTTGTACCTAGTTAATGGTAATAGGCACTCCCTCTAAATATTACATGGAATCCAAACATACCGGCGATGCGTGAGTGTACATTAGTACACCTCTGCGTAACCCTTAGGGAAATACAGGCGTTATGTTAAGTGATATAAACCAAGCTATTAGAAAATTATAGCTCTACAATTTAAAGAGGCATTGAAATGTAACATTTTATTAATAGCTGCAGCTATTGAAACACTGCTTCTACGTTGTCTCATTATTGTAAATTTATTAACTGATTAAATTCGTACGACTAGTTTTTGTTGAAATTTCTGTTTGAATGGCTTAATTAATGCAATAATATATTCATGAGCTGAATGTAACAAATTACTGTATATTCCTATTATGATTTTATATTTCTTTGTAACGGTTGTATCAGTACTGTCACATTAGTGATTAATATGTTGTTGTTGAGGCAATTACGGCAAATGACCGTTGTCGGCGAGCCGCTGGCGGTGTGACCGGTAGTGGCGTATATACATATAAGTAGGTGATTACCTTGCGGCCTACTGAGTTATTGACCGACGCTAATTATTTGACAGCGTCTTGTAAACAGTAAACGTGACGTTAAAACAATGTTAACATTATTAACTGCCGAATCACGACTCGGGGGCTAAATTGTTATTTTACACTTTTAACTTTGATATGAAAATGAATTGTGGCTTGTCGGTTTGGTTATTAACAAATAAAACTAAATTTTGTTATGCTCTCTGGCATCTGTGTAGTATCTAACCGCCTTTCCCACGGGGGCAACGCCGCCGTCGGCAGAAATATAGCTCGCCCGATTTCTTTGAATTCGTGATAACTTTTTTTATGAGTCTGAAATGAATTGTATAAAATCTTTTGTAGAAGTCACAAAGTTCTCGAGAGAATTTTTTCTTTCGTCGCAGTTCAAAGAGATTTATTCCCTGTAAAGTGAAGTTTACTCTTCATTTTATTATCTTGTGTGGGCAATTGGTTATTGTTATTTATTTGTATTGTTTTATTCAGATGTTATTCTTATCTTTTCTTAATCATGTCTCAATATATTATTACATTTTATAAATAGAAGTATATAATAATAAAAGTTATATTCTCTGAATATGATTAACAAAATATCCATTGGCGCTTGTGTTATAGGAAAACAACAAAATTACCTTTTAATTCTAGCATAGCATTTTAACGAATCAATAGCTACTGTACTATTATGTTAAATAAATCGTTAATGTTTACAATTGGTGTGAGATATCAGCTGTGGGTGTGGAACGAGTAATTTATTGTTATTATTTATTCACACTGGGCGGTCACGGCAACACGTGTCGTTCGATGGCACGAGCAGCTTTATATCAGATCATAGCTTCAGAAAGTTTGCTCGGTAAGTCCTGTTCCCGTCCCGAAAGCGAACTAAACACTCTCCACACTAATTTACCACACACCCTCGAGCTATTTAATCGAGGGTGAAGGGGTTACGCGTGTACTATTGTTAATTCGCTGTAAGCGTTTTGATTTTGTGTTGTTTGACTAAGATTTTTTATATAAGATCTCTTCTTAGTGTGGTTGGCCGGTAAGTTAGTTTGATCAATCTTTCTCGATAAAACAAAATATGAATGAATTAAGTAATCATGGTCGACATAACAAAATAGATTAAGCTGTAATAACTTAATATTGCCAAAAGAATTAGATAAACAAAATACCGTTATGTAAACAGTTATTATAGGCTTTTCGGAGTAATAATACAAATACGAAATGTAGTTAACAAACTTAACTTAAATAGTTAACAAACTCAACCCATGTCAATGAAAATAAAATTCAGAAAATACTTCAGAACCTAAGCTCGAAATAAACCTCCTCCTATCCTATCTCCTCTGTTTAATACGTACGATGAATGATTATCCTATTTTTCTCGTGGAATCAACGGAGTTCACTTTGCAAGGCGTGTCCCCCACCGCGCACCGTACTAAATTGTACCACTATTCATTTAAAATACTAATGTTGGTACTAATTTTATTAAAAAATTGTATGTCCCATTATTCAATAGACTGCCCGCTTTTTCACTCTTTTCCAAGGTCGAATCTATAAATACCAAAATGCATCACAATGGTTCAGCTTTTTAGACATGAGCACGTTATAAACAAACACAAACGGAGTTGCTTTCGCATTACTGATAATAAGTGTGTATGGTAAAACCGTTAAAAAGTTTACCTATTTTTATATAACCATCACTGATCATGATAATTGTCTAGGTGATTAATTTGGAATCTTTGTCCTTTCTAGCAGAGCACAGAATAAATTATATTAAAAACGATACAAAAGGTCAAGAGATGTCCACTCCTCGGCTTCGAGCTCGTAGTCCATATTCCAGGCTTTCTTTTTATTGTAAAATTTGTTAATATTTTATTCATACTAGACCCGAAACACATTCGTGCCCTGAACGTAAGGCAGCGTCCAATTGTGTCCACTTAAACACACAAAAAAGTTTATCAAAATCTGTCCAGCGGTTTAAGAGAAGTCCAGTGTTATATTGGTAATCTAAACCGTCCAGGGACCCAATCAAACACTCCCAGAAAGTTCTATCAAAATGGGGCCAGCCTTATAGAAGTTCAGTGGCATACACACGTATAAGAGTATCATATATTATATATATGAATATATTAAGATTAGAAATCAAGAAATCTTGTATTTGGTTATCGACACTTGAATTTATCAGATATGGAAGGCGAAAGCATAACAAGAAAAGCACTGCTCGTTCAAATCACCCCTTATTGTGTGAGTGCTGCTGCCAAACATATCTCCCCTGCAAATTATTTATGTGGTAGCACTTGTTACTCACAAGCTTTTCTTGTTATGATTTTTGTATGAATAAATCTTACATTTCAGTATAATATTTACATAAAATCTTCAACGAATATACTTGCGTCAAGGATTTCATTCGCTTGTTACTCATAAAGTTTATTTTCGCATTATCTCTTTAAGTGTGATGTCATTGATAACGTTGTATTTATAGATAACTAAATTTAGTGTAATATTATGAAATATGTGCGTGAAAAACTGTGAGAAATCGGTTGCGTTCCGATAATAATATGGCTACCAACTCATTTTGCTTGTTTCAACAACAATTTATTAGAAATTAATGTCATTTGTTGCATAATACCTATGTAAAGTATGTATATACAATGTATATTTAAATAAATATACTGCAGACATACACGAGTATTAAATAATACTCGTGTATATCTTCAGTATATTTGGATTTTATATTTGAAATTTAATGAAGATAGCTTCTTTTAATATTATCTAACGCTTGCTTAATATAAATTGGGGGACTCCCCGATCTTGCAAGTATATGTAATATACATGAATGATTTCTATTTCTAATCAATTGTAATGATTGCGTTAACACCGAAACATCAAAAGTAACTGTGACTAATGTTAAACCGTTTATCTAAAACAATATTATCTATATTTATCTGAATATGATGATGTTGAATAAAAAACAAAATTATCATCAAAAGTAAAGAATATAAGTAAAAAGGAATATCCAATAAAAACTTGGTAAATTTAAATAAATGTTGGAAAAAATCGCAGTATGTAGGTACTTATGTAAATTCATAAATTGAAACCAGTATCTACTATCCTTGTTTAATAAACATAGGTCGAAATAAGTCGTTTCTTTATTTAAAAGTTATTCAGGTTTATCGTTGTTAGTTTTTTATATTTATTTCTGTCAGCTTTATAATAAAATTCAAAGTAATACCACGAGTAACGTTTTCGTTGTTCATGACCTAATAAAGTTTATATAATAAGAAGCGATAGTGTTGAAGTCTTGAAAGCTCGGTAGTTCATCGTCAAGTCGTAAACTCGCGCGCGCACTATTTAGTCAGCACATTCTGGCTCTCGGGCTTATTCAGCTAAACGGGCGCGCAACACTATGATAAAGAGGAGTCTTAGACGAGAAAATCTGTACGCTACTAACTACGGCCTTCTACATTCTAACAATGTGATGTAAACTTTCACGGACTCCACTTCTAAGCACAAACGAGCCGATGAGTTTCTAAGTTGTTACGGTTATTTGATACAATTTTAAAGCACATATTTAACTGAGACAGACATTAAAGGTGTGACAATTTATTAACTACAGCTTGTAAATTTTATTAAATTTATTGACATCTTAATTTAATTACAATGTTTGTTCCCAGGCTGCTGTAAAATGCGCTTCCTCTCCTCGCACAAATGCCCTGTCGACCAAACCTCGCTTGCCTTTGGCGGCGCTGGCGGCCGACTCTGGGCGAAACCATCCGCCCAACAACGTCAACTCTCATGTAAGTACCAACCATTATCTTGTCATAGACTTAATGTTTTTCTGTATGTCAAACATATATGCTTGACTGCTGTCATTCTGAGGCATCAATTGTGTGCGCAAGCGGAATTTAGAAATATGAATGTATTTTACGCATGTTTTGTTTGTGTTTGTTCTCAGTAGACGTATCGTAGACATAACACAGTACACTGTTTGTGCAATAACTGTACGTTTAAAATTTTGTCATGATCCTAGCGAATACAGCCAAGTGAAATATTCCTAGCACTTATTTAAACCTTAATTTCGTTGACAATTTTTTTTTTTTTTTTTTTTTTTAATAAAAATACATTTATTTTCCACCACAAAACTAAAAACACAAGAACAAAACTTTTATTACAAACTAAAACAAAAGAAAAATAATAATTATATAAAAAATAAATAAAATAAAATATATATAATAATGATGCGCAAATGATGATACAAATGCGCTTTGTTAATAGTGATCGTCCCTGTTCTTACAACGCAGCTAAGTTAAATCTGTTGGGTGATCTCACACGTCTAAATGCAGCGAATCTAAATCTGTAAGCCATCGAACGTGCCTCTTCCGGGATCCGCTTTCTCGCCAAACTCATAAAACGTATGCAAACTGCCAATCGACTTGTCAACGCGTCCCACCACATCATCTTCAAGATGGATGTTAAATTAACATTGCGAAATGCAAATAGTACTTTGTTGATTGATTATATCATTTGCATCTAAACGCTCAATGCGTTAATTCATTTTCGTTAGATAAAGATGCCATCCTGTATTCTTAACTTAAACTTTCTTCTGTACGTATTCTTAATTTAAAACTTTATTCCACTATTTTTCAAATACAAGCCTATATTACTCTTAATGTGAACTGATTTACTAACCGTCATTAGTATGTATTCTGTTCAGTAAAAGTGCACTAAGTCACTGTATCTTTTATTTTGTTTTGACGAGTTTACTTGGTATTCAATACGGCTGTAAAGACGCCACGATTGCCGAGCAAACGGAGCTTCAATTTCTGAAATAATGAAAGTCAAGTGAAGTCCGGTTCCAAAAGACAAAGCTTATCAAAATTGAACTAATATTTATACTTTATTGATTGTAAAGTAGACCAAATATTTGGTCTACTTACTACTTGTCCACTTTACCACAAATCTATAATTATAGTTTTCTGAGGGTAAAAGCTAGTATAATATCATTTAAATTGCTACCAGGAAACTGTGAAAATCTCTGAAAATTGAAATTAACCAAAAATAACCCTAACGAAAAGCGAAACCGTTGAATGCAAAATTATTAATTTATCGGGCCAGTCTGCAATGCAATGGCAGATGGTTTCCAGCGACGGCACGCGCCGCTATTTAATGGGCACTTATAAAATCTTTATTAGATACACTATGCTTTCTAGTGGTATTCAACACTAATGTTAAATTAAAGCCTTGGCCTAAGCACTTATAATCATATTTTTTAATCGTTTACGTTAAAGTCTATATAGAGGGTCGTATTCTTAATTGTTATCCTTACTAATTCCGTTACTTTTGCACAGAAACACTTACTTGCACGTTGGGTCGGAATGGCTAACTTCGTTATATATAGACTAGACATGCACCTACGAATTATTAATAATAACTCTATTTAGTCATAAACATGCACAGTTACGAACTGTAACTGCCAAGAATCATCGTGGTCGATTGCGAATTTTACTTGCTTTCTTCCTTCTCAATAAAGTTTTCGTTAAACAAGTATAAGTATAATATAATAAGTTTTCGCGAATAAAAATATCAAACATTAAATGATCGACTTGATATTCCTTTCCGTATTGCGAAAATCGAATATTTATTTCTCCACTCGCCGACGTGTGTGCTTGAGTTCCAAATAGGTTCACATTTCTGATTCGAAAGAAGCACTCTGAGCGGAATGCGAACAGTTTACCCTGTGTGCTCCCCCGTGAATTTCGACAGTTCTCCGCCAGCCAAGATATGTCGCAGTCCCATCCAATTTGCCTCCCGCCGCTCGTGCTGTTGCTCGAATAAAGCGGAAAATCTTGCTCCGCACCGCGCCGCCTACAGAATAAATTATGTCAGCTTCAATATGAAACTGCCGGAAACGCAGAGCATATAATCCTTAAGTCTAAAGGTAATCTTAAAACAAATGTATTCATCGAAAATTAACCGCGGATTTAATAAACAACTCTGATGTTTTATCAGTGTTGTTGTTTTATAAAGCGTCTATTTGCTTGAAATTTACAACTATATCACTGTTTAAACAATATCTAGAGTTGAGCGGGAAATGAGCACGATCGTTTGGCACGAGCTGGGAACGCGCCGCTGCGGCGGCTTCGGCTAATAGCTCTTCGCAGATTCAATTTGTCGAATAGAATATAGCCTCTCGGTGCACACTACGCGATCATTAAGTTACGTTCTCGTCTCCAACGTCGTAACGTAAAATTCACTTCAAACACCTACCACTCGAGCCAACTAGCTCCTAACATTAATTTAATTCGCTTCCTAATTAGTTAAGTAATTGACTTAATACGACCTCACTACTTATACCAAAGAGTACGTTAGACTCAACTCAACATTAAGATTTTCAAGCTGTAGGTATGCTGTACTGTTTCTGACTTTTAATATACTCATAAGAAGACAAGTTTAGACCCTAAACAGTGTCTTTTATCCAACGATGAATACAATCGAAGAATTTCTAAAGAAAGTTGTATGAAACTAGCTCTTTACACATGGTTTACCTTCTTATCGGTTATAATCCTTCTGTAAGATTAATTAAATGCATAAATTCGCAGCTTTATTTACCTGAGCAAGTTTCGCTACTTACATTACACACTCATGCGATATACTGGGTTTGAACGTTAACATGAAATTGGTTGCGGCGGACATGGATTGCTTTCGACAGAAGAGCGTCCTTATTGTGTTGTCTCCGGGAAAGCTGGCGTTTCGCCACGGACGCGACACGCTGCCAATGCCAAATGTTTTTTATTCCCCTTTCTGGACGATATTGCCGTTTGCTTACGTCGCCCTCGCTTCCCTTATCTAAAACGACAATCGGGTCGCATCGTCTATAGTTTGATAGAACTACGGTTAGATTTATCGGTATTTGTGATGACCACCTTTTCTGAACTGTTTCGGAAATGAAAGTATGATTTCAAATCAAGCTTGTAATCTTTTTTTTAAAAGCTGCTATGTGGGTCGCATATTACTAGTATACTTGTTAACCCCTCGTGATATGCTTGTGTTACGAGTGGTTCCATGTCGGTAGTACAGTGGGTGGGTTTCGACCCGGTTTGTTTTTTCAACTCATTATTCAATATTAAGGTATAAATATGCCATTATGACTAATTATAATATTGCAAGTAATGATTTCAATTCAATTAAACCGCGCCTCTCATTAATTAAAATAACAGCGATTTAATTAATTATTACGTTTATTTGGAAAACGGTTTCCAAATTTAATAGATTTATAGGCAAAATGATGTCTTCATCGAATTTTAATTGAAATTGGACAATGATTTACAATTTCACAATTCGTAATATTCAGTGAACTGTGCGGGATTCAATAATAATGTCATATGAAATGCTTTTATACGTGTGTTTGCACGCTGTCAATTAATGTATAACTTATTAATTATTGTTTATACATGTTTAATAATAAATAATATCACAGAAACAATGCGAGGTAATATTCCTACTAAAGAAGATCTGTTAGGTGTACATCTAACAGCAACTGAAGTCCCCAAAAGCAATTTACCAATTAAGATGATCTCGTGTTTATGAGAAAAAATCTATAAAATTATTCGCATAAACTGATGACAAACCATTCTGATAAAGTTTGCCGAGAAGTCTGTGATTTTTTTTTCGCAGAAAAAGAGCCCCAGACAACATAAAATGACAAACAAGTTTATTTAATGTCAGATACGACTACAGCTGGAATTTATAGTAGGAACCTAACATTGCATCATAATGCTACACAACGGAAAATGATTCGGACACTAAAATCAGTCTTTGAGGAATACTGTTTTATCATTTTCGAATGATCGAGATTAACAATGGTTAATTTCGATCATTTATCCGTAAAGGTGAAAGGTGAACGATTGAAACACTAATTACTAAATTGTGTATTAGTTTTTAAATATTTTATTTTGGTCTGTTATCACTCCACATTTTTACGATAATACCTGTTAAGGCAAAAGTCATTAATTAAAAGTTAATTTGTTGCCTTTTACAAACACCTTTTGGCATCAGAAAGCCCATTTTCACAGACACCTGTATAATAATAATCATTTCTACTGGGCAGGTTGCATGATGACTCAGTGACCTTATTTTACCCACACGATGGACATCAATCGTGGTTATTGATCGACGATCTTTTCGTTTTCGTTCGACGTAAAGTCGCTTCAAATCTTTTTTTGTATACATAATGGCATAAATTCATACAAGTGGAGAGTAAATTTTTATGTTCAGAAATTCGACTCTGACCTTTTGCATATAACCTTCAAATTAAAACTTCACAACTCTGCCTACTGTAATTAGAGCGCAGTGCTTAGTGTACCTGTCAACGCGCAACAAGAGGAATAACGTGCTACGACATAAATAAATTATGCACTACTTACGTCACTTAATGACACCGCACCCTTGTTATGTACCTCAGTGTCATGGCGCGGCGAACTCTCTCAGTAGTGCAGTCTTCCGAAAGTATTTGTTTACTTTTACACTTACGTTTATATTAAGTACTTAGTATTTTATATTTTAATTAAATCTTTCAAAACTATACCAAATTTAAAATTTTACTGCATTTTTTCAAAGTTGCCAAAGGGCCTTTTCTGTATCGTGGGTATGTTTTCAAACACAAATTTTCACATACGAACCCCAGACAGATTTCAGTCACAACTGCTTGACGGGCAAACAAATGCTGAGATCGAACCCACAAAACGTCGCGCAGAAGCCAATTCCTCAACCATTAAGTCGAACTATTAAATGTATTATAACCCGAGGCACTACGCAGCTACATAAAATAAACCGACAGCCGTAACAATATTATACTTTTACAGCTAAGAGATATTATTACGTTATGAATTATCATCTGACATCCAGAATTAACCTGACTGGTAGTGCATAACCACTAGAATGCCTGTTCATGAAAAATATAATTGAATGATTTATCTCGTTGGTCACGTTTCGCCGCCATATGGACTTCTCATGAATAAGTAATGTTCGACTGCGGTCGTTGTTTCAATTAGCGGTTGTGTCGACGGTCGGGCACGACTGCTTCCCGCCAGCCACCCGCCAACGCGCGCTTCGACAGAAATCAAAACAATTTTTATGGAGATTAAAATAGTATGCAGTTTTTCAAATAGAGATATATCATTGATAGACATAAGCGACGACGAAATAATGTCGTGGCGCGCATGATATGAATATAAATAAAATGTATGTAAAAAGAACTTAATTTTAATTTTTAACCCGCTTAGCGGTAAAACCTATCTACATCATCGTCATCATTAGCCCGTAGCCCGATTACACGCACTGCTAGAGGAGTCGCACCCCTCTATTTCTAGCCCCAACCTCCACCTGTCTACATTTTAGGCGAAATAAAAGAAAGCTACAATAACAAAACGTATATCTTTGTAAATTTTACCGAAAGAAAATTATGATCTCCGGCAGGATTCGAACCTGCGTCCTCCGTATAAGAACACGTTCAAATCCTGCCAAGATCAAATATTCCCTCGCTAAAATTTATATCTTTAGAAATGACCAAATAAAATAAATAATATTTTCTACTCGAATACTTTTCACCGACAGAATAAAACACCGGTGTTTCATAAAATTTACCCATAATAATTGAGGATTACGATAATGAGCGAAAGTAATTATGTGACAACATCCCCAGCTACATCTCCGAAAGACAGGCCCCATTCAAGGATTTAGAGGGATCTCTGTCGCCTACAACGGATTAAATTGATATGTGCGACGCTGCTTAACCCGTTTTATACTATGTAAAGGGTCGGAAAGCAATCCCTTTTATTAGATGTGGAGACATAATCTTGCGCGTATGTCTTTTTGTTGTCTATTATGGAAGCAGAACATCTCAACTTTTATTGTTTTCGTCATTTTCATAACCTATTCGGGACGCTTTAGGAAGGGTTGTTTATTTTAATACATGCTTAGTATTATCACAATAATGTTTGTGTCTCGTAATGTACAAAGTTGTCCTTATATAAAGCTGAGTATGCGAATTCTGCCAACATTAAAGATTTTGTTTCGGTCGACGTCCGTTCCCGGAAATGGTGTCGTTTACATAAACCTAAACCGGCAGCGAGTAATGGCCCCTACACTTGTACAGTTCAGCGATACCACTTGAATGGCAATGCTTAAGTAATACGTTCAGATTTTTGTTAAGTAAATATTATTATGTTAAATATTCGGAAACCAAATTGCGACTGTCAACAAGTAAATTAATATACAGCATAATTTGTAACTTTTTGTTGCAAAGGCAATCTATACTATTATAAAACTGTCATAAATATGAATTTGTACATTAAAAAAAGGCGATTAGGGTAATATAAACGTCCCCAAACCCAAAAAAGTGTTTTTTTTTTCGTCCATTTGTAAGAGATTGGAGCAGAAACTACTTAACAGATTTAAGTTTTGTTTTCACTGTAAGAAAGCATAATATGCTCTGGTAGGCAAATCGTGTTATATGAAGGCTGCTAACAAAACGAGCATTTTGACGCGTATTGCGTGATATAGGTATTATACAAACTTTGTCAAAACATATATACATACATGTTGAATGTATAATGTACATCTTATTTCAATTCGCTGATCCTGAGTTATGACTCCACTTTTTTATGTGGATCCTCCATAGAAAGAAGATCATCATTGTCAGTTTTATGGTACGAAGCTACGGGCAAGAGATAGCTTAAAATCTGCATAGTTCGTGTGGAAATTATATCGCAAAAAATATAAATAAATATTTTAAATTAAACTTGGGAGGCATACAGGAGGATGATCACATGATATGACTTTTGTTTCCAAAGTCGTAAGTTAAAAGCAGATTCCTTCTTAAGAAGAACCAAATTTAAGTATGTTTGAACTACATATTATGCGTAGTATAATTTTGAAGTTCATCGATAAGTCGTCAAAAAGTGTTACCCACTCATTTCCGGAGTTATGATCATTTTATTTTCTTTTAGCAGTCTTGTACAGCGGTCGTCGCTGAGCATCGCAGTCGCTTCCCTCGTTTGAACGAGCGCCTTTCGAACCCTACCGTAAAATAGACGCGAAATGTGATAAATGGAAAACTCTTTTTATTGTCGGGGCCCGGGACACGTTACGTTATGGGTCGGCTCCACTCATCCCGCCCGCACCCTCGCTTTCCCGGCCCGTCTTATCAAGTTTTCTTATATCCTAGTTACCGCTCAATTTTGTGAGCCTTATATAAAAAGCTTTTCCTGCGCTCCCCTCTTTGCAAAAGATTTGCTCTTAAGGTATCTGTACACGAGTATCTATCTCTTAAATGCGTGAGATAGCTAACACTTTTCTTGCCCTGTTGAGTATGGGTCTGATGTTTAAATTGACCCTGCATTTCTTTTATCCAGGGTATTACGCTGCTTCAAGACGCTGGTACGTCGGATGACAGTGGACGGGCGTCAGAAAGACTAACGGGTAGTTCGGTGGCGCCTCGCGATCCCGATTCTTCCCGTGATCGTCTTAGTGACGTAAGTATTTTAATCTTACATCACTTTACGTCCTTGTACCCATTCACTAAAACTAGTCGTTTCTTTGTGCGAAGAACCTTCAGCAATGAACTCTATAAAGCCCTTTCATACTCTCCTACCTACAAAATTCCGAAATATGACAAAACGTACTGATATAATTAACATTATGTTCGTTCTGTTTACTCTGTCACAAGTTATCGTCTTTGTGTCGTGCTTTATAACGAGAAACTTAAATTTTATTGCGGTGCATGTACGAATTCACTTAGTGTTGTGATTGCAATGAGTGTTAGATCGTAAAATAAAAGTATACCTTATTAATGTCTTCTATTTTGTTGCATATCTTCTCGTCTCTCCTTTTTATAATTGGCAAAACTGAAAGATACGATTGATCTTTATAAAACGCTTTTCCTCTTCGCTATTTCTTAAAAACATTATTGCTAAGTCGAGTGTTAGGAGAGACGGGACAAACTTCACCTCCCCTAGTCACTCCAATCCACTCATATATGTTGGCTTTCTCTCTCCTGCCTACAGGCCAGTAGCCGCTGTAGTTCCGGAAAAGGCTATATCGTGAGTATTATCAATGTTGTCCGTTTGCTGTGTACTAAATTTTTATTTTTTCTTCTCTTTTACCCCTTCACCACGCACGACTTATAATTTTAGTAGAACCCATGCGGCATGAGCATGATCGATTTAATTAAAGATTGTAGATTATTTTTTACGGAGTAAGCAATATAATGTTAAATAGGTGTCATACATATAATTAACAAAAAAAATGAATATTTATTATGATACTAACACGGTATAAATCAATACGGTCTATGAATAATATGAATGAATTCAATTTAAATAACCTTTGTCTGTTGGCAAAGACATGTAACAGCTATAATTCTCTATTACTATGTGCAAATTTACCCAGATCACGCAACACACATAGACCCTGTTCGATATTCGGCGCGTATCGCAGCTAAATCACGAGATTTGTCGAGGCGGTGCCGTTCCGTACTACATAACATTACCTGCGCCCGTCCTGAATACTTCATGTTCTGTATTTATTTGAAATTGTAATATCTCAGCTTGATCCCTTGTCGTTTCCCTCGGCGTGAACTTACTTCATAGATAACGCGTAACATATTCGTCGATTTATGTTACGATAATAGTCTTCTTCTCCTATGTGAATTTACCTTTTCCAAAATGGTTTCATGATAATATGCAGCATCACTGCCAAACATTCCAGTAAGATCACAATAGTTAGCAATAAACAACTAACATTTCAACTTCAGGAATTACTTCATTAGATAAGGAAACTGTTTGCCTGTAATAATAATGTATTTTACATACTGTTTAGAATAAATGCACGCTTGGTTTTGGGTGTAAGGTTTATTCTTTTGTAAGAAATTCTATTGATTAACGTGTTACAAATAATAAGGCAGCTCACAGATAACTACGGCTTTAATTCTCAGCTGCGGATATTAGTATTGTATCTTAACTATAAACGTGCATGAACTTAGCTAAACATTTACTTCTTCTGAACGCCACATTTCTGACTCAAATATATTTTTCTCCTTTTACAGTGTGATAGCGAAGGCGACGATGACAAGGCAAGTACTTTAATATTAATATTTCTTATCCGAACTTCGCAGTTAATGTTTCTAAACGATATTTACGAATCGCGTAAATTAATTAAACCAGTCTCAAACTCCTCGACTCTTTGAGAGTTGGAAAAGTTGAAACAGAGCGTTGGAAATAAATGTCCGTGTAATGTAAGTGGCGAAGTTGCTCGTTCCCGGTTTATTACCCGGTCGGACTTGCCAGTACACAGTGATTAATCTCGCGGGGCGGGCCGCCATGTTCTAAGCACCTGTTTACAAAATTGTTTAGTTGGATTGTGGGTTTAATGAATTGGACTTGATTTCCTTTACGTATGCACTCCCAAAATAAACTCAATACTTAGTGACTACAGTAAAATAGAGGGGTAATATCAAGTTTGCTTTGTACTCGGACTGTGCACGCTCTAGGGGCTTAACTAACTCGTCAACAGGTTGTGAAATGCGAGTCAAAAGCGACCAGGGTTTGAGCGTTGAGCGCTCTCCGACGCGTGTCGACGTGGCAAAGGGCGCTGATTACGCGCCGTCGCTCTGTTCAGTAATTACTAGATTGGCGCAGTCTGGAAGTGCCCGTAATTAAATACATTACACCGCCTTTAACGGTACTAACAAATGGCCGTCGTATTACCATCTCATGTTATTTAGAGTTGATATTTTTTTGTAAATATAAAATGTTTAATCCAGTTCATATTGATAAAAAAAATATTTAAACTTAAGCATAGCATAATGATATCTAAAATAACAGATTCATTCTAATATACCTACTGAATAAGTAATTTACGCTGTAGGCACAGAAGCATATTAACATACTGTAAGTACATAGTTAGATTTGAATAACAAACATTTTATAAAATGTTTAAATCCAGTTCAAATTGATAAAAAAAATAATAAACTTAAGCATCGCATAATGATATCTTAAATAACAGTTTCATTCTATAATATACCTACTGAAGAAGTAAGTTACGCTGTAGGTACAGAAGCATATTAACATACTGTCAGTACATAGTTCGATTTTAATAACAAACATTTTATAATGCCGTATAGATTCGCACGAAGTATTTAACAAAAAACTATAAGAACAATCTATGACAAGTCTTATAAATCCGAAAGCTTTAAAAGACTGATACCATTGTTCGTGCGGCCGCAACCCCGACTCGTCCGTTCCCCTTAATCTAATTATCTGGCCGCTTCGCTGCCTGCTCCGGGCGAAATACCCTACCCTCAATTTCTCTCAATTTTCTCCGGAGAAACTAAGTATAAGTGTTTTATTAGGCCATCCATCCCCTATATAATGGAATCTCAGATTTTGAATAGGCTGATTTTAACTTATAACATCTAAACATGACACGTTATAGTAGATATATTTATTTTAGCATTTCCTGTAATCTCGCTTTATAAATAACCTTACTCTATTTATATTTTCTAACTGTGTTTAGTTTAGAAAGTAACCTGACAATTACGACAGATTGCATAAAGATGTAATATAGTATAGCTAGCTAGATTTCCATTAGAATAGTTTCAAAAACCAATGTTATTCGATAGTCTAACGTCTAACCTAATGCGTAATCTCCTTAAGATGTCAAACATAATCGAATATGAAGTTGAACGGCACAATAATGGCAGTAAATGGATATCTGAACAGGAAATCAGTCTCGGGTCTGTGTTGTACCGTAGTCGATTAATTAAATTACCCCGTGAAGTTGACAGCGCTGAGCACATCGCTCGAAGCATCGGAAGCTGGGAGCGATGTGAAGGTGAGAGCGGGTACCGCGGTAATGCGCGGCTGCTATTGCTCGATACACTTAGCTAGAGAGCGCCACTAACTCGATCCGATTCCACTTGGGCTATTTGCACTCTGAGTTCAATTATGCTTCCACTTTGATATGCAAATCCGGTCGCGTTTGGCTAATTACGTAGACGCTTCCGTAACATCGTTTCTAACGTCAACCTTTGTATGTACGTGGCGTGTAGCCGTAGTAAGTTTTCCATTTGTTTTCATTGCATGATAATCCGATTTTATGTAAATAGTGATCATAATTATAAAATCCAGTGCAATGCTCGTCGCTATGAGCCGAATTAATTAAGTTCTATTTAATACGCATCAATGTATATAAATTACTACTTAGATCCCAAATACCTATTCAAGATCTGTTATCATTATGCAAATTGAATGTCCTTAAAGTTACCTAATAACAATGGATGGTGTATGAATATATCTATCTGGAGCATAAATCTGTGCAAACTCCGGGCTCGGTAAACTCTGTTATTAGCTTAGCAGGAACAAGAGTGCAACTGGCGATGCAGGCAGTGGTCCGACCGGCCCGCCCCTGCATAACCACAATCCGTTGGATTGCGTTGCATTGCAAACTCAAAACTATTTACAACTGATGCAACCAAAATATCAAGTAAATTATACAAATAACAATAGATAAATCTTTAAAAATATTTTAAATTTATTGTTACACCCATTGAACGCTAAAATCTGTGCAATTTCAAGCTCATCATCATTCATCAGATTGCCATATTACTTCTGGTCGATTTAAGCGGGCCGTGATGGTCTGTGTTTTGGGTGATCAGTGCGAAAAGCCAACCCTGAGGGGGTGAGTTTGGCGCGTCGTAAGAACGCGCAAGAACATGAATACTAATCAAGTACTATCACATAATTATAATATAAAAATACTTGAATAAAAATACAATTTAACAAATATCTCTTGTTAGTATTAGCAAAAAGCCTTCCAAAAGCTTCATTATATTGAATATAACTTGGCAAAATTTACCTTACGCAAAGCTGCCTCGGTTAATTGAAAGAGCTTCTTTCGTTTGGTGTAATATTTTACTGCACAGTCTGTGCCTCGTTGCGGTAACAGCAAAACGTTCTCGCTCCGACACACCAGTTTTCTTTAGTGCTCTCTCCTTGGGCGGCCGCTTACGACTCCTTTTAGAACTCGTTTTAGACGCAACAAGAAAATAATTTAATCTTCTCCACGGAATCGAAACATAAATTTGTTTTCAACATTATCTTAATCGCTACTTCTCTTTTATCATCTTTCAGCGCTGGCTTATTTCTTAAATTTCTTTTCACTTTCATTTTCTTTGTGAAGAATGCTTTAAGAATTTTTCAAATCGGCAATTACATTGAAAATTAGATTTGAATTGCGGCGAAATTGTGTTGACTTTTATCCATAGCAAAAAAAATATTGCGGGAATAGGGTAAAACTAGGTATAACTGGCCATCTGCAATAACTGGCCAGGTCCCGCTAAAACTGTTCAAAATAAGAAACCGAGACGCCAAACGCCATCTATTTTCTTTTATTAATATTATTTGTACTTTTAAGTCTCATTTTAGTTTATAATTTCGCCATCATACCTAAAAACATAGCGCCAATAGTTCGTTACATTTTGAAAGTCGGTGAACAAGTTTGAATCCATATGGATGTTTATCAAAACGGTAAGAGAAGTGTTTATTTCAAAATATCAATTAAACAAGTTTTTCACTTGCTAAATTTATGGTAAATTAACAAGATTTTACGTTATATGTAAAATATCATTATAGTAAACTGATTATTTTGATTTATTGGTAATTAATAAGTTTTAATGGGGTGGCTAATAACTGAAATAAAAAATAAGACATTTTCAGTAACTGTCCACCTATGCCAGTAACTGACAAAATTAAACAATCGCCTGTTTTGCAAAATTGTTACATAAATTGTATTGTTATAAGGTGTAGTATAGTGTGTCTAAATTTGGTGTCTTTTTGTGAGGTCTTTTTAGTAACTGGCATAGGTGGCCAGTTGGGTGGCCAGTTACACATCGTAGATATATTATGATCAGGTATGTTTAAAAAGCGCCAATATTTAAAGAAAGCTATAGATAAAGCTGCCAATTTCGTTTACAATAAAGAAGGATCTGTTCGCAGCGCTGCCAAATTATTTGGGGTTCCGAGAAGCCCTATTCAATTTAAATTAAAACACCCTGAAACAAAACTTAAGTCCGGCCAAATCCTGTATTAACAGAGGTTGAAGAAATCGCTTTAGTAAACATTAGCCAGGGAAGGATTTGATGATGATTGATAGAAAAAGGATGATATAAAGACATGTGTTCAGGACTATCTTAAAGGGAAACCGAGACCAAACCCGTTTCAAAATAACCTGGGTAACGTGTGGTTCAATGCGTTCCTAAAACGACATCCTGAAATTTCTGTGCGGACATCAGAAGGGTTTCCAAATTTCCTGAAACCACTGACGCAGGTGCGCAAGTGGTTTCGGGAATTTCGGACTTATATATTTCTTTTTTATGGGATTAATCCGCAAACGAGCAGGCAAGCATCTGATGGTAAGTAGTCATCACCGCCAATGGACATCTGCAATACCAAAGGAGTTACAGAGGCATTGCCGAGCCTATTTAAGGAGAAGGGAAGGGAAGGAGAAAGGAGTAGGAAACGGACTGACTGAGGGAGGAGCCCCGGCGCTCCACACTCACCGTACGGAACGCAGCAGTATACATACTGCTACTTGACGTGGATATTCTGCGGGAGGGGAGTGCTCCCCCGTGTCATCGGGCATGTAAACATGCCAGCAGACACTACTACTACTAAATAGACGAGGTATACTATATTGGCGAGGAGCAGCCAGCTTAATAAGCTATACAGCATCCGAGCCGCGTTATTAATGGCGATGAAACAGGGTTTAGCATTTGTCCCAAAACAGGAAATGTTCTAGCATAAGAAGGAATCTTATGAAATCGAAAAGGCTTCGCCTAAAGAAAATATTACTCTAATAATTCTCCGCTGCGGGATTTGCTTGTTAACCCATTATAATATATCCATACAAAATAATTCCAGACCATATTGTTGTAAGTGTACCATTATATGGTTGGGGTATTGGAAGAAGCGACAATGGTCTTATGAATCAATAGCAACAAGATTTTTGGGGCTTTTAGTGTTTTTTGTGTTTGTAATGGAAGAAGATATATTTTTATGGTTTTGTTATTTTTCTTATAGGTCTACGATTCAATTTTGTTTTTATTTTAGCTAATTTTTGTTCTGGCTAGTAACTGAAATTTATTAAGCCAGTTATTGATTTTGACGGCTAATTACTGGTCAAATTTCATAATTTTTGGAAAAATATATTTAAAAATTACAAAAACTGTATTTTTATTGCATTAATTATGTTATTTTAAAAAATGGCTTCATTCTCTAATCAGCAATATCACAGAAGTATTATTTGAACGATTTATATTGAATCTATAATGACTGGAACTGGCCAAGGTGCTTAAGTGGCCAGTTACTGCATGTTTTACCCTATTTCCTTTTATTATCGAACGTTACTATTGAACAGTTCGCAAAATCTACAATAAAACACATGTTACTTAGATATAAATGTTAAGCATATTGGTAGGTAGAGTGTGCCGTACCCACATGTACCGCAATAAATCGTCCGCACCCATGGCGAAGGCGCTTCGGCACGCGAGATAAGGGTCACCGCAACACCATTAAGTACTACAATGTCACAGTTCCGCCGACCAACTAGGTACATAAACTCTTCACCGCCCACTAAACACTTTATGACTTACTCGCACCTACTAACGAGTAACGTTACATCAAGCAACGTAGATCGTTGCTATTATCGCCTTCACACAAATACCAACGATATTTAATACCACTATAATTCTAATAAACTACAACTACACTACGTGATTAACATAATGTTTCTAGAATGTTCTACTTTTGTCTTGTAAACGAGCATAAAGTGAAAGAACAAATTGCGAGTTTCCCCAGTATTTTCCTCGCTCGGAAAAATATATGTTTTATTAAAGCTCGGCATTTCCGAGAGCGCGGCTACCCTCGGGGCGAGGGTGGAGGTTGGCTCGGGGGGATGAGTTCGGCGGCGCGCCAGTGTATAACAGACAGTAGAGGGATATAAAACATATTTACGCGCCTATAAAGTACTCTCGTACGCTCGCTCTCCACCATTTTCTTTTGTTCCTCGCTCGCAGCCAATGATAATGCTTTCTCCCGTTCGGTTAAACTTATTTCTCTGCCGTCTTATCTGGCTTTTCTTCGGCACTTTTATTTATAACCGAAGTGGTGAAATGTAACAACGTGAAGTAAACGATTTTGGGTTCAGTTTGCTTTTTGACATCTTGTTTTTCGTTAAAGATTTATTTCAAAAGATTCATTTTGTTACTTTGTTGTTTTTATGAAAACATGTTATTTGATTTTTGTATTATCCCTTTGTTCCTTTAATCCTGTGTTAATCGATAGTCCCCTGGTTTAAAGCTGTACGATGTGTTGTCAGTCTGTCAGCAGCGTTATAAATAGATCATTCATGTGTTACACGAATAAACAACTACCTAGTTACTATAAACACATCTTCCATTAAAAGTTCTAGGTACTATTGACGATTATGATGATATAAGATGTAAGTATTTATTAATCATGCTGTCAAGGATTGGATCTTATAACATTATTTATTTTTTAAGTAGTCGTCCGGCAGGAAAGTATAAAACACTTAGGGTTGAAACTATTTAGAACGAACAGAGAGTGTTAGCAGCAAATTGAGGAGTGTCTTAATCTTGCGCTACAGTACGGCTCAGAACAGAAAGCCCTTGCGTAGGTGAAAGGGTGTAATAACAAGAGTCGCGCCCGTTCCCTGCTACGCCACCCTTCAGTCGCCCGCAGGCTCACCCGCGCACAAAGTTCTACGGAGATTCCTATTACTCCGTCGTGCTCCAGTCTTACCGGCTTGACTTAGATAAGACCTAACTTTGAACGATGTAAACTGAACCTTAAACACTCCCGCTTACATCTCTCACTCTTCAAGCCTTTGTTTGATTCCAAACTTAGACTTATTCCTAGCTGTTAGTCGTGTAAACAAGAAACATAAAGCCAACGCATTCCCATTTATTGAATTTAGTAAATTTCATTTAAATAAACTAGAACTAAACTGCTACGTGCCTCGAAAATGTTTTGCAAGTGCAAGTCAAATAGGTACATTGTTGCTACTTTGAAAATATGAGCTCTGCGCAAAGAGGTATAGTCAAAGGACCGTAATCATACGTAGGCAGGCGAGTGTTAGCACTCGACGCCGAGGTCGGGATATCTCTTGACGGATCAGCAGCTCACTCGGGACGTACTCGGCGATTCCGTTTGTCACTGCACCCGACCGCGGCTGTGGTGGGAGCTCCCGCTCTGATAAACGCATGTCAACGTGCTTTGAATACGAAACATATACATATAACCAACCAGTAATGCCAGGCAGGAGCTTACCACTAACGTTTTAATTCAGCGCTTTAATGTTATCACAACGTTATCATGATGAGAGGACCAAACTTCTATATCAATCTACTGCCATATAAATGAGTCAGTATCATTGATAGTTTATGAAAATAATTATAATAACTTACTACCTTTGGCTTCTAACTTTCTACATAGTGTTTTATTGTAGTGTTTAGAAAGGAAAACTCGTTTTGTTGGGGCTGAATCTTAACCATGTTCGATGATAATCACTTCATGTATTCAATTATCAGACAAGCACTTATCTGTTATCACATACACCTATATTGATTTTTATCATATTTTAAAAAGTATCCAAATGATATTAACAAAGGAAAATAAAATCTACTTCAAAATAATAGGTTGTTGCTGAATTAATTTAAATGTATCTCGAGCCACAATATATCAAGCGGAACAGGGTACGGCGCGGTGCACACGACATGTTACGCAGATAAGCCGCTCGGCTATTTGCACGTCGTCGTAGTCATGTGTGCGACCTGGCCCGGCCGTAATTAGCCGGCCGCAAAGTTCGCCGGAATGTTACACGAACACCCCACGACTAACACACAATACACACTACCGAACGTAAATTATACAAGTCCCTTGAGCCGGTGGGCTTTGTCCGTTTGTTGCGTTACTTTGTTTGTTTTTAGGGTTCCGTAGCCAAATGGCAAAAAACGGAACCCTTATAGATTCGTCATGTCCGTCTGTCTGTCTGTCCGATCGTGTCACAGCCTTTTTTTTCGAAACAATAAGAAGTATGCTGTTGAAACTTGGTAAGCAGATGTATTCTATGAACCGCATTAAGATTTTAACACAAAAATAGAAAAAAATCAATAAATTTTGGGGGTTCCCCATACTTGGAACTGAAACTCAAAATTTTTTTTTTCATCATACCCATACGTGTGGGGTATCTATGGATAGGTCTTCAAAAATGATATTGAATTAATATAATTTTTTTCTAAACTGAATAGTTTGCGCGAGAAACACTTCCAAAGTGGTAAAATGTGTGTCCCCCCCCCCCCCCTTTAACTTCTAAAATATGAGAACGATAAAACTGAAAAAAAATATATGATATACGTCACCATGTAAACTTCCACCGAAAATTGGTTTGAACGAGATCTAGTAAATAGTTTTTTTTTAATACGTCATAAACTGAATATTTTGCTAGAGAGACACTTTCAAAGTGGTAAAATGTGTGTGTGTCCCCCCTGTAACTTCTAAAATAAGAGGACGATAAATCTAAAAAAAATATATGATGTAGATTACCATGTAAACTCCCACCGAAAATTTGGTTTGGACGAGATCTAGTAAATAGTTTTTTTTTTAATACGTCATAAATCGTAATGATACGGAACGCTCCGTGCGCGAGTCCGACTCGCACTTGACCGGTTTTTTTGAAGTTGGAATGTAGACTCCGTGCTTCCGTTTACAAGAAATAACCAATAGTGTTCGAATTTTAGTTAGAAACTAAAGTAAAGGTTGGATTAAGTTTAAATATACTGAAATATAAGGTGTCATTAATATAGTATTTTATATAAAAAAACAGTCTATATCTCTACTAAATAACTTGGCAGAGTTTGAGTAAACGTGTTTTTATTTTAAATCACGTAATAGGAATTTTATGCAATTGACACTAAGAAGCTTTCAAAAGCAGAAAGATAACACTTAACGGTTCAGCCTCGCCAGTCGTTATGCGTCTAGCTAGGTTGTTAGTGGCTCGACGAACCGGGAAAACAAACATGTTACGCGACGACAATGTGATAAAATAGTAGAATACACCGTCCTGTTTGACTTTAACCGTTGTACGACCATTTATAAATTCCTTATTTTCACGACGACACTCAGTTTGTATATCACCATCAAGACTGAAATTTCAAGAAATTATTATGAACTAATCTAAGTTAGGCGACCCAGAGAGAGACGAGGGGGATGACAGGTGTTTAAATATACCGCAACGCTTCCCCACACCGCTGCACTGATTGTATTACTTCCAAGATCGGCTCATTCAAGCGAGCTGTCGCCCGAGCTTAGCTAAACTTCATGTTAATTACTTGTTACGACTCCAAATGCATTTCATATTGGCCGTTTAGTTGTATTTTCTGAATATTTGTCAATTGAAGCATTGTTTTAGTATTGTGAGTACTTAATTATTAATTTCAATAAAATTGATTTCCGTTTTTTTTATTGTTAAATAAAAAAATATAAATTAATATACATATTATCTAGTTTAAAACCAAACATGAAAATTTCCCTTAAAGTACTTTATGTGACTGTACTTTGGAAAATGCTATTAACTACAAAACTAATAAAAATGCACAAAAAGCTTAATTGTTACAAAGCTAAAATTTATTTTACATCGTGAAACACGAGTAAACATTGCATTCTTCTAAACCCATAAAAATGCTAAATAGGGTTATTATCATGTTTCTTAGTGCCAAATAGTGTTTATATTGTATTTTACCCCACGTAGTATAATAAATTATTTTCCTTATCGACGCCGACACGCCGCTATCGTCCCCATCTTACTTTTACTCGACTCCCACGCCTACGATCACGACCATCGTTTATAGTAATTTGTCGTCAAAACCATTAATCCACCACTTAATCCCCTTCACTGCCGTGGTTTTTGTTGAATGAGAATGTTTATAAATCTCTCAGTTAAGTATTTTTATATGGTCCTGTTCATCATATTTAGCATAAAATGAACACATAACACACATTAGATAATTATTATGATACAATATGAACTTTAAACTCATATTTTGCGACGCTTTAGTGTTCGTCATGTCGGATTATTATATCCCTGTTTATGCCGGGCGAGCGAGATGCCTCTACCACTTTGTTGTTTTATACTTCGTCTCGAAGCGACTTTATGCATCGCCTCATTGCTCTTCGCCGTTTCGCTTAGTTTCCCCTCTCTATTTTCAACTCACGTTACTACGTAAATTTATTTTGAAACAAGCGATCTGCTGACATAGTCCGTCGTTGCTTTTAAATTCTTTGAGTTTTTATTTTAGATAAATAAACGCGTAACATTGTTAAAGATCCTTCAAGTGATTTCAATGAATTGTATTAAGTTAGCAACAAACACGAAAATTGTAGTCACGTAAACATACATGAAATATTGGCGGCTTTATTTACATGAAAATGTTGCGATAATTCATTGTTTTTAGTTCACCCTACCAATAAATGTAGTATCAGTCTGGTAATCTTGTAAATAATGTAAGCACTCAATATTATAAAATATAGGTTATAGAAAGTTGTCTACTCGTACTAGGCTAGCTATTTCTGGATCCTTCACATTCAGATACGCGCTTATGCTCACCAGGCCAGCTGACGAAAATTGTTTGAAATTAAACATTAATATGTACCAACTTATTTTATTTACGTGCTTATACGTTATTCTGTTCCCACAGACAAACCATGAAACCGTGAAACTATTATATGGGGCTTTGTTTAGATATAAAGTTTCATATATGTAATATGTAAGTAGCGTTATTTAATACAAATTATACAAATGACACAACAAAGCCGTGAAATCAATGTGTACAACATCTAAAAATCTTAATATTACAAACCACCCACCATTTTATTGTCGGCACTCCGTTTACAAAAGCTCGGAAACAAACTATATTTTTATACGGAGAGCAAACAAAATGAGTTAGTGGTACCATAGAGTCGCTTTTCCCTGTATTTCCAGCGAGCGAGCTTGAAAATTCGCTTTAATACCTTTGTTCTACAGGGCTTTACAGCTCTCGTGTTTCGCAGAATATTTTCCGAGCGCAGGTTTACTTTTGTGTGTGAATATTCTCCACTCCATTTCGTCCCTGTTAAATATTCTTGAACATTTTTTTTAATCACAAGCATTGAAAAGTAATTAAAATATATTATATCGTGTCGAGTTACCGACATAAATTATTATTGAAATATATTAGTGCTTAGTTATTGTTTAGTTTACATTTATGAAATGTGTTTAATTATTGCTAGAATTTTGTGTTTTTAGTAGGTACGTTTTTCCGTGTTTCACAAAAGCTTATCAGTTAGCGTATTAGTTATTTTTTTATTATACTGGTATATGATTACTAAAAAATAAAATATGTTATAATAACTTACTATATAAGTACACCCGATCTAATATAAGTAGTCAGTACGCTCATAAATAAACAAAACTGGATAAAATAAAAAGCACAACTGACAAATCAGTTTGTTAAGTGTTTCAGGTATGATCGCTCCCATTGCGGAATTAAATAAAATGAAAGAACCTCCCGGTTCAGTTTATTCATTACAACAACCCACGGCAGCGGGTCGACAGTGGGGGCGACCACCCTCACTCCACTTGCTTTATGGATATAACCTCGACAAAATACCCCTAAAATTGCACTGTTTTTATTATGTTCTCTCTTTATCTCTTTTGGTTTGTTGCTCGTTTTTACGACGATATTATTTTATTAGGGAATAAAACAAATGAAAGGAGTCAACCGTGATTAATTATTCGGCTACGTGCGATTGACAGGGCAAGGAATTGGGTTTTTATTTAATTTCTCAGCAGCAGCTGGGACTGGAAGTCGAGATTCGTTCCCGGTTATGGCTATATGGAATAGGAAAGACCTAAAACGTGTTTGTATTCTTACCTAAGTCAATGATATATTACCTATTAGTAAGTTTGGTGTAAACTTCTTCCTAATGCTACGGCTTGAATTATTGCTTAAAATATCGAAGTGTTTAGATCATTATAACTTACTGACGCTATTAAATCGCTTTATATATAACAGGTTTTTTATAATTCACGCGAAAGCAGTAGGAGCCAAATACAAAATAGTCATAAAATTTTTAGAATTAAATAATCATTGTTAAAACTGTTAGCGATGACACATTTGAAATATCCGATGTAATTTTTCTGTATCATTAAATAGGAACATTATTTAGATGCCAAATAGTTCGCGAGCGTGATAAAACAAAGCGGCTGGCAAACGACCAAGTCGCGCAAAGCTACACGAGTGGATGGGCGCGCGATTTGCAATGCGAACACTGGTTACCAGTTACTAGCGTCGTGAAGCCATGTCTGCTCATGCCTCGTACGCCATGCTTAGCTCAGATTTGCACGGATACATTTTAAATGGAGCCGCCAGATCGCAATTACACTCCCTTTGAGCTTGCGGAATGCGTTATGTATGACATTCAATTCAATTTGGCGCACAAAGCCCGAGTCGAAATTCTCTTTCTCTTTGACCGAATCCTCTTATGCAACAACGCTTTGTTGGCGAAATAGCTTCCAAGTTAACAGCCAACGTTTTGATGATATTTGAAAATGTGTCTTTTATTGCGAAAACTGCTGCTGCATTTGTTGCCTTTATATTTTACTAGCTTTTGCCCGCAGCTTCGTCGCGTTTAGGTATTGATTTAGTCAATGAATTCTAAGTAGTCTAAAACCGTCTTCAGAAGTAGTCTAAACCTTCACCAAAATTCATCAAAAGTGGTCAACGATTTATTCGTGTAAGCGTAACAAACAAACTCACTTTGGCATTTATACTGATTACAGCCGTAAATCAAACATAAAATAATAATTCTCAAGTGATTATATTTAAACGGCGAATCATAAAAATCGGATTAAATAGGTAGGTATGTAGTTTAGGCACTGCACTAAACATTGTTGGCAGTATGCTATGTCTGTGGAATGTCGGACGTGTCCACCTGGTCCGTGGGCGTGCACGTATCACCGCCTCCCTTTGAAGTATAACAACACACACATGCTTCGTGCGTGTCACTCTTCGGATGAATAAACAAAACAAATACCTTGCAATGCATTCAACCTTTACTTATAATATAACACATTAAATTGACTGCCTCATTAGTCTAGTGGTCCTAAGCGCGACTGCTACGCTAGAGGTCCTGGGTTCGATCCCCAGGTCGAGCAAAGTGTTATTGGGTTTTTCTATGAAATTCCCAGTAGCAGCTCGGAGTCTGGATTTGTGCCCGGTTAATGGCAATAGGCTCGCCCCCTATTACATGGGACCTAAACATACCGGCGAAATGTGGGTGTACATTAGTACACCTCTGCCTAACCCTTCGGGGAATACAGGCGTGATGGTATGTAACACATTAAAAACCTGTCATCAAAATCATTATCCAATTCACCGTCTCTCTGACTAACATGGTAGTCACTTACACATTATCGAGAAAATCATCGTTTTGAAATAATATTTCTGAAATAGACAGAAATATAATTATTAAAGCCGTTTATACTATCAAAGTACCAATTAAAGTGGTTCAAATAAGTACCTAGATATAAAATATACAAAAACAAACTCATATGTAAATTTTATATGGTAGGGTTAAGTCGTTGTTAATTAATTTAAGCCGAGCGAGGTGAGGCTCGATTAGCGGAATAAATTGGGCTTGCGGCGGGCACAATCCCCGGCGCAGTAAACAGCGCCGACAACAAAGGCAACTCGGCAGCCGCCCCTGCGCGGGAAAGGCGAGCTTAATGCTTACTCATTATTTATTCACATCTATAACGAGATTGTCAGTGCTCCCTGTCCCCGCCCGCTTCGCTACCAGCTACCTCGCTTATTTTATCTCTACTCGTCTTTGCCATATTATTTACTCTCACTCATACTTAAATAATTTTCTTTTCCCTCGAGTTATAAATTTAACAATTTTCCTTGCTTCTTTCTTTAAAATTACGATCAAGCACCGAGCGGTTCAATTCGTAAGTCCGTTTCTCGAGAATACGATAAACGGTAAGGGTTTTTCTTAAACTTTGTTTGTAACACATTTTTTTGGCATCTTGGCGTTTACAAATAAATCAATCAATGTAACAATAAAATTAAAACTTTAAAATAAATGGGTCTATTCTTAACTTAAATAGAAAAGTGCAGAAGATATCCAGTAATCGATCAAGATATTAACAACTTTAACCTTCTTAAAACAAATAATTATACTAGCCTTACAAGTTACAACTGACTTAAATATTGATGTAGAAAAACGTGTGCAATCTCTGAAAAGTAATATTACACTAAGTTTTATTCAAAAGATATCAAAGCGGCGGAGCACTTGCAAACAGCTAGATAATGCCGTCAGATACTCAACGTGGTCGTTGAAAATTTTATGTCGCCTCGCACTGCATCCTCCACTGCAGCGCCCAGGCCCACCCCACATCTGTAATTTCTACACCCTCTTCATCGCTCTTACTAACGTTACGCAGATTTTGTTGATTTTATATTTTTACTACATTTTTGCTTTATTACTTACAAAGGCATGTAATAATATATTATTCCATAGCGATATCATAATTAACAGCCCAGAAGAGAACACAAATATTTTTTAGTGGTCGCCCTCGTCTCAGTGGCATGTGGTTCATCATCATCACTATTCCGATTGCGCAGATACAAGTCACGTATTTGTACGTCTTGTGCGCCATTTGCATTCGCTTTGTTCAGCGGCCCCGTCTTCTGTTCTATAGAAACACTTTCAAATTTTTGCTGTCGCTTTCTCTTCTACATACTTAACAGCTTCACTAACCACTACATTATGTAGTTTCTAATGCTGTTTCCTGATTGGCCTGACAGCTATGCAACATACGATCGGCATTCGGCATACCGAGACGATGTCAATTGCATACGAAAACAACAGGTACGCCAAGGTCCCGACTACATTATTTGATATGACAGCGACTGCTGCGACGCGCAGCGATACTGGTGGCAAAACTATGAGGCCTTCTCCACACAATATCTGATCAGGACCAATAATGTCGGTCATGTCATTAAGTAAAATAACAGAAATTTCCTAGATTATAACAACATGGTGTGGTGATGTTGATGCCAGTTGTCATGTCACTTAATCAGAAAAAATATTCATCGTGTCTGTCGTTGCATCATTGTTGTGCCGACATTTGACCATTTTAGGGGAGGTCCTTAATTAGTAAACTAATGCCATTATAAAAAAAAATGTGAACTGTGAGCATATTTGCGCAGGAAAAAATATTCTTTACAAAATATAACATTTATACAGTAAGGGAATGATACAAAAACGCAATCCAACAATACGTTTACCGCAAATTGAATGAGGCTCGAAATAAATCCTGCGGTCGTTGTCTGACTCTCAATACCAGTATCTACCTCCCGTTCGTATTTCTCACCCTTGTTTGTCGTTGTTGGGGTTTCATTCAACAAATAAAACATCTATGTGCTTTTATTGTTTTACGTTTAGTCTCATTTGTTATTTAAAAATGTTTATTATAAATAGAAAAAATATCAGTTATGTGAAAATCGACGGATAAAATCGAAAGAGGATATCTTAAAAAAAAAATATTCCCCCGATTAAAACACTACACATTAGTTTACATATTCGCCAACCTTCTTATATAAATACAATTAAGTATTAAACAACAATTATATACAAATAATTCTTTCAATTACCTAAGACGTAGAAACGAAATATAAAAAAGTTATTTTGTGTCTCGTTGAGATACAGCCCCCGACGCATTGCCGGTATTGACGATATTATAAATATGTGGGTGAATACGTTTGGTAGTCGGTTTTTTTTACTGCTACTTATTCCTTTGTCGATTATATTTGACAGGGGTTTTTATAACATCTGCCTTTGCGAAGACTTTGCCTTTTCTTAAAATTTTTTGGAGAATTGGAAATATCATAGATCTACACTCACAATTACCGTACACTTAAAAGCATAGCGTTGCAAGAGTTAGAGCAAGAGAAGTATATTGCGCGGGTCACAAAACTCTCAAATCAAGGAAGCCGAAGAAAACCCACAAAATTGTGCCTTCCTCGTATATCTTCGTAGTGTTTCGTAATGCGTGGTGGAAGTACCTATAAAATTTAGCAAGATAACATGTTTCTGAGGACCAAATGTCATATACCATACACTAGTACATTACATCTGTAAGTGATAATTACTTTTCATTTCTCAAGTGGGATGTTAGCAAATCTCGTCATTATGTAATTCCGCCGACTGAGAACTGTAACTTACCTTGAATGACGCAACATTGTTTGGATAATAATTTATTATGCCTTGAAGCGTTCTTAACGGGCGGCCAAATCGATAAGCGTCGTTTTTATTGCACCATTAACAAACTGTGCGAGGGGCGAAGTGTTCATTGCAATCTGCTTAATAAATGCTGTACCGCACTGACAAAACTTAATTCTAACCAGTTCGTTACAGTACATAGTTCAAACAAAACAACGTCAACATAAAATATAAACAATTATCAATAAGTAGGTAAATTTTGAGTGATAACATGCGAAGTTACTTTTACTCTATTTGCTCTTCGACAGACAGAAAATTTTCATCAAATTGCAATCATCTTTAAACTATTGCACACACACCTAATGTACATGTTCCGACTTTTGCGCTTGAGAGCCAGTTGACCCTCGTTTGCTGCCGCTCTGGCAGGCTGTGCGCTACACCAGTCATATTTTTTAAATTTCAGGAATTCCACACTTCATTCTTATAAGGGCAAAGTTTCTCAGTTATATGTTGAAACATTATTTTCACTGATAATTCCAAAATTACCCAACAGCACATAGATACTGTGTACATACTCATGCTTGTAAGAATCGATATACGGTAATAACTCTAAAATTAATAGGTAACATTCAATATACGGTAACACCTCTAAAATTGATAGGTTATATATTCAAAAGTGGTTTTCGGAATAGAATATATATATTAATACTGCAGCCATTTAGACAGTGTCACGTTTTCATGGAATTTAAAATAAAAAAATATAGATTATATAAAGATATGTATTTGTCCTGAACTTTATATCAGGTATGGTTTAATTAAAAAAACTTTCATTTTTATTGCACCCAAAAATGGGAAATTCGGAAGAAAAAATCAACAGCACGGCTGTTGCGAGCGAGCGAATTTCCGGCTCACTGCCCATGCCGTGCCGTTCGGAACGTTTCAATTTTACAAAATATAAACTTTTGCCCCTGGGCTCGTAACAATTGATTCATTCCAATTAATAATGTGAAATTGAATATAATCTAAGTTTCGTTGTGAGCGTATACGTATTGAGGTTTGACACAAAACAAAAGGAATATTAAATAAATATCGATATTGCTTACTGGAGGTCTTAAAAGCTTACTTGCCTACAGAACTGCCTTTCTTTCTTTACACTTGCATGGCCGATGTGTTCTTGGACGTAACTCGTGACATGAACGGCTCGTTTTGTATTATATATCTATTCGGCAGAATTTATTATATACGGTAGAGTGAATGTCTAATCGTTGATATTTGGGACGAGGTCTGTTAAAAACAATAAAACATATGCACTACTTTTTTTAATAACCAAGAAGAACCCATTGCGCGTGTGGAAGTCGCTGCCTCCTAGTAACTTTTATATTGTGCGCCTAGTGCGCGGAAATTAAGATTTTCAAAATGCTATTAGTTTCCGAGTACTGCCTTAAATAATTTTATCTGTCTAGCTAATAATACTGCTTGTTTTTTATTATATTTTTGCATTAAATAATGCGAAAAGTTTACAACGATATGAATTTTCTATTGAAAGAAATTTTCACAGTGAAAGAAAAATTCGGATGTCGCCTGACGACGGAAAGAAGTTCAACATCACAGGCAGTGGTCTCGGTAGCTCAGTTGGCAAAGCGTCTGGTGTACTTAACCAGAGGGACGTAGGTTCAAACCCTGCCTGAGGCCGAATTTTTCTTCCACTAGGAAAAAAAAATCCTTTCGATAGAAAATTTATATCTTCGTGACTAGATGATTATATATCGGTTCCTGCTAATCGAAACAATAGACTTTGCATTGTGTTTATAATATGGGACTTAACGGGGAATACATTTAAAGTCTTCACTAACAATACTGTACTTTTAATACAAATTAAATAATAGGAATAACTCTCATCATAATTAGGACTAACGGCATCCATAATCCATATCGTATAAATTTAAGCAAATGTTGAACAAAATATTGTAGTAGGCACGGCACATTTTTTAATAATTAATAAATTATTATTATTTATTATTTGTCGATAGAGAAAATTAAAGATACTTAAATAAAATAAATTTTTGTAACCTTTTGTTCCAAAATGTATGACTGTTCACATTGGTTCTTTTCGATTAATGTTTTTTTAGTCCAAAGAAATTCTTTATTATAATTTAAATTTTCCCTCGGTATTATAGGTACGTTAATATTTTACGTGAGATCACCATTCCCTGTACCAATATCACTTTTTTACATTGGGAGAGTTATTTATAAACATTTTTCCATTTTTTTCTATTTATGTAATTTATTTATAGATAACTAGCTGTCCGCCTGCGGCTTCGCCCGCGTGGAGTATACGTTTATCACTTAGGAGTATGAAAAATAGATAGTAGCAGATTCTCAGACCTACTGAAAATGCATATAAAATTTAATAAAAAGCGGTCAAGCCGTTTCGGAGGAGTATGGTCAATGGCAATAGGCTCGTCCCCTGATACATGGGACCTAAACATACCGGCGAAATGTTGGTGTACATTAGTACACCTCTGTTTAATCCTTCGGGGAATACAGGCGTGATGATGATATGTAACAACGTAGAAGTTTGTGGTTGTATAACTCTTCTTCTATATGCTGGATACGGTTCAGATGAAACACACCAGATTTTTAGTTAGGCCTCCAGCTATACCACTGTGTAAACGGTTTTTAAATTTGTGCAGTAGATTTTGTGTCATGCGCATTCAAACATACCGACACACAGACGGCTTATTGAGCACAAGGAGAATTACTACTATAGATAACATTTTGAAAATCTGTTACAAATTTACCGATACACAGTTGACTTGATTATAACTTCCCTACAACGAATGCATTAATCGTAGTCGTAAAGCAATAAGTTATAAAACGAATATAAATAAATCGGTTTATGACTGTTTTACTGCTTTTCGCGAATGTGTTATTACTACCAACGGATGCTATGCGTTTCAAGGTATAATATGTACCTATGTCATGAAAACTGTTCCTAGTGTTATTTTAATGCGTACATCATTTTTTTAAATGTTTACTAGGAAAGTTGGTCACATGTTACTAGTATTTTGTTAACCCCTTGTACTAAGCCAAATGCTTGTATTACGAGTGGGTTCACGTCGGTAGTGCAATGGGTGAGTTTCGAACCAGCAACCACATGATCGCAAGTCCCACGCCCTAGCCATCAGGCTACCGCCGCTTCTTATCTATTCTTATATATCTTCTTATTATGACTCCGATAAGTCTAAATACCTAACCTGGCCTGGAACTTGAATCCTGGTAAAACTAGAAGAATCAATTAAATCAATTGATTGAGACTCGTTTTTAATAGGTTTCTATTGCAATCAGGAAATTGAATAATGGGAGTCCAATAAAATATAAAATAACCTCTGAAATATTCAATGAACCGTTGATCGGATTGTAATATTGATTACTTAATTATATTCTTATTTTTTTATAGTAATACATTTTTGTTAGGCATGTACGACGATCTCATATTGAGTTAAAAACTAAAATTAAATTAGGTATGTATGTTAAATATTATTTTCTCCCACGTAAATTGGTATCTGTCAGCATTTTACATGTGTAGAGCAAAAATATTTAACGAGACGGTATGTTGGGCGGGCGGCAGGCGACGCGTGCGCGACGCGCGGGGCGCGGGCAGCATCGGCCGACGACCGGCTGCGGAGCGCGCCGCACTCTCGCCCCGCACGTCGGGCGAACTATTCGTAGTCTGTCATTGGATCCTCTTTGTCTTATATACGATCGCAATACATAGTTATTTTTGTTTTTTTTTGAGCTGACTCTTGGATACCTATTGGTTCTTTGGATTACAGTGATAACGGATTGCAGTGAAACCAGTGGATAAAACCTTAGTTATTAATTCTGTTTATAAATGTTCAGTGCATCGACAAAGTTTATTGTTAGTGACAAACAAAATAATTGCCGAAAATCAAATCGTAAAATTGTTACAACAGTTTAAATATTCGTGAGAAGTGATTAGATATTAATGTTATGTTAAATGGTTTATATATTTGAAAATATAAAGTTTCTGGTTTCACCAAAAGTCGAGAAAAGTCACCATAGTGAGGATCAAAGATTCGCCTAAAAACAATGCAGAAGGCAGCAGCAAAAAGGAAAGCAAGACAAAAAAAAATAAACAAAAGACTGAAGGTAACGGGTCGGTGACGGGGAATAAGATTGACAAAACAACAGTTACCTTCAAGCCTGATAAGGAATGCAAAAGACCGTCACCAGCAAAGGATAATGAACCAGAACAACAGGTAAATTATGACATGACGTCGAATAGATTGAGGAAAAAATATATTGAAACACCTCAATACTACTACTTAATATTCATAAATGAGAAACGATTTACGCAATATTTTCTTGCATTAATGAACGGCGCCATTCTATAAATCAAATAACTATTTTGGATCATTGCAAAGAATATATAATAAAATTAATTTAAAATCCTGTTGCACGTTACACATAAAGCTGTACTTTTCCAGTATAAGTTGACCTCTTATTGTACGAAAAGCCTTTACAATGCAAGGTCGACTTAGACTGAATATGTTTAGCTTCGCCTTACGTGACCGGCATCATTTACCCCACTTTGGTGAGATTAACTTGAACGATGAAACCAACCTACAATAGAATTCATATTAAATTTACACATACCTATTCGCATTGAAAAACTAACGGTATGGTTATTGCGGTTGGTCACGAACTAACGAAATGCAAACTTTGCCTTACTTTTATATTCCGTAGTAGGATATAAGTAGTAAAAGTAATTTGTACGTAAAGCATGTCTATTTGATAGAAGGCATGCTTCCGTAAAAATGACGTCGAAATTTTATGGCAGTTTTATTAAAAAGCCACAGTTGTTTACTCCAATATTTATGGACAGCTGGTCCTGGGTCCTGAGTTCAAATCGAACACGAGGCAGGGTAATCTTATTGGATTTACTATGAAATTATCAGCAACAGGTCGGAGATTGTATTTGCCGCGGTTAATGGCAATGGGCAATATGGTTGTATATTCGTACGCACGGCTACACATCAAGCTATACAAAACCAGTATACCAGCCTTGAATTGTGCTTAATTTGTAGCTGTGTGTACCTATACCTAATCCTTCAGCGAATAGATGTTTAATGACATCTTATGTTTTTTTTATATATCAGGTATAATTTTAATCTTTCATAAATAAATAATACATACCTACATGTATTATTTATGTTTATGAAAGATTAAAATTAAACCGAAAAAGGCAGACCAAACTACCTACGTATTATTATTTCATACGATATTAAAATTATTTTGTAAAATTCCTACAAGAAACCGACATACTTAATTGTTTAATTATGTATACCATTTTTATATATATTATACTTATTAATAACTATTCTATTATTAAGGTATACATATACTATTTCTGTCTCGCTAGTTTAACAATGATCGCTTCGTTAATTCACTTAATTATGGTCAATTAGTACTATTACTGTGTTAACACATACTCTGCCATAAATATTTATTATGTATAAGTTTGCAGCAGTAGGAAGTTTTTTTTTTGCAAAACATAATTTTAGTTTACCATGATTCAAAACACAGTTATACGTCATAGTTTATTAGTTTAGATTTCTTGTTCAAAATAACAAATTATGCGTTTGCTGGTCTTTTGTTTAACAAGCTAAGTTGATTTTGTATTACCGAAATGATCAATTATTTCTGGATTAGATGAAATTTCAGCTTAGACAGAAATTAACATTACACCTGTATTCCAAGAAGGGTTAGACACTGGTGCAAATACTACTAGTAACTAATGTACAGCCACAGTTCGCTGGTATGTTTAGGGTCCATGTAATAGGAGCGACCCTATTGCTATTAATTGGAAACAGACCTAAGCACCGACCTGCTGGGAATCGAACCTAGGACTTCCTAGACTAATGAAGAAGTAAACAACGTTATTTAGGTGCTGCAATACGCTGCGCGTCAAAAGCCCCTAATAAATATATGTATAATAAAAAAAACTATATTTTAGAAATAATAGAAATAATTACACCACTGCTGAGCATGGGCCATTAGCCATCATGCTAACGCAGTGAAGGCTGGCAGATATGGACACTACTCGTATTAAGGGCACACTATCTCTACAAGTATTTTCTGGAACGTCCATCAAAAGACTGGCAATATTGTCTCCCACACACCCCATGGCAATCTCTTGAATCAACAGATGGATCGACAATCCATATCTCTGTATTATCCGCACTGCACTATTAAAAATTATAATTAAAAAATATTAGAAACTTATGACGTGCAGATTTCCTTACGATATATTTATTATAGAAAGTTATAATGAATTTCTGACATAGATACGAAAAGTCCGAGATGAGTAGCACGTTTGTAAAGTACGAACTCGGCAGGCCAGGACCATACCTTCAGGTACCTATATTGTGTTCATATTCTGTCTTTGTATATCTGCCAGCTTTTGCGGCTTCGCTTGCAATTATATCAATTTTGGCTATCAATTCTGGTTGTCGAAAAGAAGTAGCTTAAAACCACCTCCTGTGCCAAAATTCAGATTAATCTGTTGCTTTACCTACGCCTAATTATTACCATCGAAAATCATCTTTTTTGTTATAATTGACAGAAAGATCTATTAAAGACTTATATTTCGGTACTATATACGATTATGAGTGACGGAACATTTAGCGGATAAAGCATCTTGGTTCGGTAGCGCTTTTTCGTAAGGCAAGCTTTAGAAAATACATTGTTTCAGGAAGAAATGGTATTCTTGACTTAGAATGAGTTGAAAGTACTGAAAGAACCTTAAATGTTCATGATCTTGCTTATATTTAAGATTCAATTTTAAACATATTACACTATGCTCACTATTACGCTATTTATTACATTATAAGCTATAATAATAAAGATTTATAGTTCTTTTCACATGATATTTTGAAAATTGAGCTCCTTTCCCTCTAGGGTCCTTTGGTTCTCACTTGCATTTGACTTTGATCATTATAGTTATTATTAAACTCAAGCTTGAGAGAAACCAAATCAATTCTATAAAACATCTCGCAGGGGAGGGGGATCAACATGGTCTGCCTGAACTTTGCTTGAAGATGAAATTCTCCTTGAATTTTAAGTCCCATCCTATTAAAAGTTTGCGAAAGTATTAGAATTTGGAATGAGGGGCGAAAAGCTATCACGCCATTTTTTTCGACGCTCCCCGTTTTCAACACTGAGTGAGGGGGAAGCGGGTAAAATGGCCCCGAGGCTGGGATCGCCAGATTATGCTTAGCTGTTTTGAATTCGAAATACAAATTAATTAATTCACAATCGTAAAGTTCATTCATATAAATTATTATATTTTATGATGCCACGTCAGAGTAAGTATGCAGTGCTCCAATCTTATTTTATTAATACCTTGGAGTTACAACTCCACAGTGGAATACTATATAAAAAACAACGCATTTTAAAACAATTTAGCATTGCAAAGAACTAAAGTATTAGTGAAAATATTCTTAGATTTATTTTGACGTCGTTGACTAATGCGGTCGTTTATTTTTATGGCAGATTTATTTAAAGTCGCGTGTATTTTCTTCGAAGGTGGGCTCAACGAAACTATTATTACTTGACGACACGACATCAGTCATCGCGCTAATCGTGCTGAATTATTATTATCTTTTATGTAACATAGTTTTGACAACCAGCCAATGTTTGGTGTCGTTGATTGACAAGACAGCCTGTTTCCCAACACCGAGGTTGCACCAAATTTTAAAATCGGACTAAATAACCTTTATTCAGAAAATCAATTATTTTAGTTAATGAAAGCTACGTATTCAATAAAAAAAAACAATTAGATGTATGATTGGTTACCTTTGCTAATAACCGTGTGAGATTCTTCAGCCTGAGGCCGTGACTGGAAAATCGTTTGAATGTTTAAATAGACTAGCTGGCGGGCGGAACCTTTGAATGCCCTTATTGTGTTGTATTGAGTGGCCGTTTGCAAAGCCGCATCTGGGCCGGGTGCCGGCAAGCGGCATGCGGCACGACACTCGCCCGTCTGGCACGCGCGGCCCATACTTGATTTATCACTCCATTGTTACGGAGCGACGACCCACCCCCACCGGATAAGGCTAAACATTCAATTGCCGGAACGCACCCGAAACGATTTGTTCTCCCCTCATAATATCGATTGACTATTTCTTCCGGCAGCTCCCGCTGCCGATATTTAAACGTTCTCCAAGGAAGGTAATGTGGAAAAAATTACATTGAAATAAATAGGTCTTTATGTACAGTTTATTATTTGTAAAGCTCTAGATAATTATCACATTTAGTAACTACAACCACAATAATACTTTTTACCTAACAACGTTAAATAAAACCCATGATCATAATAGAATATAAAATCACCTAAGGCAAATCAGATTTAAGAGACAATACCACTTAAATTGTGACCATCGTAAAAGGCGCGGTTAGCCAGCTAGTTTTATTGAGTCGTTCTCGGCGCTAGCTCGTAAATACCACTGGGTAATTACTTTCCATTCCCTTTAAATAGGTACTTGAAACTCGTGCCGTAAAATAAATAAACATTTATTGTTCTAAAAACTGTTAAACATAATCACATTTTATTAAAACTATCATTTTGTACTCGAGTAAACATAGACGTGGTAAACTTCGCTTTAAATATCCTCTTGGATTTTTCTTTGGTTTTATACTTATAACCTCCGATTTAATAACTCTCATATAATTATTCGATGTAAGTATGTATTCATTAGTATCCCCGGAACTTGTCCTACATACATGTTTTTTTACACCATCAGAAAGTAGAGATTTCAGCGAACAAAAAATCTTTTTAAAAAAAGCTGATAAATGTTGAAGTGAGAATTTTTCGGTTGAAAATTAGGCTGCTTTTTCGATATTAAGTCAAAATAAGGTAAAAAAAAGTTAAATAAAAAAAAATAAAGTCTGTTTAGGACATAGGAAGGTAAGTTTTCATCAAATTTCGTGAAAAAAATATTTTTTTTCACAACTATAAAGAACTAAAAACTTCGTTATTTGAATTGTTCACAGAAACTTTGAGGTTATGTGAAAAAAGTATAAATTATACAAAAGTTGTAGATCTATCACCTACAACTTTGCCAGTAACCTTTTTTCCATAGGACTTGTAGTTTTGCCGGATATCGAGTTAAACCGTTTTTTTACCCTAAACCAACTTCCCGAACTCAGATCGCCCATAAATTATTTTTCCATGAATTTTTGTCATATTCTCTTCCTTTTCCAATGGGTTTCAACCTACTATAATATTTTTCGATTTCAAAAATTATCGACCCTGGTCTATATACAGCTTATTTAATTATAACTTGCGAACTGATATTATTTTCCTGTATTTAGGAAGCTTTAAAATTCACACGGACCTAATAGGTACTGGGGACGCAACGATCGTTCTTCGATAGTTTTGATTAGGTATGCGATTGCAGATAAGTGAAAATGAAAGAGTATTTTTCTTTGTATTTTTTTTATGTTCGCGGGTTCTTAGTAAAATAAATGTTTTTTTGAACTTTTAAGTCGATGTTTAAAACGTTGCTATCGAGTAGACCTAGGTTTTATACACGGAAGAGATAAAGAAGATTGGAATGGCCATGTGGGCGGGGCAGGCGCGCCACAGTCTTGATTAGAAAATCATAACTCGCCCGAATCATACATTCGCCGCGTTTAGTGAGCTTATGACTACTTCAGAGAACAGAGCTCCGCTTTAAACTGCCGTGTTGTGTTATTCTTACGTAATAGACAAAATGTCAGACCACCAGTATATAGCGAGGAGGTATATCTTTCCATCTGTAAGTCAAAAATAGCATTTAATTGCAAAATAATTGGTAAAAACATAAAAATATACTGATCACTATGAAATTCCAAACATCAATCATATTATTGCAACAAGTTACAAATAAAATACATTGCCCGATGTGTTCTCGCTTAATCAACACGATGTCGTAGTCCGCTTGCAATGTACTGCATGCATTGCGTTCTCTACTCTTCAACCATAGCCGTTGTTCGTCGTTTGCCGGGGTTGGCCGTGAGTGATGCACGGCGTACATCTATCGATATCGAGGTGACCGTGTAGTTAAATAAAAGCATCGATAGAATTCTCAACTATATTTACGTTTGACAAAGATTATTTTTGAAATATTAAATATTTAATTGACGAGAGTATATTTTTAGTTAGATGTATTTTATATTATATGAATCATTGAATGAATGAAGATGAAGTGGCATAGACCATTTTATTTTACTTCGATTTTAATACTGAATAGATACAATATAGTCTAGTCAAATCTAAGTCAAATACTATACCTACTATTTTAATTAAGTTTTAATATTTGATTCTATTCGACATATTATTCATGCAATTAATTATAATAATGTTATGTTATAACTCTATTATGTTATGTTACATTTCCCCCAATTGCTTAATGATTACGTTTTGGTCCAAGGACATAGTTTCTTTTAAATTAATTAATATCAAATAAAAATAGAATATAATTAATATAATTAATATCAAATAATTCTTGATTTTTATAAAAAAATAACGGACAGTATTTATCGATAAAAAATATCAGCTTTTCAAGCACTAGCGTATGCTTGTTGCGAGTGTGTGTCTTATGCCTACGGGAGCTTGGTGCTAGTGTGTGAACAAATTGCTGCCCACCGCTTTATGTGTGTGTGATTTGATTGTGTGCGAAAAACTTGTAAAGATAATGTTGCGTATGTTTGAGAATTGAAGTAGTGGGAGTAAAGCGGCGACACTGGTCCTAGAACAAAATAGCAGCTAGGGCCTTTCCAACCTTATTTATCTCTTCCGTGGTTTTATATAAACATCCTACTAATATTATAAATGTGAAAGTTTGTGAGGATGGATGGATGGATGTTTGTTATACTCTTTCAAGCCAAAACTACTGAACGGATTTTGATGAAACTTTGCAGTATTAATGTTTATACATCAGAATAACATATAGGCTTCAATTTATAACAATATTTTGGGAAATTGCCACAACATTGGGAAAAATCTATTCCACGCGGACGAAGTCGCGGGAAAAAGCTAGTTGTATTAATATAACGGTCATTAACATACACAAAAGTATTTGTAAAACAATCAGTGATATCTATACTTTTGTATGAAATTCTCAGTAGCAACTCGGATTTTAGAATTGTGCCCGGTTAATGGCAATAGGCTCGCCCACTATTACATGAGACCTAAACATACCTTACCATTCGAGGAATACAGGAATGATGGCATGTTATGTTATTCTAACTTTGTTTCTCAAGAATACATTTAACGGTTAATTTTGCTGTTATTATTATTTTAGTTTTATTTCGTTTGTTTTAAAAAACACACGTGTTGCTTTGATTATTTATGACACTATTAATCCGTGGGTATTTTCTAACATTTATATTGAATCATTTACAACCTATTACTGGACATACATTTATATCTACTTAAATTCTAAATATTCATCCTATAGTGTTTTTATATAATATCAATTTGTATACATACAACGTGTTACGGAAAGACCATATTCATCCAAAAGGGGTGATGATTACATCAGGTATAGATTCTCTATGCAAAGTTTCCACGCAAAATAAATTACTCAAGGAATTCATACCAAACTTTTGGTTTCGTAAGTTTATTGAAATCAAACCATAACAAACGTGTCCTGCACTACGAGGGTCATTAACTTTTCACGTCATTTCTTAATATTGAAGTTAAATCTCTTTCGCGATCTGTGCGCCTAGTACACGCTGTAGGTAGTGTGCCGCCGCGCCGCCCTGTGTCGGCGCGGGCTGAAAGGATCACACGAGCCGACAAAGCGAGCGCGTGTGCGCAATTGTAAATACTTTAGGCATTTAGGTACTCCTTGGTTTAAAACTAATAATGCAATACGTAATTTACTTATTTACGGTTTACATACACGTTAATATGGACCCAGAATAACCTACGAATTTAACTAAAAAAACTGACGTAAAAAAGTTTTTTTTTTTTTATTAAGGAATGGGCTTGCGTTTGACCGCCACCTGACCTGATGTTAAGTGATGGTGCGGTCTACGATGGTACACTCTTGCCCAGCAAAGGATGGCAGTGAAATAAGGCTCCACGCTGCCGACTGCTGGTCGACTTGCAGTGGAGCAACAACTATTCCGACCCATCCCCTAAGTTAATAAAATAGTACATAAAAATTCACACCAAGGTTTAGGTAGGTAGCTACTAAGCTTGTTTTAATCCCTTATTACGTAAACAATAAAATCTAAGAGCCATGCTTAATTTAGCAAATTAACTTACATTTTTAAAGATGGGGTTCGATGTGGTGCCCTTGGTATTGTATGCACAAGGCCGCGCGCTTGTTCATGGACAACTGAACATTTCGCAGCATGTCAGGTGTTACTGTCCTAAAGGCGGCCTCGATCCGCACTTGCATTTCTTGCACTGTATCACACTGCACTGCATACACTACGTTTTTAATGTATCCCCACAAAAAAAAATCTAACGGAGTTAGGTCTGGGGACCGCGGAGGCCAAGCCACGCTCCTGCTACCGCGCCCGATCCATCGAGGGAAACGCACGTCCAAGTACGCGCGTACATCACGTGCAAAGTGTGCCGGTGCACCGTCGTGTTGGAATACCATATTGTTATCCATCACGAGATCCACGTAACTTGATACGGGTAGCACAGTGAGTACATCGTCTAATTCATTAACCAGAAAGTTTAAATAATTTTGGCCATTTAAACTTTGCGGAAAGAAAACTGGTCCTACGACAACATCTCCGATGATACCAGCCCACACGTTTAGTCGCCATTGGTGTTGGAAGGACGACTCTGTCGAAGCATGTGGATTCGTGTGAGACCAAACATGTTCATTATGGATATTACTTATCCCTGCTCTCGTGAATGATGCTTCATCGGTCCATAGCACTTTTGAACCGAAACTTGGTGAAGCTTCTATCTGGCTTCGATACCACTCGCAGAAGGTCACGCGAGGCAAAAAATCTGCCGGTGTCAGTTCTTGGGTGCGACGAAAGTGGTATGGATGCTGGCCGTCATTGTTCAGCACTCGCCATACTTTAATATGGTTGGAGGCACCCAGCGCTAATGCTGCTCGACGTGTGCTAGTGCGTGGATTATTTTGGAAATGCTCCAGTACGGCTTCTTCAAAGTCTGGATCGCTTCTGCTCGGACGACCTTCCGAAGCAGATGCGTGGAAGGACCCGGTTTGGTACAGACGATGTGTCATCCGACTGAAACACGCCAACGAAGGCAGCTGCCGACGCTCAGCATCTGGTCTATCCTGGATGAATCGGTGACGATACAACTCTCGGGCGGCTCGCAGACTACCGTCCACTGCTCCGACACACATCATCATCTCGTAATATTCACTATTACTGAACGACATTTTTTTAACAATCACGAAATCACAACTAGGTACACTGAATCGGATAGAGGGAGCGACCGAAGCACACGAGTATTATTAAACAACTGACGAAACTCCGGAAGAACCGAAAAATAAAACTTCTATTCTTCTACTATCCTAGTAATAGGGTAGCTGGCCCAATTATTATTGTACATTTTGAATTTATTTTCGATTTTTTGTCAAATTTAATTTACTAATCAAGTCAGCCTATCGCAGTCCACTGCTGGACATAGGCCTCTCTCAAGTTGCGCCACAAACAACACACGGTTTCCCGCCTTTTGCATCCAGTAATCGTAGCGCCGCGCAGTATCGCTTTTCCCCCCAGCTACCTAATAATAATTTCAAGAAAACTGTGATAAATTGAATACATTGAAGCACACCGATTAAAGAAGAGTTAGGCCAGGGCATCAGTTAATTAATAAAACCTATGAGCTGAGTTGACAAACGAAACCGATAAGATAATTTGATGTGGACTGTGGGGGTGGTACCTACATAAGTACATAGTCTTAATTTGTAAGTATTGATTAATCAAAATAGCGACAGATAAGTTGAGTATTGATTCGATTTATTTATTTATTGAAGGCTACCAGCTAAGACTATCACTACGACTATGACTATTTACCTGCAACTGGCTCATTTACCCTTAATATCATTGTGTGTGTAACCCCCGATGAAATTAGGGTTCAGTTATTATTGTTCGCAAATGCTGTCCGAACAACTCTCGTTACTCATGAGGTCCTAGTACTTTTAACAATTTATTTCCATAGTTTTACATTTTTGCGGCCTATTTTCTTATTGTGTTTTATTAAACAATAAAGACTCACCGCCAACCCATGTCTCAGTCAAATGGGCCCGCCGACAAAATGTAAACTTCTGATACGTTTTAAATGTTTTCAGTTGTAATTTAGTGTTGTTATCATCATAATTATCAACTCATTAGTGTCCCACAGCTGGGCACGGACCTCTTCTCAGAATGAGAAGGTTAAGGGTTAGTTCATCACGCTGGCCTTCTGCGAGTTGTTTAGCCGTGTGCGTGTTGGAATGGCAAAAACTACCAACATAATTTAATTTTAAAATCCTACCTATTTAAATAAAAGCGGAACCCACTGCACACTGGCATTTTATTTCTACCAGGAGACACATAAGTTGCATAGAGTAAAGTTATTTAGGGTTCATTTTGAATAAATTATGTTACAAAATATTTTTTCTGTAACATTTCTAATTGCATAATCTTTTAGTTAGTTACTTACTACGGTAATAAAAAAATCGGATCGGATAAAAGGATCGTTCGTATCGTTATCCTATATCCAGTTTTGTTGATTGTGAGGTAAAAAAATGTGGCAGAAAGTTACTATGTGCATAATTATTAGGCACCTACATTTACACGTTCACCGAAAGTCGTGAACTAGGTACCTACTCCGTAATTCTTGTTACTTTTCTTTAAGTATTATTATTATTACCTACAGCCTAAGTTTTAAAATAATTTTCCAAGCTGCAAACAAGTATTTGCATTTGAACTTGTTTACAAACAATCCTAGTTTTTTAATTATTTAATTTAAACTAAACACAGAACCCTTTAGCATTATTTATGTACCAGGACACACATAAGTTGCGGAGGAAAGTTATTTAGGATTCATTTGAAAATAAATTATGTTACGAAATCCTTTTTCTGTTCTAGGTTCCATTAGGTTCTTTCGCAGTATTTACCTAAGCAATTAATTTCTGGTAGAGTACCTATGTATGTCAACCAACATAAAAAAGACATGTTGGATACTCAAATTCTGTGTCTGTGGTTTAATTTCAATAATTACGTAGATTCACACATTACATACACCGTTATGTTTGTTATTAGATTGTTTTACGTAGATAGGTAACTAAGTATTATTTACTAGTCCCTACTAATCCCTTCATAAAGTACCTACCTAAATTCAATATCATTTTCAAGCTAACAAATGATTTACTGATGATTGATTGATGATTTGTTAATTTTTAAAGGATTTGTATTTTAGCTTGTTCACAAACATAATCAGTTTTTGTCAGAAAAAGTGAGTAATAAAATAAAATATCCAGAACCCATTATCCAAAAATACCAGGAGTAAGAGCATAAGAGGTTTGTTTTCACAGGTGAATGTATCGTGAGTGACCTACTTACACCGATCAGCTGATTTGGTTGCTAGTGATGTGTAAATTTCAAGTTGAAATGTTTGGGTTTTTGGTTTCATTCCTCATATCTTCCTAACATGCAGATATAGGATTTAAAAACCTTTGCAATATAGTTTATTATGATCCAAAGAAGCCGTGCACTTGATATGTATATACCCTTTCCGTAACAGCTTGTATATAATATCAATTTGTATACATATAGTATCTGCCGACACGGCATGATTAGTATTCACACTATGTATGCCTATTGTTCAAACCTAACACAATAACCGCCTTCGGGTTTTTCGTATTCATTATGTGAAGATGAAATCACGTCTGACACAAAGAGATGCTAATGAGAATTATAAGTAAAACGATTATATTTATACATTCTACATTCGTAAGTATTTACTTATGAATATACACCTACAGTAATACCAGCATAAACACCAAATACATTTTTATGCGCGTTAATATTGAAAAATGCTTTATTTTATGGACCAATAAAATCAAATGTCATTCTTTAATATTATTAAAGAATCTGAATGTTTCAATTGTGTGCACTAATAGTAATGCATTAACAACCAAATCATACTCCACACACACAATATATCCTACACACATACCCACCCTACGGTAACGTTTATTTTTACTCATCTTTTTTGTATTGCAGGCGAGTCCTGAAAATAGCAGAAATGCTTCTCCAAGGTACCACGACGCATCAATGGAAGATGTAAGTACTAGCGGTTCGACGGTTCTCTTATAATTTAAAAGGAAATGACTGAAGTATTTAACAATGTGCGTAACGTTTTCAGGCATCGGACGCAGGCTCTCTGTTCCGGGTAGCAGGCGCGGCAGCTACCGGTGGTAGCGCCAAAAATGAACTGGTAGCACGGGGTGGAAGCGGCGGTGCGCTCGCCTTATCGCGCGCGCCGGTGGGTGGCAGCGCCAGCCCCGCGCCGGCGCCACTGCCGCAGCCTGCGCCTTCACCTGCGCCTGCGGCCCTGCCGCCACCTGCGCTGCCACCGCCGCCCTTCCGTGCTGACACACCGCACCGGCCAAATGGCGCACACATTCCTGCTCTCGATGGCCACGCTGCAACCCAAATCCCAGCGCGGCCTGTTGGTGCTGCTGGACCGGACACACCTGAACGTCCCGCCAGCAATAGCAAGTTGCAGCCGGGTGCGAGGGCTTCCGCAGACAGTCCAACTCCCGCTCCACCCGCTCCACCTGCTCCCTCCCCACTCTTCCCTTCGCATACCGCCTACCAATCTCAGTCTCAATCGCATGCTGCCGCTGCATTGCCCGACTACCGGCATACGAACCATGAAACGCGAACCGAACCTCCCGAACAGCCTCCAGCTCCCCTGGACCTCCACACGCATCACACAACGCACCACACGCCCCGGCCGCCTCATCTCGCAGCCAGCTCGGCGCTAGCTACTCATCCTAGTCTACAGAGTCGCGTCCCACACTCACAGGCGCATCCCGTGATGCCTGGCCATGACGTTCGAAATCCACCGGTCACAGCTCAGTCTCATCCCTCCGTTCCTACCTCGTTTTCGAACCGCGTTAATGGCGTGTCGCAAAGCGTTACGCCACATTCGGCGCCTTCTTCAATTCCGAGCTGTCTTCCGAGTCAAACTCTTACAGGACGGTCACTTTCTCCGGCCGCGCCGACCTCTCGCCCTTACCCTACCCCGTCGATCGGGTCTAGTCATGTAAACTCCAGTATCACTTCCAGTATTCATGGTCATTCAATAGCTTACCAGAGTCAGTCGAGTTTACAGAAACATTCCGTTCAACCAGTATATGCAAACAGACCGTCACATCTCGCACCCTTCAGCATAGCAAATCACATCTCCTCGAGTCATATTCAGTCCCCTGCAGCAAATCAACCTCCTGTCCCTCACATGAGCCATCCAATGAGTCATTCCATTACAAGTCTCTCCGGTCACCTTCCTATTAATAACCCCAGTTCCTTAACGAATTCGACCCCAAATCACATTGGTCCTCCGTCTACTTTAGCTTCTACTACGAGCACCACGATGTCTTCTTTCACCCCAAGCCTTAAATCACACCCGAGTGTGATATTACAACAACCTACTTCAATTGCCACGCCCGTATCTTCTCACATGCCGAGCAATCTTGTGGATTCGTTACCAACGTCAAGTTGTACACCTACAAACGTGACACTGGCGACGACGAATAGCAATGTGAGCAGCAACAACAGTCACCCCCTTGCACCTCCTGTCGTGGATTCTAGGCAATCGTCATCGTGTGAATTGCCTATGCGAACTGAGAGTCCAATCGTGTCTTCAACACTAGCTTCCAACAGTTATCCGCCCCCAGCTGTCTACACGGGATCTTCGTACCCTCCTTTATACGCGCCATACGCCACCACATTACAACACAGTCCTTACCTTCCGCCTGCTGCGGCATCGCCGAGAAACTCTGCCGACACGGTATGTATCTCGGATTTAGTATAAAAGTTCCATATTTTATTTCAATAGAAAAGCAGCCCAATTTATAATCAGCTGGATTCCTGTTTAAGGTAATAAAATTAAAACATTGACTAAAAATAAACATGTTTACAGAGAACGAGTTTATCCGCGTCGCCACTGGTAGCACCAAAAACACCTAAGGGTGTACGTCCCCATACGCCAGGCTCAACGGGCGCGGCGGGTGCAGCGCTATCATACTCCCCGCGCGGACAAAGTCCAAACAGGGAGCGCGAAAGTTTCAGGTAAATATAATTAATTGTCATTTATTTATTTATTATATTAATATTTTGTCGGCTTGGAAAGAGGGAAGGCAGGCCTTTTCCCAGCAGTGGGGCGAAATGGGCTAGAAAAAAATAATATAGCCATAACAGGTAACCCAAAGCGTCTATAATCTAGTTGTAATATACCTATATGTTACTTATACAACACTTACCACTCGGTTACAATATGGTAGTTTTAATAATAATAATAATAAGGCATTGATGCCCTCGGATGTCAGTGGTAAATGTGATTAAGAATTAAAATATGATCATTATTACGGTTTCATAAATCTGAAAATGTTCTGTGCTATAATTTATACAAGATTCATGAATAATGAATCCGACACGTAACGAATTACATCTACCTATTTGTTTAAAATTATTTCTTGGTTGTCGCCGGGTTCTTACGAGATTTGCTGAATTTATAAGAATAGTATAAGTAAAAATTTTAAATTGAAGCTATGCGTGTATAATTTACTGTATATGTACGTGTACATTAAATTTCACGAATTATATATTTAATGACTGATTAGAAGTTAGTCATTACAGGAAACCTAAGCTTCTCACTCCATCCGGAATAGTCGCAACTGGTTCAAATTTATGTAATAACTTCATCCTTCATTGTTAGTTTATTATTCTTTTTATACTTTTCACAATATATCACACCAACCGACCGTAACATAAAACATATTATCACTCATTATTATTTTTATTACATACATTTTATTTTTGTAAGCAGCAACATCAGCAGTTTGTCTCGCAGCACACCGGCGTCAGTGGCGGCATCTGTACCAACGTTAGCTCCATCGCTCGTGGCTCCGTTGGTTCCTCCTCTAGCTGCGCCGTTACC